>NMRA01000033.1:196396-255162 GCA_002633005.1 Phoronis australis
TGCGCTCTAGAGGGCAAAGTAACAAGACCGCAGGACGCCACGGGGCTATTACTCAGTAATTCTGTAAATTTAACAGTGAATAACTAATCTGAGGGCAAGAGAATCTTTGTTGGGATCATCCGCTGTTATGACATTTTTCTCGTCATGTGGTGACGTGACGATAACGCTCTTTGAAAAGTACTACGCGTTCCGAGTACGAGGTAAGATTAACCGCCCAGGGCGGTTGCCTGTCGTAATAAGCGCCCATGTTCGGTTAACCGCCCACCCCCGATTTTTTGAGTTTGCCAATTTAACCGCCCAGGGCGTTAACCCGAACGATTACGGTAAACCATACAGTGTTGCGCTAACTAACAATGAATTTTACATGCTAGATGGTGTCTCAGTTGTTGCATTGCGTAATCTTCCCATTTACCCAAAACCAATACCTTGTGGAATACCAAGAATGTAACTTCCTGGATGGAGATGGAAAAGATATGGGATTGATGGTATTTGTCTGTTATGGTAAAACCTCACCAACTAAGGACACAATGTCATAAGAAAAATTTAATTTTTTCCATAAAAGATTCATGACATCAAATACACCTTTCGCCACGTTCAAACTTTGTATCAGACACCACCAAATAGTTGAAAACTTATGAGCATACAAAACAATGTTATAAGCTTTTGACAAATGAAAGAGGGCAATTTTGAAATTTATCTTTGCCAGAAATTGGTGAGACTTAACCGTATATAGATCACTATTGAACATTCTCTCAGCCACAGCTTAAATGCCTCATGGCTGGTGCTGATCTACTACTAATTTGTTCTCAACTTAATCTGACCTCTTAATGCAAAAGACTGGATGATTCTACACATACAGGCCAATTTGTTTGTGAGCAAGCAGGGCGTGGTTTCAAATATAAGGCAAGTGTTTGGATTTCCCTACACTGGCTGTTACTAGTTTTTTAGATGCAATGTGGTTTGTGATTGCCGTTATTCACTTCAAACGTTACGCCTCTAGAAGGTTATGACAACTCTAAGTAGTCATTGTAACTAATGAAACTAATTTGTTGTTGTAGTTGTTGTTGTTGTTACCCAATATTACTTGAATCAATGCAGCTCTGGAATTATGCCAGGCACATGACAGAAATTAAACCTCACCAAATGTTGCAACTGAATTTACCAGTATCAGAAGAGCAAGCCATGCTTTTGACCAGTTGAGTTGATGATATGGAACAGATGGTGTGTGAAGCAAATCAGAAGCCAGGCATACATGTCATAAATATACTAGTTGCCAAGGTAACGCCTCCACTATCAAACTTCAGTGACCCAATGTGGTTCAGAGTCAATAAACTCTTCAACACACCATCACCCCATGGAGTGCACCAGAAACAAGCAAGGAGATTACACCTACAAGGACTTCAGCAGGAACAGACATGACATGACCTCCTCTANCCCCCCCCCCCCCCTTCTCCAACCCCCTCCCGAATTGACATGAGTATTCAAAGCACAATCTTGGTAATTCCAATTGTTGTTGAAACGGTCTATGAATTTCAGAACACTCAATGGTCTACCATTCACCAAAATTGGTCAAATATTTGTCTCTACAGCTGCTATGAACCTCCCATCAATAAAAAAAATTATGCCAATTGAACTGGTCTCAATTAAGAGAACAATTGAGAATACTCGACATTTCATTATTGCTCAAACTAACCAGTCGATTTGTCACTTCCAAACAGACTAAAAAAACAAGTTGAGACCCATATTATAACCCATTGTGAATTTAATCAAAACTCGTTTTCTAATATAACGTGGGTTATCCCCTATCAACTAACGGTAATCCCCACATTCTATCTATGTTGCTTTACCACCAATACCGCAACTAACCTGTATTGCAAAGTTTGGGTCAATGGGAAAGTGTCACTCCCCCCACTTAAAACAGTCACCACAACTGGTCTCAAAATAGGTAGATGAACTGCAGAGTTATGCAAATCCAGTGCAATGGGAAAGGATAATTCCACTCTCTTGAGAGTGATTGCTAGAGGTAGTGACATGCATCACACATCCAATCAAGTGTGCGAATCAACTACGCCATCTGGTGTTTAATACTTTGAACTAGCAGTAACTCTAATGTCGATACCGGAGAGGTGTTAACAGGAGTTGGAGGAGTTACAATGGATTTGCGATAGACCGGACTTTTGCAAATGGGGAAGCAACATAATATTCTCACTGGTAAAGGATGTGAACATACTATCATTCACCTGAATGTTTTTTAATGCGCCAGAGTTACAAACGAAAATGCTAGTAAATAAAATCTGGCTCGTTAGTCTAAAATGTGATAAGCGATCCTTTGAACCAACTACCTGCAAGACTTTGAATCAAACACTACAGTGACCATTTCTATGTCAATAATGTACTTGTTGACACATTTCCACGTACGCTAGCAGAGGAAGGCAGCTTATCAGCAGCCATCCAAACTGAATGTTCTTTAGTGCACAAATTCAATATTGAGTCTTGTAATTAGTGGGTATAATGGAATAAACACCATTGATAACTTGTTAGAACAACACCATCTGCCAGTTTCTGTACACCACAGACACCTCCGACCACAAGACAATTAGCACTGCCAGCCTGAAGAAAAACCCACAAGTGAGAAACCAACTCAAGATCTCAATGTACCCAACCAGATGGCACAACCGACCGTAACTATGCACTGCTTAAAGATACGTAGCTAGAGACCGGAGCTCGGCAATTAGCATAACGTCAAGTCGACAAATGCAACCTAAAAAAAATTCCCAGGTTGCCAAATGCGATCAGGACACCTTATGTGAACATGAGTCATGGATGGGCCCTTCCGTTTTTTGCTGAACAACAGCGACTCCCAACAGTTTACTTCCTATAGTACTCTCGAACACGAGTTTAGATGTGAGCATGGTGAGTTGGGATTTTTTCCAGGTTGCCAAATAAAATCTGAGGTTGTATTGCACTGAAGACAAACAAGCACTGGGCATATATAGCCACATCTGGAAATATGCTCCTCCCCGAAGTAAGAAAATAGGTGCCAGGTAAAGCAGTGCTGAGCTCAACAGCAGATACATTTTGCAGAATGAAAAACAGCATTATGGTCGGCACATTGTGCATACTCGAGTACTTTTCCAACTTTGTCAACCTTTCGCTGTCTACATTGCAATCCACGAAGCACAAAAGCTACTTTGCTAGAATTGGAAGAAACAATATAACTAAAATCGGAGACGAAAATGTGATGCATTGTGGGTCAATAAAATGGCTCAATACAAGCAATGTTAAAGCAATCAACATCTTGAAATTGAAATAACAACACCCAAATAACAAAAATCTGCCGCTTCTACAACAGCTTAAAAAAGTTAATTTTCAGCTCAATTTTAAAAGCCTACTTTCAGAAAAATAACAAGAAAGTGGCCGAAATAATATCATGAGACAATAGTATCTACAAAAGAATGATCAACTTTCATTTAAATGGCTTACTACACTATCGCCAAATGATAGATGGTGGTCTCATTGACTGTCTTTAGAAAGTAGAACAAGCTACACTTTAGTACATTCAGTGGTCTTGTAGTGGTTAGAAGATACCACTGACCAATCAGGTTCCTTTATACCAACTTAACACCAGGGCGTTCATACCAAACAACGCTCACCAAAACATCTGTGTAGCAACGTCATGAAAGGCCAGGAAAGTTAAATGCAAGGTTTCCAAAGTGGCTAATGATTTTAAATTATAACTAGAACTAAAAAATGTCGTTTTGATTTCTCAAGAAGCTGCCAAACGGCGTCCTAACTTTAAACATATAAAACATACCCCTCATAGACAGCATGTACGAAAAGTCCAGCTCATATCTTAACCTACAAGGGAGTGAAGAACAGCTACATGGCCTTGTCAAGTTCACTTGGCTTTGCTGATAGAGGAAGCGGGTGCTGGTATAAGATGGTGGACGCAAGAACATGATCACCTCACTAAAAAGTTCTTGGGCACACACCACTATGCAACCAGAGCGGATGCCCCTTACGATAAAAATGATGACCTCGAATCATTGATTCAATTTATACTCAATGATTTTGTCCTGACATCAAAACAATGGAGGTATTTGACACAGTTTTCTACCCTCGACCTCATAATGCTCAGCAAGCTGCATCTGCCATACAGTGACATGTATTGTATTGAAAGTGCGACTCCCAAAATATCTACTAAGGACGATGACCCTCAATAACACCCGTCACTGTAGCAACCTGGAGCAGCGACGTTCTGAATGACGTCATAGCCTACCTGCGGTGACGTAGTGGCCATTTCTTGCAAAGAAAAACAAGAGACAACAATACCATTTATTTCTGAGAAAATTGCAACTTATAGAATAATCTGTTCAAACACTATGCAATAACATATGACAAGCAGGTGTAGTGCACTTTTATCAATATAATATTTGCACAGAGGCACAACACAATGCGTTTTCCACTTATCTGCAAGTGCAAATACCAGAAAGTTTAAAAATAAATGTCTGCTTGTGGTCAGCTCAGAGGTTAAAAACAGGACTTCCTAATCTTAGGGTCACTGACCCGATATAATAACACGGTACTCAATCAGGCTTGTGTCAATTTTTACATCCAACAGGGTTAAGCTGATTTTTGTATCAAAACAAACCCTGCAACAACTGGATAAAGCAAGTAAGGTTGTGCAAGTAATTCATGAATTCTTCAACAATGTGACCTTAGTGTCCCAACATATACTTCTCACTGTGAACACTTAAGAAATAGTAATGATAAAATCCGCAATGCAAAGACAAAAAATTATCGTTTGCTGGTTTTTAGATAAAAAATAATTGGAGAACTATACAAACACAGTTGTTTTATTTAATTTTACCAAATCACAACATAAACATATTCCCGCATTGAAGCATCGTACACAGACTTATAAAAAAGAAAACAATTTTGTATACTTTCAAGAGACCTCTCTAGGTGAAAAGCACACGCTACATGCACAGATGAAAATAGCAATATTAGGGTACCGTAGAGTCACAGGGTATTTTTACTGTGACCACACCAGTAATTATTCACTTCATTAATACACAATATGGTGTAAAATTTCTTATCAAATCAAAAGTAATGATTAAGAAAATTTAGAATATTATTATCTACTGAGTAGATTTGGCAAGTATCGTGGACTGAATGGACACTGCCTCTGAAAACTTTCACAAAAACTTGGTCTAATGGTAAAGTTTCTGCTACATAGTCATTTTACTTTGAACAGTAGGTCACTGACTTAAAAGTCAATCAAATTTTTGGCAATATTTCAGACGTAGAAAAGATCAAAATTTTACTCAGAAAGCGGATTAAGTTGTCATTCCTGAATCCTGAAGTTATGCCTTAAATGAACAATAATCCTCCCAGAAACAAAAGTTAAGAGTTGAAAACGTCATGAAAAAATACGATAAATGTTTCACTTGTAGCAGTGGAGCCAATTAAATGTGAAAAATTTACAATTTCGGGGGAACTTTTTGTACAGATTTGAAAAAATACCATACACGCATCGATTGGCTTGCAACCTAAGCATTGGGGAAGGCCAATGAAAGAGATGCATGAGGTACAGATCATTCCTCATATATCCAATACTAACATCAGCTGTGCTGTGATTCTTGCCATGGTAAACTAATATGTTGCTTGTTTGGCTTGGTAATTAGTGCCTTCAGACACTTGAAAACATCCAAGTACAGGTCAAGGGACCAATTCCTCGCTGGTCAATAACCCATATTTCTCACCGGTTGAGACTGAACAATTCATTACCGCAAAATTTTGAAAGATTTTTAGGGAGAATTTTCAAGGAACACAGTCACTAGATCTCCTTACATGGTACATGGAAACATATAGTGCAGAACTATCGTTGGAAATCTTGAGCCAAGATTGAATTTAACCACTGAGCCATGTTTAACATCTTGAGCCATGTTTGAAAAGCCTGATTTTTGCTCCAATACAAGACAAATAGCTGAAAAAGGGTTGTGTAGCGACACTTGTTTTTTATTCCTTTCGCTGCAAAAATGAGAGTGACACATATATCTAAAAGTGAAAACAATGTGTAATCGTAGCTGTTTCTGTGAATTTGCAGAAAATAGACTTAGACACGGAAATAAAACACGAATTTGGAGCATGTTTAGATTTCTGCTCAGGGAAAAACCTGCAAATGTATCAGAGCCAAATGATTTTGTCAGGAAGAAAAGTATGTTGATTGACAAGCTTGACATCGAAAAACGCAATACGAAACAATACAAAGGTGAAGTTGAATCAATAATATCTTCCAACTTCAAGGCTATATTGAGGAAACACCTCTAAGCTTACAAACGGTTTTTGTTAATCTCAGCTGAAGCACACGAAGCATACGCACGACCTACCGATATGGCCGAACAAAGAATCAATGTAGCGTTAAAACCTGCCAATACAAAAAATGCAACTATTCAATGCTCAGTGTTTCCAGTTGGAATTTAGCCCAAGCTAAGGAGTGAATCTCGTCTCTTGTTTCTGCTACTTTTGGAAGCAGGCTTTGAAAAAAGAAGTGCAAAAATACTTGTATCTACTTGTTTTCTATATCTGAAAACCTTTCAACTACTAGGACAATGGTTTTGATTAAAGTTTCAAAAGTTAGAAGAAAATAACTGCCGACATTAAATTTAAAATCTGGTTTTGGTTACAGTCGTCTCCATGCGGTTGTACCACAGACAGAAAATTCGAGTTGGAAAAGGAGATAAAAACTACGAGAAGTTGATAACGGAAAATTGACTCGGTGGGCAAACTTTATCACAATGAAACAGACCGACTCATTTTGTTGAAAACTAACCAGTGGCTAATGAAAGCGGCTTCCCAACTGACACCACACACTAAACTGTTCCCTGAAAGTCAAGTTTGCTGCCAATTAAAAGTTTATTAGTGTTTAGCTAATGTAGCCAGATGGAAATCTGTTCATCTAAGTTGTAATTATCTCTGTTCTTTCAATGTTATACCCACCTGTTACATTTTCTTCATTTTCCTCTCCTCCCTACACTGGTAATTATTTAGCTTAACACTAGTGGCAAAAATGTTAGCAGAGGTACCAGCTAAACTGCTGTCCGCGATGGGGTAACTTTTGGCAGTAGTTGGTTTGTTTCCTGAATGTCCCAGTCGCTTTTAAGGGAAAATTGATGTCAAAACACAATCCCTCTCTACTATAAATTGAGTGATGTGACGACAGAAAAAATGCCTCTTACCCCCACACGTGTATCTGATGAAGTAAGTGGAATGGCTACAAAAGTTCTATCGAAAACACCAGTAGTTTTGGGTAACTCAAACCTCCAGCGCCATCAAAAGTGACCCTTGCAACTGTTCACATCACTGGAGTTTGTGCTGCAGGCGAAAGTGCCAGTGAAAGCGTTTTAGCCAGTATGTGAACCAGGTATCTGTTAATGCTCACCTTACTCTACGAGTTTTTTAACATATGAAAAATGGCATGGGTGACATAAAGCCAGAACAGACACTGCGGTACACACACTGAACACCAGGTGTAACAAAATGACAGAAGTGACTCCTGATTGGCCCAAGTTCAATTTTTGGTGACCGGCCATGACAAAAGGACTTTTTTACCTAGGCATGTGACATTTAGAGACGTACGTTTAAATGCGAATCATTTAAATATCCCACCGTGTACAAAAATGATGATTTGGCAGCATGGGCAAAGCAAGAAATTCATAAAACATTGTGAAATACCACTGCATTATAATTTCAGCCAAAGTTTCAAATTACAAAATTGTAGGTGGTAATTTCAACCTGTTGCCACTATAACCAGAAAATGGCTATCTACTAAGTGTCAAAATATCTTATTGCATGCCATGAAGTTAAGTTTCTATAAATAAAAAAGTGTTGAAAGCCTACATTTAAATAAAACAACTAAACCAATTGAAAATAAGACAAAATACTTTCTAGATTATGAATTATTTTTTCTCTTCACACGCTATTTATCGAACTGCTTGATAAACTACACTGAACTGAATATATTGAAAAACTGCACACCTGCCATACAATACTATCATTGTCTAAGACAGGGCTCGACATCAACGGCAGTCCGACTGCCCGAGACAACCAATTTGTTGTTCCATACAAGCTCAATGCCGAGCAACTTGTCCAAGAGGACAAGTTGATGAATTTTTGAAAAAAAGAGTAAATCTGAACTATCAGAACTTCTTTGTAGCAGTGATAACTCACTTGTTTAGTCGTCAGTGTCGGTAAGATGTGCCGCAAATCGGCAAGGTGTTGTTTACATTATGCAGGATCTCAAGACTGAACGCCATCCGAGGCATTTGCATTCGAATAGTTCAAGCCAAAGTGAAGTGTTCTCGTTTAAATACATGGCAGTATCGCACATAATCTGGCAAATTTTGATTTTAGCTAGGACGGTCCTAGCGTAGTTCCAAGCGTTTTGAACGCACACTGAGGTTTCCGACGATTCGTCTCATTCGTCTTGGTTAAACGCATGTTTTTAATGGTTTCACTTCTGACACCAAAATTGAAGCGCCCAACCAAAGGCAAGAGCGCAAAAAATCAACTTGTAATTAGCGCAAGTCGAACATTTTGTCCACGTTCCATGACAACAAAAACTTATTTTTTTTGAACATTCCATTCGCCTAATGACTTTTTACAAGATGTGCTTTTGCTTCATTATTTTGGCAGCTGACCGAGTACCCCTATTGCCTAATAGTAGTATCTTCCATTGTTAAGCACATGCTTTGAACAACTGCGGTTTTGGCTTCGAACTCAAAAAGAAATGTACAATGTATATAAAATGTTACCCTATTGAAAGTACTCAATAAGAAGACCTATCAATCATTAGCAGTGCTTGGTTGCCTAAGTGTCCAGTGGGAAGCAAATCTTTACACAGTCGAATGCTTCCCTTAAAAATACACTGCGAAGTCTTGTTTAATCTGTCTTTATTCTCAAAAAACTTGCCCTACTGAACACACGACTACCTGTAGAAATACTTTAGGTACGTAAACACCCAATCACACTCAGGATCACGACGCCACTTATCGTGTGCGCAGGCCATCGAAGACCGGTACTTCAATCCCCTGACGTCAGTGTAGCTCCGTCAGGGTAAAATCGGTCCTCCGTGCAGTAAGCAACAACTCTTTGCAAAATTTTCGACTTTAACTGCCTATGCTCAGCTTACCGCACACCCAATGTTTTTAGATTCCCAATTTAAGCGCCCTGGGCGGTAACTCGGATGAGTACAGAAAGTCAAATTTCAATCATTTGCTCGTCAACACATTTTGACACTTGATCGTTACAATTTTTTATTTACGTGTAAGACTCACATGTAGTAGCGATAACTCAATAGTATGTGTAAATAAAACTTTACGACATTCGACTGTCTTACGACATGTGTGGAAACTGTCGTCTGTGCCGGTGTCTGCAGTTGCAATGTCGAACTAGATTCTTAGTTTGCATATGGTTTCAAGTTAGGAGCTCTAATCTTACAACTGGTAACCACCAAGCAACAGCATGAAACCGATAACCGAAAACGGGAATTCCTTCCGAAATGGAAGGGAGATTTTGACTGGTTATGGTATGATAGCGACCAGAAATAAATTTTTTTTATCTCTTGAGTCTGGGTCAGATGTGTTCAGGGTCGAAAAGTCACAAACGGTCGGTTGATGGCTCACTCAGCAGCTTATGAAAAACATATGGTGAAATCCAAGTAGTACACATGTTTATTGAGCTTGTGCTGACAATGTCCAACATTCATATATGTTTGAAAAGTATAATTTGAGTTTAATTACCTTTGGACTAGTGTGTTATAGGTCAGGACAAGTAAATTGTCCGACTGGACAAGTTAAAATAAAACTTAATGTCGAGCCCTGTAAGAAAAAGAATCTGTTGAACTTTAACCAAGGAGCATGACCTGGTTGCTTCAACAGGTACATGCTGAAAGAGAGAGTAAAAAGATAGTTAACAGCCACTGGGTCGTGAAGTTCGACTTTTGACCTGGAAATTTCGCACAGAGGTTGCAGTTTGTAAACTAACACGATTTTCCAAGCCTCTCCACTTCTACGAAGGAACTATTTTTTGCATTTAACTCCAAGTTTTAATGCCATTTTAAGAAGAAATACTTGAACCAATTCCAAAACAATCATTTCACTTTCACTATTTTGTCCAGTGGCCTCAAGTACCACATGGTGACTCAGAGATCCATCAAGAGGTTTGGTCAGCACAGCCCAAATGTGCAGTTAAATTCTCTTTATGTGATATCCACTATCCAGCAAACACTATCAAACACCAGAGCCATGCATTCACAGTTATCTCTTCTGATCAACATACAATCTGCCCCAAGTTACAATGTGCAGAGTAGATAAGGATGGCAGACAAACTGTCTAAAAACCAGGTCACAACTACAGGCTATGGCAAAATCTCAGACAAAAATAAGTACAAACATAGTCCTTTTTAATTATCATTTTTCAACGTCTTCTAATATTGTTGTGAGTGCTCAGTTTTCAAAATTTTGTATGATGGTAGATGTCAATCAAAACTTTTAACATTGTAGAGCATTAATTTTGAGCTAGATAAAATCTTATATGAAAAAATGAGCAAACTTAATTTTCAGCTGTCGGCCATATTGTGTCCTAAATTTGGCGAGATTTAACTGTACTCGAACAACGTGGCTCATGAACAAAGTTCCTCACTTATGAATATGGTTGCAGGGCCTTTAAACTTAGTGAACAGTGTCTTACTAACTCAAACCCGCACTCACGAAACACAGCTAAAGGCCCTTTCCTACCAACATCGACGTGTCGATGTTTTAGGGAGTTGTGGTCAGTATGAAGTTCAATGGTGAGCTTCAGTCCTGGATAGAAGTTAACAGCGCCAGTGAACTTTGCAGTAAACAGGTGGATTTAACAGCGAAGTGTTGATGCCGTGGAGCGGAATGAACGGTCAACTTCGGTCCCATGATAGTTATCACTAGGGGCCATTGTTATCGTCGCTAGTTGCTTATTTTGCTCGAGTAATCACCAATCGAATTTGAAAAAAGTTTTATGTCAATTAGCACATACCAATGTTCTCAAATTGTCACACTAAAAAAAAAAATCTTAGCGTGCACGTGATGCATCAGCGCTACCTTGTGATTACTTCGATGACGACAGAGTCAGCTACTGTTTAATTTGATGTCCTTTAACTACCAGTTAACTTCGTAGTTTACATCAACACTCCGACCGATGTTAAGTCGATATGAAAGGGCCTCAACACATCCCCTAACTAACACAGCTCACAGCTAACATGGGTCTGGCACTTGTAAACAAAGCCCACAGACTATTTGCTATTCATCCATGTATGTGCCCGTGGATGTGAGTCCGTGAGCCATGCTCTTTGGGCGCGTAAAGCATGTTTTGTGTTTGCGGCAGGAGGTCGTGAGACACCGAACGAGGCTGACAGGCCCGTGAGCGATGTTCATAAGAGCATCATCTGAGTCCAGTCACAGTGGTTGTTTTGTTTACAAAGCCTGTAAACTAAAATGTGTACAGAAGATAAGGATAGCAGAGTAACTGTCTCAGAACCAGATCACATTCTACATTGATAACTGAGACAATTACAACATTAAAAATATTGACTTTTCACAGTGCATCGCAAGGGCAAAGGTTACTTGCACAAAAAAGCCATGAGAGAGACTGCGGGAAATAACTCTGGATGAAAAGTCTAATCCAAACGTTTTATTTCAGGAAAACAGTCTTTTCTATCTATCTTTTCTATAAAAATTCAGTATTTCAAACTGGATACTAAAATATGATTTAGTTTATAGGTAATGGCAACAGAAATAACTCGAGTTACTAGAAACTTTAAATGTTGAGGAGAGTGCTTAAACATTGAAGCCCTCTACCTCCACCCTGAATTGTCAAAGTTGTAAATATGTGATGCCGCTGTATCTAACTGCTTTCTCCAATTTGCTTTAAGTCAGGATGGACTCTACCAGTTACTACGGGGTCTCAACAGCACTGTCCCATCCAGGTATACTGAGCAAAGGAATATGTGTGTAGTAAGCTTATGCAAACACATCTGTGACTTATTAGCTTGCTGTCATTCAAGATCACTAATAGAGACCTGAAACAGGTATAAAAAGTCCTACTCTTGTTTGGTGAAATGGGTAAACACGCTTACCTCACAGTTTTCAGATAATCAAGACTTGAAAACCCAAAACCTCTTAGTTCTGTATTTCTTACCACATTTATTTATCACAGCAGTACACAATGTGAAATATTGTGACTGCTACAAGAATCATATCTCAAAACAGCGAAATGTTATTTTTTTATCTTATTAACTGACGTTGAGAGTGAACTTGGCTACAAACCAATTTTTGTTCTTCAAGTCAAGAGTACACATTCTGCATTCATGTGTACAAGAATAAGGCAATGCGTCGGCCAGAATGATAACTTATAATACATGGGTGCCGCTTCACAGAAAAAAGTGGGGGCTAAAACCCCCTCAGCCCCCCTGTGGTGCACCGCCTGTAGACCATGTGCAGCGTAGCACTGAAAAAAGTGAGGGCTATATANCCCCCCCCCCCAGCCCCTTATGGTGCGCTGCCCGTGTAATAGCAGAATAACAGGACTGTGATCATAATATGCAACTTGAACAGGAGCTCTGATCCAAGGTACTGCACTAATCAGATGACCAGCTAATGGAACCCTTAACCAAACCACAAAGTTATTTGAGCAATGAAACATGTCAACAAATGTGACCTACTTTCATGGTCACCAGGGGTCAAATGTTTGCAACAAATAAAAGAATTTACACAAGCCGACAGTAATTTAAAGGGGTCGTTTGAACGAGTTTATTCCTCTGATCCAAACAATGAACTAGGAAACAAAATCTATCACTGTGAAATCTTATAATTTGCAGTTTGGTTTCTTAAATGGCTGTTGAACAAATTACTCGAAAATGAGAAACATGAATTCAAATCAACATCCACCGTCATCCACGAGTATCAACGGGAATTTCTCCATCAGTAGACAGCAGTTTTGAAACAGCTGCAAAAATAATCCACTCGATGTATACCTAGGCTTAATACAAAATACTAGGGACGTATTTTAAGGGGCAATGGCTATATTTTACAATTACAATTTGGGATTTTTATGATCATAAATTTGAGCACCTGTCGTCGCCATATTTGATTTGCCATAGGCCCTACTTACGCTTTTCGGATGAAAAAGAGTTAACGTTCTCCTCATCTCGGCTCACTTGCGTAATAATGGACGTACTGTCCATCTAACTACTCTCCGATCGACGAGCGTGCTTGCAATAATCCAGATTTAGCAAATAGAGAGTAAAAAATAGCAACTTTTCGAACATGGACGACAACTCGGTGTGTAAATATGTAGTCTGTAGTTTCGCGGCACCCCTCTTTCAGTACGAAATCGAGTCTGTGAAAACAAGCGGCATTTATTAAGTGTCAATATTCTTAATCATCGTATAACTTGTACTCAACTCTTAAAAACAAGCGGAATTTTTTTCAGCATTTAGGTGAGGACAAATACATTTTTCCTTAAGCTAATAACAACTTTTTACACTTTCCCGCGAAATGTACTGCGAAAAATGGAGTATCAAGAAACAGTTCGTTAAAGAGGAGATGCGGCCATCGCAAGATAAGAAATTTAACGAAGTTTTATTTGAAGTAACAGTCATTGCTTTGCTGCTCAAGATGTATAGATTTTTTTAGTGTCACGAGCGACAGAAGTTCGATTTTTGTACTTACAGAAACAAACTGGGAATTTTCGAGAGAAATGAAAACAAACCAACGCGTCCTCTGTCGTCCTTTAATAGTATCAAAAGACGAGATCTGCTGGAGTGAATCTTATGTTGCAGAAAGATGGACGTGAACAGCTTGCGATTGCCACAGCTTGTGAACTTTTCAATATTTATCTTTTCTTTTCAAACAGCAGTCTCAGCAGATATATACAGGTGGGATTCCAGGACGCATTTACGAGAACACAAAAATAACTTCGGACAAAAGCCTGGCACAGACCACAGTGACAATACCCCTGTACTTCCTGCTGTTCTCAAAGACCTGCCGTTTGGACCTGACCATTCCGGACGAATTTATGGTGGAAAGGGAAATCGAAAGACTGAAAAGCTTACAAGTTTCCATCATGATTATGAGAAGAATACTAACCACATCAAGAATCCCAGCCTTGGAAATCATCGTGGATTTGCTTGGCGAAAAGAAGTAGCTTCCACGAGCTTACATCGAAGACGGGACCTTGATAATACATTAGAAATATCCCAGGAAAACTCTAAGTACAATCCTGGCCAGAAAGCACAACCGTTTCAACTGGAAACGTTGAAAGGATCGTTGCTTTTTCCAAGTGACAAGTTGAGCAATCGCTCTTTATTATTCCATCTTTACGATGCCAACTCCGCATTTGTTCAAGCAATGTGGGGTGACCAAAATGGGTCGCTCAATGCGATTATAGAAAATGCAACTGAAAATTCGCATTATATATTTATTCCTGTCAGCCTTGCAAGTGGTGAAGAAATTCCTGCCAAGTTCATTGCCCGTCACCTGTCTGCATTGTTTTTTAATGCTAGCCAAAGCTTGCTGAGGAACACGAGGTAAGAAAACATTACATAAACTCGTGTTTGATTTCAACTCCTGACGACAACAGTTTCTTAATTGAGGCTAATCCAGATATCAATCTGGTCCACTGAATTAACTAATCAGTAATGGGTACCAGAGGTTTTGTTATCTTCTTCTTCTTCCAAAAATCAACAAACGATCGATCCTTACTTGTTGGCGCATTTTTAGTATAAAACTTAGGTGCACGTAGCTGTGAAAATAACGATAAAGCGAAGTGCTGGTTAGTGCCAAGATAAAAAGGTCTTAAAATGATTACTGTGTAAGATTGATGTTCAAGATGTGACTTGTGAATATTTCTATTGGTTTCTGATGAGATGGCGAATTGTGGGAGTCTATTCCAGAGTGGAATGGTAGATGGAAAGAAAGAGTTTGCGTAGTATGCGGTGCGGATGTATGATCTCTCAAAGGTATGAGAGTGGGAGTTTCGTGATCTGGAGGTCTGTAGGAGTGGAAGGTATGAGTGAGGAATAGCAACCAGGTTATGTACGGTTTTGTACAGAAGGGATAGTTTGTTCTGAGCTCGTCTTTCCTGGAGGGTGGGCCAATTGAGAGTGTAGAGCATGGATGAAATGGAGGAGTACCTTGAGTGGTCATTTAAAACGAATCTGGCTGCTCTACGCTGTATTTTTTCTATTTTTTCAATGTTTGTACGAGTGGATGGGTCCCAGACGCAGGAGGAGTTATCTAGTTTTGGTCTAACAAGTGAAGTGTAGGCAAGGGCTTTTGTTTTTGGAGGAGCATATTTGAGATTTCATTTAATGAAGCCAAGAGTTTTGTTTGCCTTTGAGGTGATTGTGTCTATATAAGTGTTCCATGATAAATTATTGGTGAGAGTGATCCCGAGGTATGGGGCTTCATTAATGCATTTGAGTGAAGCGTTGTGTAGGCTGTAATTGTATATAATAGGGGAACGTTTTCTGTGGATACGAAGAATGTTGCATTTGGAGATATTAAAGTTCATTTTCCAGGAGTTTTCCCAAGAGGCTAGGGAGTCTAAGTCTTGTTAAAGAATTTGGCAATCGTGGGGGGAATCAATGGGTCTGTAGAGAACTGCATCATCAGCAAAAAGCTGGACAATAGAAAGAATGGTGTCAGGAAGGTCGTTTATGTAGAGTATGAAGAGTGCAGGTCCAAGGACAGGGCCCTGGGGCACTCCTGATTGGACTGGGGAGGAATTTGAGAACTCGCCATCGACAACGACTCTCTTTGTTCTATGAGATAGAAATGACTGTATCCAATTGTGGGTGAGACCCCTTATACCGCAGTATCTGATCTTCTCCAAGAGTCTAGGATGGGGTAACCTTATCAAAGGCTTTGGAGAAGTCCACCACCACAGCGTCGGTGTGAATGTCTGCTTCCATAGTTTGGAGGAGGTCATCTAGGAATGCGACAAGTTGTGTTTCACATGTTCTATGGCTACGAAAACCATGCTGCCAGGCGTAAAGTATATTATTTGTGTCGAGATGAGGCTTAATGTTACTGACAACTATGTGCTCCATAAGTTTGGAACATATGCAGGTGAGTGATATTGGGCGGTAGTTTGAAGCCAGGGTTTTATCATCTTTTTTGAAGATGGGTGCTACATTTGCAGTTCGCCATTCTGACGGAACTGTAGATGTTTGATAGGATTTGATAAAGATTTCTTGGAGGACAGGTGCAATTTCTTCTGCTGCTACTTTAAGAATGTGAGGAGATATTTCATCTGGTCCAGCATCTTTGTGAGGATTGAGGTTTTGCAACGATTTTGCGTATACCGTCAGTAGAGAAGGTTATATCATGCATGGAGTTGTAGGGGTTTGTGCCCATGTACCATCGTCCTTTGTGAAGACGGAGGAAAAGTGTGTGTTTAATATTTCTGACTTTGTTTTTGGGTCAGTGTGTAGGAAGCCATCTTTTTTGAGAGGAGCAATATTTGGTGATTCTTTGTTGAGACTTTTGATGAAAGAGTAAAATCTTTTTGTATTATTACCCTGGGAAGGTGTAATTATGTTGTTGATTCCAGTAGTCTTTGCGGGTTTCTTGTTGGACTAGTTTCCTAAGGTTTAGGAAGTTTTCTCTGTCAGTTTCATTTCCAGTATGTTTGGAACGGCGAAAGAGTTTGTCTCTTTTTCTGAGGAGTTTTTATTTTGGGATTTATCCAAGGAATTTGGTTTTTTGGTCTTGTAGTTTTGTGGGGGATAAAGCGTTCAGTAGCGTCAAGGTCATGTCTTGCAAAGACGGACCACATGTCATTTACGGAGGAAGAATTAAGACCTTGTTTCAGGAATGTATCTTTGAAAGTAGCTAAATAAGTTTTTAGCTCATCGTATTTTCCTTTATTGAATAGGTAGATTTGTCTAGGTTTTTGTTTTTGTGTGGCAGAGTTTACTTCGATTTTTGTAAAGACGATGTCGTGGTTGCTAAGGCCAGAGATGACCTCAGTTTTAACTATGCTACTGGGATTGTTTGTCAGGAGGAGATCTAGCATATTGTTTTCAAGGGTAGGTTTTGTTACTATTGAAGTGGCTTATCAACCCATATTCACTCAGAGGAGCAAATTTTAGATGCCTTAATTACTAAACTAACTTGTTCCTTACTCAAATGAGAAGTAATTTCTGGGTTCTGTTAGTTCGTTCTTCCTTGAGACCGTGACAAACTGTCACCCCGTGACCGAGTCAACTTGTTGAGCCTCATTGATCTCAAGCAATAACAAAACTGTCAGTTCTTCCAAAACCCAGAAATCTCGTTCAATTTTTTGACCAAGGAACAATTTCAGACCAATTTCGTGACTGTAAGCTACAGTCTAAATCAGAAGTTGATTTTTTTGTTATCAATGGTGGGTTTATCACTACTTTAAATGCTAAATGTAAAGCGCTTTATTGAATAACAGAGGGAAACATAACCAGGTGAAATATTCCACAAATTCAGGATGCTGTGAACAGTCTCTATTGGTAAAAACGTCTTTTGTGTGAAAATTGTGAATCAAGCCCTGACAAATTGACCACGTGTCCGCCGTGATTGTGCAAGTCATGCAAAACTTGTTACAAAGATGGCTTATAGCATAGATAATAGTTACATTTCTAGAAGTTAAAATCAAGTTTTCATTTTTGATTTTATTACTCATGTTGTTTCAGATGAGTACCAGTATATTTAACCAATGTTTAAGTAAGGTTGAAATGCGCAAACAGAACTTTGAAATGAGGGTAGTTTCATATGTTAATAAACTTGTGATAATGACCAGCATATCAAATATATCAGTTATAATGATGCAATTAAACTTGAGAGCAGAATCATGAAATATATATCATAGACCCTTTTCCTACTAACATTGTTTTGGGGAGCATTGGCCCATAACAATGGTTAAAGCATCTATAATCCCGCCTTTGTCCTTAAAATATAACTATTGATTCAGTCCACTTTGCACCATAAAATTAGTCTCTACTTAACTCAGGCAATGAATGATTTCTGGTGTAGCAAAAATCTAACAGCTAATTTCTAGTGCGTGAGACCATGTTCGGGTCATAAAATGGTCTATGACGAACCTTCTCCTAGATCCTAGACAAGATTTATGTAATGTTAGTGCCTCAAATCAAATATCAGTTTTTGACAGAACGAGACTTTATAACTGCTTCCAGTCTCATCTTGGATGAAAGTTGAATTAAGCAGCAATACTTCAGTAGTTATGTTGATGTATTCAATAACAATTAAGTACATTTTAGTTAGAAAATTTGGGTATTGCTGCATGGAACTCTGGATACGGAATGCCAACTTTGATCTCGCGTTGCTGAGGTTGCACCACGCATGCGTGGGACTTGTTTTTATTCATTGCAGTGTCGTCTCTTGCTACGGGCACATAGGGGTCAGGGTGGAATGCTCGTTTTGTGTGAATGAAGTTAAGTTTAAAACTTCGGTAAAAGTGGAGTAAACAGGTCCCTCTTCAAAAAGACTTAACCGGGAACCAGTTTTCGCTGAATAACGGACTTCATATTAAGTAATTATCATTTTGCATACCTGGCAGGTTTAAAAATTACTTTTTAATTTTAAAAACCAACAGTGTTACCAAAGTGCAAAAATGTGTAACAATGAAACTAGTGATGTGCTAATTGACTGATTGATTAACTAATTAGTCAGCTAATTAATTTGTAATATCAATTAATGCAGGGTGTTAATAGTAGCAAAAAAGGATTTGAACCACAGAGGTTACATAAACGGCCAATTAAAACAGCAGGTAATAAGTTTCAGTGATTCAAAAGATTGCTGGGGCATAAAAACAAGATCTAAGTACAGGCCTTTATCCAGGATTTCGAAAATAGGGTGTCCTAAATGGGGTTCCCAATATTCCAGGGCATCCATAATTGTGACGCATTACCCCCCACCCCCAGCAGTCCCCCAAACACACAGATTTTTTTACAAAAAATGCATAGACCAAGGTTTTACATCTAAGTTTACAAAACAGCCTTCTGTAGTGAGCATTTTTAATAAAAAAATTGGTGTAGACCAAGACTTTTACAATGCTATCAACCAAGTGTGAGCATAGCAACATTGTATATACTTTGTATTATATACATTGTATATTTCTTCCTGCTTTGAAAAAAGAGCCCCCACTGAGCCTTCAGAGGCTTCCTAGTAATCATTACAATGTGTGTGTCCAAACTTGAAAGGTTCCTATTGACAATGGGCATCCAAATGATACATTGGGCATCCTTACCAGAGTGTCCATATTTGTGCTAGGGCGTCCATTTGGATGCCCAGGACGTACGCTGTATAAAGGGCTGTCTTAGTATATGGATCCATCACAGTTGCTGTGAAGAATATAGTCAGGCTTAATTCATCCAAATGAATGAGCAGTGTAACCAATGGGTTTGTTGGCTAATTTTGCTGAGAAATGGCTTCTTGTCTGTTGAACAAAAATGTCATAATGTAAAATCAATGAAGTAATGAAATTTGGCTTGATTTAATGATAACTACGTCACCCAATCAAAACTTGAAGTCGAGCGCACAACCAGAAATTCACAGTACAAACTCTCGCGGCCAGTCCAGTGACATCTCCATTAGCAAGCTCTAACACTTGCGGGTTGGCATTACATTTCTACTGTTCTGTGGTATAAGCAATGAAATCAACACTAAAATTGAATTCTGAAATGTTGATATACTAATAACTCAAGTGTTTCAAGTTTTTCGCCACATATCCCATTGCTGTACTCTCTGGTTCATGTCATTCTACAATAGACTATCAAAGTCAAAAGCTGAATACTGGTAATTTTAAAAAACAAAACTTTGAAACTCTCTGTTGAAAGCAGTATCAGATTTCCTGTTACAAACCACAGACATAAGTCCCCAAGTTTCCAAGCACGATTTTAAATTTTGTTGGATGGGAACTTTAGGCGCTAGATCTCATTTATCACCTAGCAAGTGTAATGAACTTTGCTTTGTAGCAGTTGAGATTGCAATGTAGCAAAAACCACTGCGCGGATTTTTATGGCCGGCTTCTTTTACTTGGAGATCAGGAAACAGAGGGATTGCCGTCAGCAGTAATGCTCCCTGTTTATGACATCATTCTTTCTTGTTTATTTTAAGCATTGTAGAGTGTAAAAACTAAATCTTTCATTGAAAATTGAACTTTTTCATTGTTTGAGTGGTAAAATCAGTTGAACTACAACAGAAGAAAAGAGAAATCATGCGCATTGCAAGGACTGTTCCTTTGCTCATATGTTCCAACCTCTGCATCTTTCAGAGCAACACAATGGGGCGGCTTGACTTGTGTTGAGTGACCTTAATACCCCCAAACAATTGAGTGAAATTTGAATGAGTAGCATGTCCAAGGGGAGGAATCAACAGTTGGTCGGACTTCAAAGCAACTTGTCGAACTTCAAAACCAGCAGGCTTGACTGCAAAATGCAATGGCAGGTGTACTATTGGTGATTGGACCTCAAAACAGGTTGGCCGGTATCTCAAAACCAGATGGCTGCACTAAAAAATCTGGTTGGTCAGACCTCATAACGGTTGGCCGGTGCTCAAACACAATGGTCGAACAAATCGCCTATTTTGAACAAAACAGACAAACAGCTACGAAAAATAAACAGGTAGATGTCGCTTGAATCCTGCGAGACGTTCAAAGCGAGTCTCTGAAGAAGTCCGGCCGTTGTGTTTGATCACCAGCTAAATGGCTAGAACACCAGTCATCATGTTTTGGTCTAGCCAACTAGTTTTTTGGGGGAGGCCATCGTGTTTTGAAGTTTGGACAACACATTTGATCACTGTCCATTTGGTTTTGCGGTCCAGCCGACTCTGAAGTGCAGGCGAGTGGTTTTGAAGTCCGACCAGTTGTTGATTCCCTCCTTGATGTCGTGACATGCTGCAATTTTTCCAAAGTTAACCACAATCAATATATTTGGTTTCAGATTATCTCGTGCCCATGTTGAAGATGTCACATCGAGGTTGCACTTTGTGTCTGAGTATTACCATAACTTGGGCAACTGGATCCCATCTCTCTTGATGGAGTGGAGCTGTGTCGACCATAACTGTGGCTATGACCAGGTCGCTGTCACTGTTGACCAATCAGGTAAAGTGTGAAGTCTCGAACCCAGACTCCATTAGCATTTTAGTCTAGTCTGGTGGATATCTCGCAAATATGGCCAAGTGGTCAGATTTTTTTACCATATACTTAGCCGCGATGTGATGTGCACTTTGCATATTTCAACATTTCAAATGGTCTCTTATTTCTGTTATCTTCTTTAATTTTTTTGAAACAAATATTTATCTAATGATTGTAAAAGCATGCGGTTTATGTTCAAGTGATTTAAACTGGTTGGCCTCATTATTGACTGACCAATCAAGAACTAGAAGTCAGAGATCTATACCAGGTTCAAATGTTATTAGAGTCTGGGTTTGAGACAAGTAAAGTATGCCACAGTCCTTTGGGTGCCTCTGCTGTAGGTTTGTGTCAGGGCAATTCTTAGTAGTCTGTAACAGGGGTCCCGGATTTTGAAAACCAGTTTGATGCCCGTTATTCATTGGAGAATACCGGTTATCGACTAGGGCTAAATTCCCAGAAATAGACGATATTGCCCATCTCAAATTCAATAATCACCGGAAAAAAAGCAAAATTATCCAGTCTGTAGATTGGAAACACATTTGAGAAGTATGGTGAACGCCAAAATCACCCTTGATCCAAATCAAATAATTCAATTTTTGCTTGAGTTTCCATGTCCCAGATTGTAGAGACTGGTACAGAATTTTTATTGTATTACTGGCAGGTGTTTTGTTCTCGTAAGTATTGATTTAGGGGGGTATTTTGCTTTTGATTCTCTCTCATGCAGGTATTCAAAATGTGTCAGATTAAGTCTCGGGTTGTCAACGGCTCAGAAAAGTTGGTGGGTGGGAAACACGTAAATGTTACCATGTAAAAATGCACACAATTTTTCATCAGTACTGACAAGTACAGTTAGCATACATTCAAATTATTGCAGGTCATGTTCCTTTGAAATTATAAGGAGTGTGTAGAATCACTGTGTATGAGCACTTACTTTGTTATTTTGTGGTCTAAGTGAAAGTTTTTGTACATTTGTCAGTTTATACAAACTTAATTCAAATGCATCATGTGATAGCTGAATTTGTTCTTCAGCTCTAAAAACCAAAACAGATGCAAATGAAGTGTGCATTAAATTTAAAAAAGAGAGTGCAGGGGTCTGATATGCTTTGAGGTGCATCAGATGTGCTCATGATTGAACCCATTGCACAAAACCTTTTTGACAGAAATGAGACACACTTTGTTGATGACACGACTGCTTGATTCAGACTGGCTCGTTGTCTAAACAGATTTTATCTTTCTTCAGGCTTTGTTTCATTAGGTTTGTGGACTTCCTACCGTGTGACACATTCACACTCTCTGCTTGTATGCCCTTCTACCCACTGTCACCGTATATTTCACTATTTATTTGGCTTCCTATATGTTCACCTGACTCATTGACTGATGATGAGACATGTGGTTCTAAATATAGCTGATGTTTTAACTTGATTGTCCGTTATGTCTCTTGGTGTTTTCCTTCGTAGCTGTATGTCTGAAGATAGGACATTGTTTAGAGACTACGATCGAGTCTGTATTAAGCTGTTAAACAAAAAGTCGTGTCTTCAACACAGGTTGCGTTAATTAAGGGCTGCTGCCGAATTATACAGAATTAAGAAGGAATGAATTTTTGTTGTTTTACAGGAAATGAATATGTGTCACCTCGCATTGATGCTCGCTATGACTGGTTGCCCTCTCCCAAGTCAAAGTTTAAAGATAACACCCTTCAAGCAAGATACCATGGCGATGGATGCAAAACAGATTTTGCTATGAAGGGTCATATTGCTATTGTCCAAGATGGGAACTGCTCTTATTTCAAAAAGGTATCATTATTTGTAGGCTTCACCACTTGTTGGGAATGGTGAGAAACATTAGTTGCATTCACTGTCTGTTCAAAATACTCCTGAATGTGACTGGGTATTGATTACTTCCGAGCTCATGACTCGTGGAATGGGACCCTCCTTTGGTATTTTTCTTTTTTTATTTTCTCATTTTGGATTGACAAGAGGAAACATATGAGTAGGAGCAGTAGAGTCTCACCAATTAGTCTGAACATAAGATGGGAGATGAGTGAATTTTTATTTTCTCATCTTTCCGTTTTGAAAGATTGTAGGCATTCCCAACAATATTAAGCTTAGAGAATTGGAATAAGTAATTGCCAAATTGCTGAGATTTTACTGTCAAAACAGAATTGAGGATTCACTATATCTTTTATGAAATCAACCTTAAGTAGCTTTGAGTACATTCGGTTGATAATTTTTAGCCTCATTAAGTGTTACTGTGGTTGGTTTCAATGGCAACAACCAAAATTGATAATATGGTTTTTAAAAAAATAGAAATTTTCATAACTCAGTTTCTAAGAGAGTTATCAGTGTATTTTTTATTTTAAGGATAACAATTGTGTGAACATCTTGTCTGAAGTTTTTTAAGATTACAAGGACATTTTTTGTTTTTCTTGTACTCGTACATTTTTGCGTTTTCATATGTACTTTCTGTTGCCTAGGTATCTCAGATGCAGGCATCAGGAGCCGTTGGTGTTATTGTGGTCACTAACACTCAAGACGCCGTTGTTAAGGACATGACATGTGTTGGTGATGAATGCAATACACCGTTGAACATACCAGCCTCCATGATTCCATACTATGCTTTCAACAAGTAAAGTGTTGCTGCCTGCTCAGTTGTGTAATTAATGGACTTGAAATGAAATGATCTTCCCGAGATCATCAGTGGATGTGTTCTATTTCTTGTGACTAATTCTTCTGTTCCTGTTCTAAAGGAAATGACGAATAGAATATCTCAGTGCTGAGACATCATTGCATCCCTTTATTGTTATGTAGGACCCTTAAAAAATGTGCAGATTTGGCAAATTTTGGAACATGTCTCAGAAACGGATTCATGTGATACTTTTGGTACTAAGCTTTACTGCTCTCTCTTGTTAATAAGGTCCTACATAACCTTATGTGAGTGTAGGTTAAGAAGAGTACTTTGTAGTTATCTCTAGCATAGAAATTGTTATTACAGTACACTGTAATAACTGGCATGGAAAGGTTTTGATAAAAAGTGTTATTTTTATGATCTTCGTCAACTCACACAATTTATCAAGAATGGCAAGTCACTTGAATTCTGATAAATAGAAGATGTCACTTATTGCTAAACTTTGCCCACCCAAACTTTACTCATGAAAGGCCAGTTTCTAGGATAGTTCTTGGTCATCTAGTATCAGTTAAAGGCGAAGGCAACCTTTTTCCATGTCATTTTGAGCTAAAATAAGGTTGGTTGGTTATCCTAGACATATTTTCCACTTAATTACAGCTTTTCGTAATTTTATAAATTACTCGTCCGCTACTCCGGAAGTGACGTTTTAGGAGGCAAGCGTTTCCCACCACTTGGTTTTGCGTTGACTTTACCGTGCGAATCTGTTCTATTCTACTTTTGTTTTGTGCTGTTTTTCAACAATTGTCGCCACCACTTTCCATCGGCGAGTATTTTGAGGCAAGATAGGTTAGTAGGGAACTCAACTACGTTGGATTTAGGGATTGTTTAGTGTGTTGTAAGCTGAAAATGTCTGGAGTCAGTGACCCGTATCACAGTGACAGTAGTGTGAGTAACGGAGACCTTGTTCACAGCAGTGGTGACGAGGAATTTTTTCACGGACATTCAGTGAGTGGGTACATGTTTGAGCCCGAGTATAACGAGGCAGAGTACGCACAGGATCAGGCAGCTGTTGAGAGAAACGAGGCGGCTACTGAGGACAGACGTGGTGACACATCTTGGTGCAAATGCACTGTGTGTGTTGTTATGCCTACCTCAATGGAATGCTTGTGCTGTTCAGAGTTCGACGAGGCCAAGCTACTACTGGACATGGTTAAGTGGACCTCCGGCATACCACGGACAGAGGAACAACTGTCCCACTTGCCAGAGTGTCCCGCGACACACTCCCACTGGATGGTAACCTGAGCACCCAAACTGCTTACATCGTGTCGTGTGACTCCCTCGCCACACACCTGGCACCTTCTAAATAGCTCCAACACTTTAGACAAGTCCACAATAAACTTATTAAAGTTTGGCTCACCGATCTGTTCACTGGACGACGAACTGTCCTCTTCACTGGGTGTCGAACTGAGCCTGTAATCACTCCCACTACTCAATATCGCTGCAGGGCTGCTTAGAGGCTCTGGGCTGGAGAAAACAGCACAGGGCGAATCACTACTGGTTCCAGGAATTGCACGCTCTGGGGTACGTTCAGAGGCACGGGTGACAGTAGATGAAGTGCCTCCACTGGCTCTAGTCACTGTACTGGCCACAGCTCGCGAGGCTTCTCGCTTCAAAAACACACTTCTCGGGGGTGGCGACGGGGCACTGCCAGGAATCAACACAGACGAAATGGCATCCTTCAGACGTTGTTTCGCAGGGACCTTCATCAGTTCAGCGTACAAATCCCTTTTGTAATCGGACGGCAGAAAGTGCTTGCCATACACACGGTAATTCTCCACTGCTTTGTACGTTGCGTGGACGGGTAACGCTGCGTTCTTCACACGAACGAGCCAAGTACGGCGAAGTGTGTCATCCATCGGAAAGCGATGCAAAGGTACTCCCAAAGCGCGCGTGAGCCGATAATTAGTACATCCTGGTACGCTGCAACAGTGTGGCATGTTGACTGACTAGTAAATGAAAGCAAACGACGACGGAACTTAACACAACCGAGGTAGAACAATGACGGACTCGGCAGCTCTCACAGTCAGACTATATGAAAAGAAATTGGCGCGAAATGCTTGCCTCCTAAAACGTCACTTCCGGAGTAGCGGACGAGTAATTTATAAAATTACGAAAAGCTGTAATTAAGTGGAAAATATGTCTAGGATAACCAACCAACCTTATTTTAGCTCAAAATGACATGGAAAAAGGTTGCCTTCGCCTTTAATATCATCAAGTATCTAAAACTACATTTGGGGCCTTGTTGACAGTTTCATGCTTTGCATTTTTGGTCAGTGATCATTAGTCACCTTTATTTCAGTTACCCAAAAGCCAACTTCTCAGTCCACTACCAGAACACGCCATCACCTAGCTTCTTCTTCGCCATTGACCCCAAAGGTCAACTGTCAGAGGTTGGCTGGTTCCTATATCCTTCCTTTATGTTCCTCGTCTGGCAGGACCAGTGGTGAGTCATGGAGTTGTATTAGAGAAGTATATTCTCTTTTAGCTGAAGCAATTGTAGTGAGAAGTAGTAGTAGCAACAACAGTAGAAGCAGTAGAAGCAATGGTGTCAGAAGTTGTGATAGAAACAGAAACGGCAATAGCAGCGGCTTGTTCAATGGAGTGAATGCTCACCTAAATTGAGACCGAGTGCCTGAATGAAGTGAGAGTTCACTACTGAATGACAGCGTGTACTCGCTTCAGAAAACCAAGCAAGCTTGCTAAAATTATTTCTGTGCCAAGTTTACAACAGTTACCTCCAACAATCTTGTCATGCGTAATGTGATGTACTCCCAATGTAGCCCGCTTGGAATCATTGTTGCTTAAGTTGATCACCATCTTGGATTTGTAAGCAAACTAGCTTTCGAGAGTGATCGCAAGCACACGCATGTTTAAAGTTGTTTAACAGGCAAGCACTCGAGGCACTTGTGAGCACCCGCTTTATGTTGAGAGTCACTGCACCCATATCTTCTGCTGCATTGGGTACAACAGGCTCAGCACCGGGCACACCATTTATTGTAGCAACTTCTGTTCAAAAAACAGTTGCAGCATCTGTTCAGAAGCAGTAGCAGAAGTAGCCACAAAAGACTTTACAACTGCAATAGTTGCAGCGACTCTTGTACCAATTTCATGTAATGCAAATCAAAATTTTGCAGCAGCAGGTTTGAAACGTGAGTAACTGCATCAGAGGGTGTCATAGACAAGAGTGGAAGAAGGAATGGGGTATTTGTTGTTGCATTTGTCGTTGAAGGCCTCAGATCCATTTTTTGTTTTGCATAGTTCCTTTTACTCTCAATCAACATGATTTTCGCATACTTTTCTGTAACTATTTTTAAAAAATTGTTTAATTTGAACAATAATCAAAACTTCATTGCCAGTTCATTGTCTAAACTAACAAGTAGTCACTGTGACCTGCAAAAGAGGAGAGTTGAATTTGGGAAGCTGGAATTATGTAAAGGTTAGTTGTTTCTTATTTTGTTTTCCAGGTTCAAGTTCAGGCAGGAGCTGGATGCCAAGCTGTCGTCCCCGGCAACAGTTTTAACAGTGTTCAACAATAGTGTCATGCATGGCAGCAAGGGGGCAGTAAACTCTGTCAAATTACCCAGTGATATTAACAAGTATTCCAAGGTGGTGTATTTCTGTTTCAGTTTTTGTTCCACTATGTCTTTATGTTCGCAGTGAAAGGGATGTACTGTACAATTTTTGAAGCTTAAATATTTAAGTTTTTGTGAAAAAAATTGAATGTCATGTTACAGTTCCTTGACAGCGAGTTGCCTGTCAATAAAGTAAAGCAACTATAAACCAAAAAACAAACTTTTGAGTTAAACCACTTACCACAATGAAATTGGTCTCAACTTGGTCATTACTCAGAGCAGAGGTGATGTTTGGGACAGCACGTAAATTTGACCTGACAATTTGCTATTCTTTGAGACCGCATTCACTGCATAAAATGACACGCTGTTACAAGCCAGCCTGTAAGAGCCTGGTCTTGAGCAATAATGAACTGTTGGTTCATTCCAGTCACCTCAAACTTGACTGAGGTACAATTTTGTACCATTTTCATAATGGTATGTAAGATACTGAGCTGCTAGATTTGGAATCCTTGACAAGTTCAAACCAAGACTATGTATGCAGTCAAGAACCTTAGTGGTGATCTTGGATCTGTTCTGCAGTAATACATTATATCACACTGTCTTGCCAACATCAATTTACCTTCGCGTTTTGTAGGATGCTAATGCATTTGCAAAAGTACAGGCTTGTGCACAATTGTAACAAAAACGTCTTGATTTTTACCACAGTGACGATGGCAGGCCTGTTGTGTCGTCAGTGTGTTCAGAATTCAACTGAGAAGGCTACTTTCAGGCTACACTCTTTGCTTATGGCTACTGTAAATACGCTCTCATAGGTTTTCGATTTGTATCGTCAGGTTGAACTAGATATGGCACTCTCCTGTCCGGGTACACGGGACTCGGAATGCGCCGCTTGGGACCACACGGTACAGTTGTATGTCTGCTGCTACACCACCTCTCCTCTGTGTGGTATGGAACTTGGCCGGTGGATCACTCCATTTAGAAGGTGAGTGAGTCACGTGACTACATCATGTGATCACAGTTGTAGGTCTGTAGTGTAACTCGAGGAGTAGAAGTGAACTTGGCAGCAGTGTTGTGTTGTGTGATGACTGGCTCGGGTCGTCAGTGAAATGGTTGTATTCCGTAACTAAGTGTAGAACACTCAATTACTAGTAATAGCAACTGGCAGTAGCAAAGGTGAGGACTGTCTTTATTAGACAAGTGAACAGTTTATATACAAGTTACAAATGTGTGGGTTGCATGCACTTAACTTCATGATTCAAGGTTCTACAGGAAATAACAGTAAACAACTTTAAGAACTTTCACAACAATCATAAGAACCACTCTATTGTGTTTGCCATATTTGGTAATGGTCAGCTGTCTTGAGACAATGATTCTGTGAATGACCATTACATAATCTAGTTTACTACTGAGTTCATCAAAACGTGTGGATGCACGGGATGGGCCACTGACTCAGCTGAAAGCCCAAACAAGTTACTGTAAACATTAGAACATTAGAAAATAGAACAAGGTTGTAATGTCTTCATTGGCAGGCGTATTGGTCGCTGGTTGACAGACGTCACATCATTATCTCCCCTGATTGAGGGCACCACCTGTACTTTCACCATGAAAACTGCAGCGTGGGCCTCACCGTGGCTGACTTCTCTAAATCTCAGGCTGTCAAAAGGTAAATGATTTTCATAGTTTTTCAGGTGAGACCAGACTCCATTTTTGTTTTAATTTATCAGCTTCTTAACAATATTTGCCATTCATCTATCGGAAGCTCAAATTTCACTAGGTGGTGCTGGTGAGACAACTGTATTACGTGTATGAATTTGTGTTGTCTCATGGGGTCCACTGCATTCAAATACCCCTATGTTGACGAACAGTTTCTTCTCCACAGTCTAAACCAAAAGTCAAAACATTCTCTGTAAACACCACATATTGAATATGGTGTCTCTTGCATAATATTTCTTTATTTTCATTTGTTTTCCATCACTGTATAGAAAAATATTGTGGGAAACGTGTCAAGATGTTTCGACAATCACAATTTACTTAGGGCTGTCCATTTCGTTAGTTATGCTACCAACTTTTATTCCAGATAAAAATGGTACCCTGTTTCGTGAATCATAAAGTACCGATTCGCTTCACAATGTGAAATGCATTAGGACTGATTATTCCACTTGTTACAGGCAGTGCATCTGAATATCCCATCACTATACAGCCTCTGTTCTATCCTGGTTTCACATTCAACGCTGGGTACAACGATCACTGGAAACCAGTCCTTTTTACTTATCCTAAAGATGTGAAGAATGTTTCAATGGTATGAGTTCATTGTTGAACATGTAGCTTTGCTGGATTTTTTGCCGTCTTTGGTATCACCTCGGGTGGGTATTTTGCATTTGTCGTAGTGCCCTTTGGTGAGTCGGTGAAAGAAGGAAAAGACTGTCCTTGAAGTAGAAAAATCATGGACCCACCAGCTTTGTCAATTTTTTTCAAACAAGTTGATCGTATCATCTTAATGATTCTCGCTGTGATTAATTGAAGAAGTATTGGACAGAAACGAGAAGTACCTCTGTCTATGCTTGAAGAAAGGAGAATGAAAGTAAAGGATTGCTGAAATAAGAAATTCAATATAAGTATTGGAACATTTGAAATGCAGGGCTTTGTGACTGTTGGTAAAGTTTCCTCAAATTCAAGCAAATATTGTTACCCAAATTATCATTTTTGTCGTTTTTCAAAAGCTCACTGAATTGCCAAAAATGTTCAAAATTTCACTGCGTGTTTGCTGGTGACAGCTGTACTCTATAAAGTTTTCAAACAATTACATGAAATTGTCTTCTTGTTTACTTTTGTTGAAAATTTTGATAAAATAAAATTTCAATATTTCGTCATATTGTGTTATTATTTGAAGAAACTTTGCGATAATTTTGATCTGGTCTCAGCATGTGTTAGAGCTTGACCCGTTATTGCAGACTATGTTTTATTCCTTCTCAGGTTAAATTGGTTGCCGTAATAACGGGCCATGGGAGTGACAACAACGAATGTGGTGAATTCTGCATCACCACCCATGTGTTTACAGTGAATAATGCCTACAACTGCAGTAGAACATTCTCCAATGCAGGTAGGAGATGCGGAGATTTTGAAGTTGGAGATATTAATGTGGTTTATAGTAAAAACTCCAATTTCGGACAAAATGAATTGTCAGTTGTCAAACGCTTCTTGAACAGTGCTGTATTGGTAAAATTAGAGGTAAGTAGGTGCCCAAAGCCCACCCTATCGCCTTCAGCACTGAATGTAACTTACGGTGCGTAGGCGCTACGTTCAAATGCCAAAAGGTGGTTGGCTGCGCCTACGCCCCACTACAGCACTGTTCTCTAACATTGTTATGAATACCTTCAATTTCTCAAAGCATTGTCTGATGACAGCTATGATATAGAACTTAAAGGTGTACCAAGCACTGCTTTGGTGACCTGACTATTACCTTGGGATACCCCATTTCAAACAATGGTCAGTGTTGAGTGTATTGATTTATATTTGCGACAGTCACTTCATTCTTATGCTTGAGTGTGTAAATAATTTTTGTTTTGGGGTTTAGAATTTATCTGGATTTAAAGTTCCTCAAATTTTAGCATTTTGGCGTCTACGCAAAATATTACAATGCTTATATTATTTTTCCATGTTTTGTTTTGTTGCCTCTGGTGTTTTCTGTGAAATATGATAAAATTAGAGGGTCACCTCATACAGCGTCACTTAAGAGAAAGTGTGCAATCAACCTTTTCAAAAGTGCGCCTATTTCAAGATCATGATGCCTCTATACATTTTACTAGATGGCAATTATATGTTCTGTTATTGGGATTGTGATATTGTGATTAATATTTGAATAATCTAAGATGAGAAGTTCCTTCTTTATTGCTGGTTCACGGCAAATTAAGCCACTGCATATGTTGGTTTGCCCATTTCATTGTCAGATCTACGTTTTCAGTAAGGGGGGGGGTTTAGGATTCAAGCAAATCAGAGGCGCATAGCGCCGAGCGGAAGGAAAGTCGGGATGGGGTTTCCCCCTCCCATGTAAGATTTTTTGTGGTTTTTAGTAGCTGATTTCATTTTTCTGGCGAATTTTTTCAATTTTTATTTTTGATCTTGTCCCGAAGGGGGGGGGGTTGAACCCCCTGAACCCCCCTGTAGATCCGCCTCTGCGTTTTCATGCTAAGTATGACGTTATTCTGATATTTGACATTGTACACTATTACTTAATTATAACAAAAACTCAATGCAAAATCAAATTTTTTTCAAGTTAAGTAACCTGTTAATTTTGAAAAAAAATTGTATTCTAACGTTTTATTAGTTAGTGAATGCCTTAAAGCAACTACTGCTTTTTGGCTTCTTAGCAAACTGTGTTGAACTCTTTTAATACATAACATTGACATCAAAACGTGCATTTTTTCTTTCATAGGAAAGACATTCGCTTAATTGATATTAAATTTTGGCGCGAGTTAAAAAGGGTGTAAAGTTACGACGTTAAGTGAAACAAGTATAAATCATAGGTTGTTTTCTCATTTTCCAGGAACACCTCTTGGCTGCGCCGAGCAAGTACCATTTGGGGTGGTCCCCAATGAGCATGGAACTTGGCTGTATGGCAGAGATGGTTGGTGTGATGGTCAACAGGTGTCACCACTGGTTTATGACATCACATCCCATGTTACCTCAACAGCAACCAATAATATCACCTACAGGGGGCTGTTCCAAGGACAGACTCCGAATCCAACTGAAAACCCTGGGGAAATGATAGTGTATTCGTATCTGGTGTTTTACACCAAAAGATGATCTGATGCATTGATTTAGTTTAAGGTCATTCCATTCATATTTCAGTGAATCTTTGTTTTGTTTGAAAATTATTTTCTTTATGTTAATTTTACATTTCTTATTTAAGCAGAAACTAGCATTTATTTAGAAATGTTGACCTTTGTGAAATCTTTTCACGCTTCATCAAGTAACCAACTGTTTTTTTTTCAACCATTGAAAGTATTTACTTTTTGAATCCTCGATGACTGAAAATTTTTTTTAAGCTGTGTCTGAAAACATTGCACAATGATGTATAATTTTGTAACCAGTGCGTCAGCTCAAACAAGGCTGGAAAGTTTTTCACAGATTTTATGAAATGGACATATATCAGAAGAAATTTCTGGTGCGAGGGCAAAATACTTGTGCTACTACCAACAAATTAAATGAAATTCTGTTTGGTGCTTATGGAATCACAAACAATCTTACTTTTAATGGTTATTTGTTGCTGCTTTTCACCTTTTTGTAACAACGACGAATCAAGTTGTCATATCTTATGCTAACAGATTTTGACCCAAAGACATATTATAATTAGCTGTGACCTGAATGCCAGCCAATGAGCCAAGTGAATGCCTTGGTTCACAAGTTCACGTTTGCTAAAAATGCAAATGGTGAAGTGACAAACAAATGGTAATGAAAAAATTTTTGAGTGAATAATTTCTTTTGAAGGGCTTTATTTCCATCCAGTTGACTCCTCGTAGCATCTCTGCAGAGAAATTTCTTCATGCGATTGTAGTTTCGACGTGTGCGAGTTGATATTTAATGGGCAATTCAAGTCTGATATGTGTGTCACTAAATCCTACACTTTGACCGTACAGACTTCCAACCCTGTAAGTATTCAGACTGGGTTTGCTGACTAGTAATTGTGTAGCCGCTATTCTTATGAAAAATGCCATTTTTGATTTGAACATAAAATTCCAAAAAAAAAATAAACTTCAGACAACTTTCTTAGTGTCAATACACAATGAACCGTGTCTCGGGTTTATCATTACCCTCAAGCAACAGAGCTATCAGCCATCCTTGTCAAAGCATTGTCGCCAGATGGTTGATAGCTCCCGTCTTCAAAACAACATTGCTTGAAACAGGGATGTTGTGTGTTGCTTCCCCAAGTACTGTCATCAGAATGCATCTTCATCAATAATTTGGATCCTAAATTTGGCATTATCTTGGAAGACAGGTCCCCGAAAGTGATCAGACTTTAGTCATCACTAGGGGTGCCACCTGTTGTCTTTTTTGAAACCTTTGCATGCTGCTCCCTCTATTGTCTGGTCCAGTAATTAGAGTCTTCATATTATATAGTATTTGGCCATAACACAAACTCGGGCATATAGGTGGATTTGGGGGGGGGGCAGGGAAACAGTACCGAAAAATACGCCACCAGCATGCCGTTTTCAGCCGGGATAAAGGGGACATTTTTCCTACAAAAATTGTTGCTAGTCCTCCCCCCCTTAACAACATTCTAGATCTGCCATTGGGGCCAGAGTGTCATCAATATGTGGTTCGGAAATACTGCTATTGTAAAATTTTCCATTTCGGACAAAAATAATTGCCATTCATTTTACAGTGTCATCTAGTATTGTGAATGCCAGCAGCTTCATCAAAATAATTTCTGATGATAGCTTGAAGGCATGTAACTTCACCTACTAAAGCATTAGTTTGGCATTAGGCACCTTTCAGTGAAAATGAGAAAATAAAATTTCCGTTGTCCGCCATATTGTGTGCTCAATTACTGAGATTTCACAGTATTTCACAGTAACAGACCTACGTTCTCCACTACCTGCCAATCACTGGCTGTAGCCAGCATCCCCGAGACTGCCTTTTTGTTCAGTGGTGATACACCTTATGTGAAAAGATATGGGAAAGCTATCGTAGTCGAGAACTGCCTTCTCTCTATGCCCAAGACATGAGCTTATTGCCCTTAGAATCTTATCTTGTATCCTCTTGTATTTACCTCAATTCAGCCAAAGCCAGATGACGAAGTGTTGCACCACAATCGCGGCAAGCATCACTTTTCTTGCTCCAAAAAATCCGTGACACAGATCCCTAGATCATGAAATAAGCGTGCAAACTTTGATATAAATAGACCCATGCGCTAAATAGAAATTGATGCTAAAACTACCGAATGCATCGAAAATTACTGAGGGGCCTGAAATAGATAAAAATTTGACGCACTGAACTGAAGTCCTTATAGTTTACAAAAATGCTATGCGTTGCATTGAAATGCACAGTGGATAGTCATGAAATATTTAGATGTAATGTGAATATTGAATTTTTTAAAATTCCATGGAGATTGACGCTTATGTGAAGCGCCGCTAACCACGATCAGTGTGCCCTCCTGGTGGTCAAACTGAAATGACTCAAGCTTTTGTATGGATCTTTGATAAATTGTAATAAAAAATTATGAAGGGCAAACTGTTGCTCCTTAAATCATTGTGCTGCAACTGTTACAAAAACATTGTTACAAATGTTTTCATTAATTGCAGTTCAAAACAAGCATAAACTTGCTCATCTGAAAATCACTTTTTGTGTGTGCTCCAAATGTGATACTGGTACAAAATGTGAGGCTTGCACCGTTGTGACTGTATTTACCACATGCGATGAGGTCGTAACTTACCTCTAACACCAACCCAATTTAGGTGACTCTGTGTAGAACGCACTATTTTGAAGAAATCAGTGCAGTATTTGTTTTGTTGTCGCTTACAGGAGGTAGTTTCTGGCACTGCTGTTTAGTTTAGACTTTTTTCTGTGCTTGAAATAATGGGTTTACTGCAAATTTATGTTCTGTAAGTAATATCATGAATACAATTTTTACCACTGATGATAAATATTATTTTTATCTTGATCATGGTCTGTTGTCAAATAATTATACATAGGCTACAAATTTTATGTTTCAAATTGAGAATTCTGGTGTTGCTACCCACAGGTCTTTACAATAGCGTGTTTACACTGTTGCTTGCTGCATGGTAATGATTTTTCTTCAGATTCATAAGTAATAATTGCCAAAACCGTCATTAGAGAGATTACGGAGATGATTGGTTACGCGAGTTGGACGGATGCCTCAGTAACGTCACCCCTGTTGATCTCTGCTTCACCAAGATACCGGCTGCCGTAAACTAAAGTTTTGATTTGCCAGTTTGGATACAATGTTGCCCCCACCTCAATTTGGTGCCCCAGTTATCCAAAAATCCTAGTAAACGAGACAAACGTCCACAAAATCCACAGAAAGACGTTGCAGATGCACAATTCGTAGGCCTGAACCTAGTGGCCCCGTTTTTACTTGTTTTTGTCCTCGGTGATTTCTTTCACTAAAAGGTCCGCGTATCGAAGAATTAGAGCCCCCCATGTTTTAGGCTGGGTGCGCGCATGGACTTTAGATTAGGCTTGTGGCGTTTTAAAGTATTTTTGTGGCGTAGGACTTTCTGAATGCATCAGGGATCACTGGCAAATTTATGTTGTGACGGGGGTCTAGAACTTGGCAAACGTTGACGACAGCCCTAAAACGACACGTGAGCGCGGGGTTTTCGCCATGTCACTGCCAGAACAGCCGGAGTCTCTTGATACCTCCTTGTGAATTCACCGACTCATGTACGACAGAGGAGAGAAGTCAAATCTGTAAAGTGTAGATCTAAGCGTCATGAAGTCGAGTTTTCAAGACTAGTGGCATTTCAAGGGAATCTATTTAGGAATCGGATGAAGGAGTCAGTTTAGGGGGAATTTACATTGGCTACTTGCATTTTCTAAATCGCAATGTTGTGGCTGAGTATTTTTGGGCATCGGGTAAAGAATAACATCAGATTAGTACGTAACTTTTATTACCTGTAAAATACTAATATACACAGTAAACCGTATAGTTAATAATTACAAATATATACAATGACTGCTAACACATAACACCTGATTTATGACGTTCCAATTGCACATTTTTTAAAGGCTTTGTTATACAGTAAGTGACGAACAACAGACTTCCTCTCAACCATACAGGTTTCCCTCAAAATGATATTCACACCAAACGCTTAAAATCGAAGTCCTTGAAATAACGCTTAAGATTGTTTCATGCAGTGCAAACATGTTCTATTATTTGTGTGCTACGTGGCTGAACCTCAATGCTTATTGTCTTTAAATCAACTATAATTTATTCGAATACTTGTTTTTGTTTCTGTATCAACTGTCACGCCAAACTCGCTTTTAGAACGTCCGACCGAGACTGTAAAACGAGCTAGGTATGAGCCGATTCAGGGACAACTTAAGTAAAAAAACATCGTGCCTTGAATGTCTTGCTGTAGATTGTACAGTGCTAATTTCCCTGTTTCCAAAGACAACGAATTGTTACGGGTTGACAAATTTTCAGAATCGTGAGTATTTATTTCGCAGTGCGAAGCATTTTCGTTAGAAGTGCGACAGATTTACGGATGTTCGTGGAAATGGTTCGAATCGCACGAACAGTGCATCGCCCGCTTGCACAAATGAGAACTAAGAGAAATCGGCTAAGAATTTCTTTGGTTAATTGTTTTAGACAACTCTTCAGTCTAGGTATGATTCGGCTTGTCGGTATTCGTGTGATTTAAGACAGATTCAAGCCAAGATCCCCCAAACCCAACCGAAAGACTCAATTTTACGAATGAGCTACGAAGCCCTGATTTCTATTAATTTGATATAGAGATGAACCACACGAATTATCCAGTGGGAAACATTCCACGGACTGTGATGAGTTCGCAACATTTGCAACGACGAATTCCACCGACCGCTAACGAATCGGGCATTTATGTATGTAGAATTAAGAACTTCCAGAATTGATTGTTATGATTCAACCACAAATACGAAGGCAAACTTTCCAATTGCTTGGGATTCGTTGCAAGTATGGAAAGGGTGGATTCTCAGTTTTCGAGATCGAACTGAGAAGTGAACATCTTTGGTGCAACGGGAGCTTACCTAGGCCCGACCTGCGTAAATGAAGTTGCTGATAAAGTTCTACTCTCACATCGACCGTGTTGTTTTGGGGACACACAGGGTTGTCCTGACGAATATAGTTGCCCTGTTAGCTCATGTTAGTCAAAAACAAGACGATCGGGCTCTAGTGACCTTGTCGATCAGCCGATCGAGGTAGGGCGGGCAAGTTCATAATGCCGCACCCGATCAACTTCGCAATGTATAAGTGTCCGTGTATCCAAAACCGGTGTCGACGTGGAAGTAATTATCAGGTACCTCCACACCTTGGCACTTTCCGGCGGGAACCTTTTGCCCGTGATATACCGGTGCGCCAGTGGCAGGTTTGTCCTGTATGGACGCTCAGCTCATAGTGATCGGCGGGGTCAGTCAAGTTTGGGCGTACTTACTTGCGCTTGGGTCGATGTCTCCGTGCTTCCGAAACGTTTATACACAATTTTATAACCTAGATGCAGTGGAACGAGTCCCTTTAGACAGAATTTTGTTCATCTATAGTTCCTCATGAGCAAAACAAGTTCAAACTCTTGTTTACCATGGGTAGTTTTGTCGCTTCTGTATGCGGTCAGTGACAAGTTCGTTATGGATTTATAAATCACAACAAATATTAATTGCCTAGGGTAGGAGCCCTTACTTAACAACTCAGTACACCTTCTCGGCATGAGAGACACCATAACACTAGGTCTTGTTACATCACTTTTCTGGTTGCTGTGTTCAAATTCATTTATAAAAAGAAGTATTATACACGCAGGGAAGTGTATCTGATCAAAATATAAAACTGACGTTGGTGACTCTGTACATTCCCCTGTTCCCTCTCGGTCATTTCGTCAGCATCATTTGTAACAACTAAGTTGAATTCACAACATTTAATGTACGTAATGGAATTAAAAATCATTCATACTACCAGAAAATCATGTCACAATCACTCGCATAATCGGCTGAAAACAAAGCCTTGAGAAATCCCAAGTCTATAGGAAAGAAGTTAGGCCTGATTTCAAATGAGTGTTGCCAACATGATTGCCAGATACAATTCACAAAGCGCGGTTTGAGGACTGACTTACGACTTGTCTGCTGCTTGATCCATTCTCCAGTCTATACAAGGCAAAAACAAAATACACGAATAATTGTTTGTAAATGATGTTTTTATCCTAAACCACGTCGCTGTACAAACCAACACTGGTATTTCATCTAAGATATTTAGTAGATAATTTTGATGTAAAATTTAGTTTAAACACGACTTAGTGAGAAGCCCTTCATCACTACAAACCATGTGGCTTGAATGATATTGCACGGGGGTCAGAATTAGCCGGCGATCGCTCAAGTTTTTCTGGGTTCCTCTTGTAGTAATTACTCTTAGGGCTGTATTTAGCTCTTCGCATCGTCGCTGCTCAGTGAGACTTGGTCTTCCACCGTATTCAGGGAGCAATCTGTTCTGCCATCTAGCGGCTGTTCTGCCTTCTGAAACATCTCCTCTTGGTAAAGCAACAAACCCGTAGTTGACGTCATGCGACTTACACCTGGAAAACGACAAATGTGAAATAATTCAGGCATGATAAACATTGGGACAGTTAAGGGGGCACACGGACGCGTAGGTATGGGGAGGGGGGTTGGCACCGACAGGTGGAGAACAGCGTAAACGACAAGAACAGCACATGGTGACCACCGAGGGATGAGGCAAGGCGGAGCCAGGCGAGAATGGCACTGTTGGTAACTACCTGTGTGGGCAATCCGTGCCCTAGAAAAACTCTAAGGGTATACCGTATAAATTCGTTTGTTACCCCTTGTGTAACGAAACGTAAAATATGAGCGCGGCGTCTCAAAGCATTTTATCTGCAATCTGACTTTTTTCAATTGTGAAAACGAAACCAACATCGTTGCAACTCGCAACAACGTCCTAACAATTAAAAAAAAGAGAAAAAATATCTTACCGATCTGAAGAAACCCATCTCAGATGAATTACAATAAGGTAAAGGAAGGAAAGGTATTTTAAGTACTGCCATAGATGTACCACTCCACTACAGCGGTACAACAAATATTTACATCTGTTCATTGATACCGTTATCTTTGTGACTTTCTGTTTTTGCTAAAATTTCCTAGTAACATATGGTCATGTGATCCAGTCAGTGACAAATTGGTATGAAGTCAAAATTAATGAAAATCAAATTCCACTTGCTTTTTACTTTCAAGCAATATGTCCTTTTACTGAGCGAAACTTATAGTTTTGTACACATTTGGTTGAATGCGCGCACACTGACAGACTCGTGGATAAGGTCCTGCAAAATTTTAAAGGGTCTCTGTCGGTCGATAAAAGCGTTATGAGGATTGTTGGTGAACGGGATAGGGTTCTTGGAGTTACTAGCTTTTACCGGGGCTATAAATCAACAAAATCGGTTGTTTTTGTACGATTTTATTAAAAATCGACAATTCTTGCCATGTCTGCAAATGAGACATTCGCTGGAATTAAGGCCTGTGACTACCCAGTGGCGGATTTAGAGGGGGGCCAAGGGGGTCATGCCCCCCCCCTAAAATTCTACTAGATTACATTTGGCAGTTCGGGGGTGCGAATGTCTGACTGGCAAAATCCTGGCTAATACTCTGCCCTGCCCCCCCGCTAAAACTCAAAATTCTGGATCCGCCCCTGCTACCGGTTCAGTACGTCTAAAATACTTTGAAATTTATTGGGATTTAGCTCCGCGGCCAGCACAGCGTTCGACCGACACGTTGACAGCAGAAATTCAGGTTTGACTACGTGCTGAGGCTGCATCTCAGAAAATCACTTTTCTCGACTATAATGTCTTTTTGATAGTTGTCATGCGCCGCAAAATTCCTAGCCTAGCCGCAAATAGCCACCTATTTCCAGAATTCTAAATGTTAGGCCATGCTCCCAAAAATGACAAATAGAACTCCCATTGATTGTTTCATAATGATGGGAGATAAAATTGAATTAATGCGCCCATATAAAAGAATTAATAGGTTTAAAAATCGACTTCATACCACTGTCTATGGTACAAAAATCAAATCCCACTATTCATTTTATGGGGGCATAAATTCGAATACACAGGGTGATGAATTTCAAGTCGTGTCCCATCTGGGCAAGGCTGGGTTTAGGACCGTCCTGAATTACACAGCGACACTCGAATCTCACTGTGTTTACCCACAATGCCGTAAATTTCCGTCAAACCCATTTCCTGCCTGTTTTCGTGTCACTGGAGTTTCACATGTTATTTGTTGTTGTCTGATTCTTTACAAGGTTTTCTCAGTTGCATTACTCTATTCGTCCTTCAAGCCAACGAAGTATTACTGCTGTGCTATGGGTTGCAACTCCGACGTGACAAAGTTTGATAAATTGGACAAATACCCGTAGATGCGTGATCTGAAATTCTTCGCCTTCCCAATGAGAGACACAAAAATGTGCCTGAGTTTCAAAACGAGGTGACGCGCTTTCTAATCTCAGGGACAAAGGACAGTTCCATCGCCGTGTAATCCGGGACGGCCCTATTTGTTGGACAGCAACACAGACTGGTAATAAGTTGATTTAGAACCCCATATAAAGAATTAATGGAGATATAAAATCAAACTGAACCCCCCATATAAAAATCGATTCATATGGGTCAGTTTTATGGAGGTATAGCCTAAATTCGGAATATATGGAGGGTAAATTACGTAATTACATGCAAGTTCGCTCTAGCCAACCCTACGCTAAAATGTAACAGCCTTAGCCCATAGTTGTGGCAAGTGCTAATTATCTAATTTTTGTGTAAAACTTTCTAGGCTTTTCCAAAACTTTCTAGAAAAAAGAAGTGCCCCTCCCCTTGCCTGCCGCAAAAAAATAAAACAGCAAGAGCGTACGGAAATAGTGAGGTTATGAATTAATCCCGGTAATTAAAATTATACGGCTGAAACAAGATTTAAATGTGTGCAGTTTTAGTGTTTGGTGGGGGGGGGGGGGCTCAGATCCAATTTCAAGTGTCAAATTCGAAACACGGCGCAACCATAACGGAACTATGGCTTATGTCTAAGTATAGGCCGCGCCTGCCGCGATATCTCAGGCGACACCGGCAGTGCCGCTGGGCACTACGACCCCTTTCCGTCGTCGGCCCCACTGTGCAGTGAAGAAAATTACTTCATTTTTTAAAGAAAATGGAATCTGAGTGATGATGAAAAAACAAAATCTGCTGGTAAGATTTCAATTTTAATCGAACCCTTAGTGAATCACTCAGAAATTCATAATTCTTTCTTTGTCAAACCTTAACTTAAGACGATTTCCAAAGCAATCGCGTCATTACTGCCAACACATAAAAACGGATTTGGTCTTTTGGTGAATTGAAGACTATTTTAAATACAACAAATTTGTTACGAACTGATTGCACAAAATACAAAACATGTAATAAGCATTACAAAAAGAAGTAGGTTTCACGCGCAAACGCTGTGGACCATAAACAAGTAGGCCTCTTATTATCCTATCAAGAGTTAAATCGTGGTGGTGCAGTGGTAAAGCACGCGCGTTCTATCCCCCTCCCGACCTCCCCCCATTCGGTGCTACGCGCATCTATAATCGTGCTTTGAGCAAGTGTTTACAAACAAAATGTAGCCCGCCCCCTTGTGATATCCTAGATCCGCCACTGGCTTTCCGAATAAGCAGGGCCAATTTTTTCGGTAGTCCTTTTATTGCATCGCGGATCCTCAGAGAATGAAATCGTCTGTCATGCCGTTGTCGTTGTTCAGACGAAACTGACTGAATGAAATAAATATGCCATTCAAGATTGGAAAAACGCCGCCACTTGCAATGTGTTTGCACTCAGAATTCGAATTTTCATCTAAATTAAACTTGTTATGTCAGTTATTCAATTTGTTTTTCTTGAAACCACAAACACTACAGGTTATGATCTGTGGTTTTATGGAGAAGCAATGGAATTTTGAGAGCTCGGCATATCTGCTTTTTTATTTCAATTTTGTGTATAGGCCTACTGTCACAAATAATTTTCATGGGAAGATTCGTGCACCTCGATATCCAAGGTTCATTACACATCCCACATCAGAAAGCCTGAAACTACTGACAGGCTCTGATTTCCAGCTAATCTAGTAAAGGTTGTTAGTTTCTGCTACTATGAATACTACTTTCTGTTAATCATAGTTCAAGATGGCCAGTCAATAGAATACAAGAACTCAAATTACAGAGTGCAAGTTCTTTCGTGTGTCCATGACCCTTCTTTTTGTGAAGTGCGGCTTTGGCCTATGGTCAACCGGGGTAGGTAACGATATCCTATAAGCATAATACAGTGTAACACGATTTTGTGTTGATAGTATAAGCTTATCCCATAGCACAATTGAATACGAGGAAAATTTGTTTTCTCACGATTAGACAGCCTCAAGTTTTCGTAGTTGCGGCCCATTGGCGTCATGGTGATTGGAATAAGACTGCAAGCGCCTTGGGTTGTCGAGTGTAAAAAATGACCCGGAGTTGCCCATTTGGGCAACTGAATGAAGGACTGGGCGAAAAGTTTGATATAGTGCGGGAGTATTTGTTCGAGCTTCCGGCGTATGGCGGCCCTGTGGGATGGCTGAGACGGTGGTACTGTCTGTTGAGGCTCTTTCTCAAGTTTGAAGACGCTGGAAAATCAGTTTTGTTTGTGCGACACTGAATAAGCCATACTTTTACAAAATATGATGAAAGACAACAAATGTGAGTACATTATGACATCAATTTTATATTTCAGACACTATGTACAGATCACAATATGCATAGGCTAAGAACATACAAGAGTGCACGACTGAAGAACAGGGCGAATCAAAAGTCCAATGGCAGACGATAATGAATTACTCTCGAAACCAAACGTAAGTCAAGACATACCTTAGTCTACAAGACTGAAAAGTTTAATTTAGCAGACTATTAAAATGTACCCTGTGTCTAGAAATGTTAAATTCCTTCAACTGAAACATTTTTGGACAATTTAGAGAACTAACTTCAAAATGTTCTGAAATGAAATTTGAGCCCTGTTGTTCATCAAGAAAGTGGAAAAGAATGCATGAAACAGAAAATTACAATCAACAAGAGAAAGTAAAAATGCCCATTTTCATACACATAAGCGCTCTGAACACATGCAATGCCAAAAAGACGATGGCGAAAACATATAGCCATTTTACCAAACACAATCACTGTGCCACCACCATGAAGTCTTGAAAGGCTCAACATTCAGCAGGATCAACAGACTGTATAAATCTGAACACAGATCAACTGACTGTACAACTCCCTACACAAAAATTGCAAAGACAAGAGTGCAATACAGAAATCTTAATCAACAGTGAATATGTAAACTTGATACAACAACTCAACAACATTCCTGTGCAATACAACTGATGCACTGTGAAAGTGCATTCACCCACAGGTCAAAATTTTATTATTTTTATTTGGCAGAGTTTACTTTCATACTGGACTCTAGTGTTCCACTTTTTCAATTTAAAGACACTCTTTCTTTAAAACATTGTCTTCTAATGTAGTGGAGAGATATTGCTAAAATAGGTACTACAGCGGTGTACCCACTGAATTTATACAAAATGAGGTTTGGTGTGATTCAACGTCCCAAGCCATCTTGTGTTACTTTACAAGAAACAGGAGATCACCTATTAAATTCTTCTTTGAAAAAATGACGTCATACATCAAAAGATTATCACTAGGGACTAAACTTTGAGTGAACTGTTTGTGTTGAAATCCCTTTAATACAATTAGTGGAAGGGGTATCTTTAATTTTCCTCTTAGAAACACCAATGGAGAATTGGCACCTTTAGTTGGCCCGGGGGGGGGGGGTAACTGGGAAACCTATTATGAGACACCCCAAGAACATTCAAAGAATGTGTGCGGTCCACTGTGTCCAGACAGTAAATCACCAACACTGGCAAATTCAATGACTGAGGTAGATTATAGAAAGGAAAACTTCTTTCATGGCGTTCCCATTAAATCACTTTGTTCTTGACACGTTACTCCATTTGACTGAAGAGTAGATGTTGATTAGAGTGCATAAAACTGAGTACTACTGAGCCACAATCAAAGAAATTGTAAAATTGTAGAGAAAAGAACAAAATGACAGGCTAGAAGACCACCCTGTGTTTCAGACATGCAACAAATCCATTTACGGACTTTCTCTTTGTTCATATCATAATTATTCTCTTAGTCGTACAACAGAAAAGCAGAGAACTTATCGCTTTAATCATAGTCAGGAATCAGTAATTTCTTATCATCCTTTCAAATTGATCAGATGGCCATAATCATGTTGCCTGAGACTACAATCCTTTCAGGCCTAAGCACCTAATGATTGCATAAACCTATTTCACAGAACAAAAACAAACAACTTACACAACTGGTCACAAATGAGAAGTATCAACTGACAAATAGGTTGATCAACATACTTTAAATAGAATTTATCAAACTATAACCACCCTAATAACAATGTGCCACAATAAATAAACAATCAGCAACATGTGACTCACAGATTTTCAGAAACAGTTTCATTAGTGCCACCAGTAGTGTTTACATTCTAATACTGTTCAGGCAAAGATTTCCCTCCGTGTCCTTCAACAGCCAGGAAGGTTTTCTTGAACAGGGCAACACAACAAAGCAATGAGCCAATCACAAAGCGACATTTGAATGCTCGACATAAACTGGTTATTTAGCTGTAATTGGAACTCAGCCTAACCACTTTCTCGCTCAGTTATATTGAGCGCTAGTTCAGTAATATGACTTTTACCTGGGGATGATCCTGCTTCATACAGTGGTGAGGTGGATTGTTTTGATTTGACTTTGAGACATATGAAAAAATCTAGACTTCATGTATTCTATGATTATACCATGGTCAGCTCATGGGTGACCTTTCTGGCTTCAGGTAGCTTAGACCCGCTATCTATCAACCAACTATTGTAATGAAATTGGTCACAAACTATTCTTTTGTCAAATTAGAGATGATTCTAGGATTTTAGAAAAAATGTCACTGTGTCATTTTAGGTGCAGAGCTTGGTCTCTACAAATAACAAAATGACAGTTATTTGCAAACCCTGAAATCACTTGTCAAGACCAATTTCATACCAGTAAATTGCCTAAATAAAAATTTGCTTTTTGGATGGAACGCAAGTTTATCAATGCTTTATCAAACCATTTCATACTTACTTTATCTGACTTTGAGCTTGACCATTTTTGACAGCCTGTGCCAAAGCGTCACTCAATCTTCATAACGATACCACAATGACCTCTCACTAAGAAGCCAAAATACTTAGAAATGGTTGGATAAAAACAATGTAGAGATTCAAAGGCAGTGAGATGTGTGCTCAATTTCGCAACATCAGCAACATAGCGGCAAGTGTCGCGACCTCGTCTGAATTTTGGCAATCATACAAATCTGTCATGCAGTTGAGCATTGAAAAAAACAGTGCATTTCCACAGAGTCGACATTTAAGAATGATTGTTCTAGTGAAAAATGGGCCATACTGACAAAAACATCCATTGTCAAGAACAACCCTCCCACTCTTATCAAAACGCATCATGCCATTTTATTTTTACCTCACTTCTTTCTCAACCATAATGCAGTTATTGTTCTCATATCAAGCTCGATTCAGTAAACATAACTGTAGTACTTAATCTCAACAATGATCTGAATCCAACCGGGTGTGACCACACAGGACAACTGCACACCAATCAGAGCTTGTAAATTCACCACTGTACACAATGAATTCTGGCCTTTCACAAACTTGTTAGCAAAATATTTACAGCACAAAAACGAGAGTGAGACTACACTGATATGCAACAAATGCGAACAGTTAGCAATAACATGAAAATGCACAGGGTGTTACAAAAAGATGGACCTAGTTTGCAATTGCCATATGGCTATGTTCAAAGCAGACCAAGTTTTTGAAATACCCTGTAGTCCGAAACTGAGACAGGAAGTCTAACATGGCTGCAGTAGATTGCACTGTTTGACAACGACTTGAGCCACTTCACTCAATGCTTGATCAATGTTCTTATTGAATTTTATTGGTAACAGAAACAGAGCCCTCTACAGTAGTAGGCCGAATTTATGTGAGTAAAAGGCCTTTCAACCATCTAAACAAGATGAGATGTACATTTAATTGTTTTATCCATCAAAGCAGGGCTCAAGAAAAGTTTGTTAGCAAGTTGAACTGGCAAGCGAAATGCAATGCATCCATGCGATACCCGTGTCAAAAGCACCCGGCACTTCACATCAATAACTTAGGCCAATGAAACAGAGAAAGAGAGAGATTAGCCGCAGTATTTACAGGCGTTCTTGAAACCACAGTTCCACTGTCATCCAGTGACATTGTGCTGTGTCCACAGGCGAAAGGTGCGCAGAGATATACAAACAATATGTAGAGTAACAACACGCACAAACGTCAGGCAGACAGATGCATACACCAGATGCCACCGTGTGCGATCATGTCTTTTTCTCACCTTTCGTTAATGGTTTTATAACTACGCTCGCTGCCTTTGTGCTGTTGGCGTTCTCGTCGCCCGTTCTTGGCGATTTCTCTGTCGGTTTGCTGTCCGCATTTTCTGGCTTAGCCTCTTTGGCTTCATCATTCTTTGGCTCATCTGAAATATGATGAAAATTTAACAAAATAGCACAAATTATTTCATTACCTATTCCTATGTCCTGGCCACCTAATATATCGTTTCTGCAATTCAGTAGCCAGGAATGCCTGGAAATTTTTCGAAGCCAACAAAAAATTGAAATAAACTAACAGGCTTACAAACTAGAATGAAGAAGACAAAGCTACCATCTGCAAGACAAATTAAAAGTTAACTGAGGTGAAGCTACCTCTGCTAGACTGACAACGTTGAAAGACTGGGCACAACAGATTTAACTGAGGCATCATTAAACGCCATGCCTTCTGTCGAAGTTTAGATTTAGGCCACTTATCGTTATAAAATTGAGTTTTATCTTGTTCTTAACTCAGTTTAGAAGTGATGTCTGGGCTCAGGTAGAACTGGCAACTCATTATTTCTTCAAACACAAAATTTTAGAAGCTTGATGTCACTATCCTAGACTGTGAGGAAGACTGGTTCAGAAGGGGTTTAAAGGAAGCTCTCTATGAACGCATTGAGAGTCCCTCTTTAAATAGAAGAGGCGGTTTAAGATTCGATTTGTCACACGTATGCGATGGTGTTCTGACGTCACTGCCATGTCGTCTGGTCAAAACGCCACCAATTGGCCAGGATAATGATAACATCAGAAGCCAAGCTGAAGTCCGTGAGATGCTGACGCAACATCGCTACTTTTTGTAAGTTTTTATTCCAGTATTAGACTCAAACTTTATCTTGATCTGAAGAAATAACGAATTGCCACTTCGTCCCAAGCTTAGGAATTGTCTCTAATCTGAATAACGAACAAGCTAGTACCAGATTTATAACGGTAAGTAGTCTAAATCGTGAGTTATTTTTTGACGACCGATGGCTTTCGTCGTTTAAAAAAATACAGTCAAGGCAGGGAACTGTGCAATATGTACACAGAGGGTTTCATTTTCCACAAATTGTTGAGGTTTCCAGGAAACAATTATCATTTTTGACGAGTGATTTTTTTTCATACAAAAAATCATAATGCAAATTTCACTGCATTCTTAAAGTGGAAGGTTACGCAACAGCAGCTGGTACATTATCAATAAAGGAACAGCAGTTGCAGCATGCATTTATTTCTTTTCTTCTGTTGCAGTTAACCAAGTTTTCTCATTCAGACAGTGAAAAAGTTCAGTTTTTGATGATTTTAGTTTTTATAGTCCGCAGTGTCTAAAATTGACAGGAGAGAGTGTTGTCACCATCAGGCAGTGGTTATCACTGACATCCACCTCTGTTCCCTAATCCCAAACAAAAGAAGCCAACTACAAAAGTCCAAGAAAGTGGCTATTGTAATCTCAACAAGTAAGAAACATTCCATAGTTGATGGTCCTGAAATGACATGTAACACCTAATAAATGTACTAAAAGAATAAACTAATTGTTTGCTTACGTTTGCAAAGCATCACTGAATGCATTAACTTGCAGTACAAGATTTCTTTTATTACTCATCCGATGCAATTTTCCATGACTTTCCACAAGTTTTTACCGTTTGTCATACTTCAGAACTGTATACCTGCTTGTGAGACTGTTATCTGTGAACAGTCTCCTTAAGTGGCAAAGCAAGGTATAATGATCTAGGGCATGCACACACCCAGCCTTCAATATGGAGGGGCTCGAATTCCTAACGTTGTGGACCTTTTGGAAACAAAATAGCCGGCGGATTAAAAAAAAAACANAAAAAAAAAAAAAAAAAAAACGGGCGCACCACCGTGAATTGCGCATTTGCGCTTGTTTAGTGGACTTTTGTCTCATTCTCTCGGACTTTATGTTTCTCACAGGCGGACCTTTTTGCCCACTTCGCCAAATGGGAGGGGGGGCTCATTCAAGCCCCCTGAGCCCCCCCTGGGGCGCGCATGTAGGGACAATGTCAAACAGTTGCCTAAATCACTTTCTTATCAAAACTTTTTCAATACAAACACAGGCACTACATAGGTACATACAACAGCACCTGAACCTATATGGCCGGCTTCTTTTGGGGTTAGGAACAGAGGTGGGTGTCAACATTGTTTCCCGAACAGTTTAGACACTGCCGACTAAAAAAAAAACAACTTTGTCACTGAATGTTGAACCGTTTTCATTTTTTGAATGAGAAAACTTGTTCACCTACAACAGAAAGAGAAAAATGTGAATTGCAGTAACTGTTTCTTCGTTGAGATATCCCAATCTCTATTGTTTACATCATCAATTATCATAGTGCTCTTTGACAACCAAACAGTGCAGTGATATTTGAATGGAGGAACACGCCATGCAGCCCGTACACTAAAAATTCCAAAATGTTTGAATACTGAGTCCCACATATACTGCATCAAAAACGAATCATTTCATTTATGTATATGTAGTGCCCAACCCCCCAATTTCTCTTTTCGCAAATAGTTGGTTAATAGCTCCTGTAGCGTGCTCTGCATTTACGCTACAAGTACACTTAGATATGCACCCACGGGTGGTGCATAAAAAGACAACAGTGAGCTTTCCTGGAGCACTCCAAAGTGTAGACTGCTGACCATCAAGTAACCAAGTACTAACTGATTAGTAACCACATGCCATGAACAATTACAGCAAAATAGTTCAGTTGAAGACCCCCATATGGTGGACCTTCACAAAACTATCCTTCAATAGTGTACTCTCTTTGTATGGTAATGACCAAACAACATTTGATAAAATTTTGAGGATTTGTAGTGATATTGCAAATCTTTGGAAAATCCAGAACTTATAATTTTAGCAATAATCAATGCTCCAAATTGGAGAATTTTCACTGTATAATCCAACCGAACCTTACCTAAGATAGTTGCACTTAGGCGCAAATAAAGGTTAACAGAAAAGCACAGCTATCTAGTAAGTTAACACACTTTAGGAGCTGTTCGTGGCTATTAGCTCAGGCAGACTGCTTTCGGAATCAGTTTTCCCTAAATACGGCTGCAAACTAGCACGTCGTAGAACTATTCACCCATACTTAGATAATTTCATCATAGCTTCTGTTCAGCACCATCACAACACCACAAACATCTCAACTCTGAAACGCCACCGTATCCCTATTTTACTTAAACATGACTGAATGGCTAGCTTCAACATCTGACTCACTACAAATCTAAGTCTCAGATACAGTCCGAGTCAAGAGTACAATACTCTATATTTCATGACGGCGACATAACGTTGCTCCCAACTTGTTCGATTCTATAGCCCAACAACAAGTTGGGAAGTTTACCCCCGTAGCCAATATCTTACACGACTGATTAACTCCATTCTGGCATTTAGGCTTGGAGGGCTGGTGCTCTTTTGTTCGATAATTGCTCTAATCTCCGATCAGATCGTATCTAGACCGACTGGGCTGGGCTGATAAAAATGAAAGTTAAGTTATAACATATTTGAGCTTAAACCAATAGAATTTCTGAATTCCTTGTCAAATACTGATCATGTTCCATTTTTGAATCACCAAAATCGCCCAACTACAACAGAAGTTAAGAAATCTATTCTGCCCAAGCGGACGCACTGGGTTTGACTCTGTTCATACGCGTTCGTTAATAACATGCAACCACCATACGTTTCCTTTGATGCCTGGGAGATAATTGGCCTGCTTGTTATCATACCGGACAAAAGACTCAGCTGGGCAGTTAACAAAAGAGCCAGATGTTATCGCACGTTCAGCACCCCTCACATCTGGAAAAGTTACTGAACGACAGAACGCTGTAATGTACTAACGAATGCCTGCTTGACTAACAGCTTCATCAGGCTCATCACTAGGAGGCGCTGTTTACTGATACATGTCTAAGTGCTACCATTAAATCTCGCAAGCCGTTCAAGCTCACATTAGTATAACTTCTCAAATAACACAACTAACGCAACAGTCAAAAACAAAAATACAATTGATATACTAGTTAAATCAACGTCATCACTATCAGACACTAATTTCAGACATAAACTACACATGAGAGGGGTGCAACTGCTCAATTTCAAAAGCCATCAGTTCACTACAAGATGCCTGCTGCGACTCCTTGAAAGTGACATCGTCTGGGTGCTACTACTAAATCTTACTAGCCACTAGCACACTAAGATATGCTACTTTTTAACAACTAACTATATTGAACACCTGGGTGCTGCTGCTCAATCTTGCTAGCCACTAGAACACTAAGATGTGCTAATTTTTGACAACTAACTATATTACGCACCTAGGTGGTACTGCTTAATCTTGCTACACACTAGAACACTAAGATGTGCTAAGTTCTGACAACTAACTATATTATGCACCTAGGTGCTACTGCTTAATCTTGCTACACACTAGAACACTAAGATGTGCTAATTTCTGACAACTAACGATATTACGCACCTAGGTGCTACTGCTTAATCATGCTACACACTAGAACACTAAGATGTGCTAATTTCTGACAACTAACGATATTACGCACCTAGGTGCTACTGCTTAATCGTGCTACACACTAGAACACTAAGATGTGCTAAGTTCTGACAGCTAACAGTAATGAGCACATGGGTGCCACTGCTCAAGCTCACAAGGAGGCTCTACGTTCTGGTAACTGACAGGTTGAGTGCTGGGAAGCTACTAACTCCACAATCTCAGTGGCAGCAATAACACTAGGAATTCTTTCTGATGAGTACTTATCTCACTGACCAGTAGGGGGCACTACTTTCTGGCAGTTTTGTTTTTATGCCAAATTGACTTGCAAAATGTAAGGTATTTTTGTGAAAAAATAGCAGTTGTATTCGTCTATGTTATGGTAAGCAAAAACTATGCGTTTAAAAGAAAAATCCTGATGATGCTTTTGAGACTGATGAATAAATATTAAAATTGGAAAGTTTCACCAAGCCATTTTCGAGAACTCGTGTTCCTAAGTTCAAAATAATTCGATTTGCCACATTTAGTATTTAAAGCTCCCTGAGAATGAAGTTAAGGTATTTTGCTAGGAATATATTGTAAAAACGGCCAATTTTTTGTGAATAAGATTTGAGACATCCTAAAACACTTATATCAAATGAAATTTTGTCATGATGTTAATAACATTGTTATGTTACCTACGTGCCTCTTTTTTGACAAATGTTACTAAAAATACAAGGTCATGTGACCCAATTAATGGCAGACTGATAAAAAGTCAGAGATCAAATGTTACGGGCCTTCTACCGTCACAAAATGGATACTTTTACTGAATTAAAATCTATAGCTTTGTAGATACTTTGCTAAAATACACAAGACTTGTTGAGGTCCTACATAACCGGGCCCACTAAGAAGCTAGTGCTGCTAAATCTCAGTGGTTGCTAGCTAACTAAGAAGAGCTACTTTCTGACAACTGACTAGTACAGAACTGGGGTGCTACTCGGCTCAATCGTACTAGCCATTAGCTCACTTGCACTGGCAGCAGTCTGCACTTTATCATGCCACTTAGCAAGCCACTTCCTACCGGTTACGCCCGCCTCCGTCTTCCATTGCTGCATGTTGTTATGCAGACATTCATTCCACTCTCGACGTAGTCTGTTGCAGCCACCTGAAACGTGTCATGAACCCGAGTTAAATGTTTGTGCAGATAACGGATTCAGCACAGGAAAGAGAAATCACTATAAATATGATATGATGGCATTAGATGAAAGAAAAAACAACGGAAAACTTGAGTGTAAATAACCACAAGGTTTTGAATCTGGGCCCAGGGTCTAATCTCCAGACTCAGACGTGACTCAGACTCGAAACTTAACCAATCGCATTGCAAGATTCAAGTACAAATTGAAGTGGTAAGAAATAAAAAAATAAAACACTCGAGCAATTAATACACCTAGATAAGCACCGGATGAACTCTCAATGATAACATGGTTTGTCATGTTATAGAGAAAGGTAATCTAAAAGCCACATGATCTAAAAGCCACATTTCTTGAGTGGCTGCTGTCGTCATAACTACTTGGCAGCCAAGTATGTTGTTCACAATATACCATCATACTAACAGACGGATTCCTTTGAAATTTGGAATTTAGATAGATTTCCTCAAGGTCTTCTAGAGATGTGCATTGACTGTTTCTTGTTCATATTGGTGGGGCATTGTCCGTTTTTTTGATGGTGTTGGTGGGGCATTGACTGTGTTGTTGATGGTGTTGGTGGGGCATTGTCTGTGTTGTTGATGGTGTTAGTGGGGCATTGTCAATGTTTTTGATGGTGTTGGTTGGGCATTGTCAGTGTTGTTGATGGTGTTGGTGGTACATTGTCTGTATTGTCTGTGTTGTTGATGGTGTTGGTGGGGCATTGACTGTGTTGTTAAATATTTTGCTGACGGCAATTTGTTGATGTTATTGATAGCGGTAATCCCGAGATTGCTTGGCATTGTGAGCGTCCAGTGTAAAAGATGTGGTCTTCGAGGTCTTCCTCTGAGTTGTATATGATGGTGTCAGTACCTTCACTGTTCTCACTTTTTCACCCAAAATGGCCAAATGCTGCTCCTCAGAGCATTATTTCACATTTCACTTACTCAAGGATAGTGACAAGGTATTCTCCATTTCAAAGCATTTAAATGGTGTTCAAAAATCCCCTTAAAACATTATAAATCGTCTAGTACTTCTTTAAACATTTGATGAAGCACTTAAAAAATAACAAGTACTGGTTCTCACTAACAGTACAGGAAGTCACCTACCCTTGGTGATTGGACTCCGAGGCGTCGACGTCCGACTACCTATGGAGAAGGTGGAGCCGTTGGACAGTTTCTCCTCAGCAATGGTGGTGTCAGAGGACCGCGTCGGAGGCGAGCTCTGCACCGAGGCAATGACCTTGTCCAACATGTCATTCATGACGGTGAAGCTGGGGTCAACGATGAAGTCAATGAAACCTAAGCGGGAACCATGTAGAAACATGATTGTAGGTAACTGTCAACACACAGAATAGCCACCGAGTGTCTGGAATGGTTAACACAAGTCTACATAATGGTAAACGCCTTGCGACTAAAAAGCACTTGCTAAAGAAACTACACAGGCGGCAGTAATATATAGTCACGATAACAGGTCCTGCATTTTGAGAACCATTCTTCTCCACTGAACAACGGACATCAAAGTGGTTCTCAAAATCAGGGACACGTGACTACCATCCACATGGCTACAAATTTTATGTCGCTCACATCTCTTGAGTGAGTACACAAATGGATAACGCCTAAATAGATCCGCAAATAACAGAAGTTCAAAAAATAACAAGATCAACAGTTCATGTTGATTGACAAAACTTAACACCAGTATACTGAGAGCATTTTGCTCAACTGAACACTGTGCTCTTTTTCATACAACTGCCTCACTCAGTAAATGTAACAGATTACGCCAGAAGTACTACATGGTCCAAAAGGTGGGTGGTATTAAAGTGTTCTGATTTCTAATTGTTTTCACGCATGCTTTTACATGCTGAGTTTTACAACTAGTACGTGACCTACAGACCTATCTGAGACTGCGCCACGAGCGTGTTATTGCGGTCACAGAGTGGCGAGAAGGGCAGGCCAAGGTCCTTTTCGCGGTCTCCTTGTTGAAAGAACTCCTCCAGTAGTAGCATGGTCCAGCGGTGGTGCAGCGCCCACTCCTTGGCTGGGTGACTGATGTCACAGCAGTGCAGGATTAGTGATAACGCCTTAGACTTGTCGATGCTGTATGGAAGAGGAACCACAGTTATTATAACATGAGGAACCCCATACAGGACAAAATTGGCCACGGGATGATGAATGATAACCCAAAGGTTGAAGTTTGCTAAGGTGAACACAACAGCCCACTGAATTCAGTCCAACTGCTTGGGCTGTAGGTCATCTTCGTTATTACATCATAAACTATGTGCCTGTTGACAGCCCAGTCAGTTGGCTTGAGCAAGTAAAATCATTACTTTTCACAGAAAAAACAATAAAAACATTAAGTATATAAAATTGTACTTGCCTCTTATATTGTGGAGAGAATGCACTCTGACTACTGGAACATGCATATGACATAGTGCAATTGGTAATGAACCCATCAAAATAGATTTGACTTCACATCTTACCCAAGGCATGTCGAAACTGTTGCTATTACAAACAATAGCAGACACATTTAGGAGAGCTTTATTAGTCATGAAATTTAAGTTTTCCTCTAATTATCAATAGATGGGGAAAAGAAAAAACAAAACAAAGGATGGCACGTACAATGAAGGCCACCATGAGTTACAGGTTACTCTTTTCTTGATGAAGGTCAAAGAACAGTTATTCATCCATTTTCAATAATTTACACAATCGAGGTGCTATCTAAAGGTATCGGCCAATTCACAAACAACAAGAGCAATGCTAAGGCATTGACAAGTATCCGTGGTGCATCGCATACGATATGTTTCTACGGAACTCTAGAAGGTGCTGCAGTAGTCAATTGACATCATACACGTCTGCGTTAACTTTCATTGAAATCTTTCACTCAGTTCTATACATATCATCCGAAAACGCTCACACAAAATGCCCACTTGAAGGAACTGCATTTGTTGCATCTGGCAGAAAATCAAATGGTGCCAGCGCAATCTCACCCAAAAACGTTCTTCCCAAAAAACTCTTCAAAAGCCCATGTCAAAAAACAAAATGGTCACTAGAAGGTGCTACGTACAGTGAATGAATTCGCCCGAAAATTTAATGGTGCCGCCACAGTGTCATCACAAACCTCTTTGTCAGCATTCATTGAAATCCTTCACTCAGTTATCTACATAATCCTGAAATGCTCTCGCACAAAATAGCCACTAGGAAACATTACAGTTGTCGAATATGCCGAAAATCAAATGGTGCCAACGCAATCACATAATATACCCCTGCGTCAAGTTTGAATGAAACCTGTCAATTGCATGGTTCTTTACATATCATCCGGAAATTCTCTTCCCCCAAACAACATTTCAAAAGCCCATGTCGAAAAACAAAATGGCCACTAAGAAGTTCTAGAGTAATCAGATCCTCCTGAAAATTTAATGGTGCCGCCGCATTACAATCACAAAGCTCTGTGTCAACTTTCATTGAAATACCTCACTCAGTCCCCTACATATCATCTAGAAACGCCCCCAAACAAAATGGCCACTTGGAGACACTGCAGTAGTCGAATATACCGAAAACCAAATGGTGTCGACGTAATGTTATTATCAAGCTCTCTTCCCCAAAACAACACTTGAAAAGCCCCTAATTGAGAACAAAATAGCCGCTAGGAGGTGCTGCAGTGGTTGAATCCGTCCGAAAATTTCATCTTGCTGGCCCATTGATACCACACACCTTTGTGTCAAGTTTCACTGAAATCCGTCAATTCGTTCTCTAGATATCATCCAGAAACACTCTTCCCCCAAAATACAGAAAAAGCCACGCCGCCCCCAGGGAGTGGGGCAGGTTAAAAAGTGGCACAAAACATTCTAGTGATGCCCCCCACCCTTGAGCCAAATTTTGTCAAAATCTGACCAGGAGTTTTTGAGATGTCCAGCGGACACCCAGACAATGACAACAATAAGCACCCACACATACATGGGCGCATAAAAAATCTAGTCCCGTTAGAGGTATCTTACTTCTCTGGCATGGACAACAGGTTCTTCATGTTCTTGATCTGCTGGAAGTGGGAAGACATGTCCGTGGCCAGCACTTGGTCTATCACCAGCGTTCGAAACTCTCTACAAAGTAACACAAGAATGAGATGGCGAGTGCTCAATGGATGAAAAACAAAAGTGACAATTAGTGCACTCTAGATACACGTCGAAAAGTTTTTAGTCTACGAGTATCGAATATACTGCACAATAGAGCCTATGTAAAATACGGTAGTCTCACCAATTTTGAATAGAAACGATTGCCAAAATGCTCTTTTTTCATTTTCAAGTGCTTCTACAATTTTTCAAAACTTTGTCTTATGGTAGCCGTGGTACAAAACTTGAACATGGAAATGCATTTGCTGCATCTGTTGCATTGAAAAAATGATAAAATAAAATTTCACTTGTCGGCCATTGTGTCCTAAATTGGCGCGATTTTACGGTAAACCAAAAACAACTATTCTGAAAATGATAATTTTCACAACTTCTTTTAGAAGATGGGGATTTTCTTGGTAGGCAGTCCCACAATTATTGGCACCATCAATGATCCTTCCTCAATTTGCCAAGACATGTTCCTATTCGGTTCATACTCAGACCAAAGATCACACTTAAAGAAAGTGATAGTAATTTTCAGTCTTTGAACTTCACAATTTTTTACCGAAAAAATGTTATCCTAAATTGTGGATGTGGTCTGACCTGTACTCCTGGCGGCTGAGGTTCGCCAAAATATTGTGGTCATCGCCCTTCAACAACCTGAAGGCGGCACTGATGTGATGGTTCTCCAGCACAGCTCTGTCATTATACAGCATGGCAACGTCCGAACTGCAATCGGTCACATGAGCACACCAATAAACACCCGAAATTTCAACCAAGTCTCATCTCAAGAAAGCCTTAAATAATTCAGTCCTCAAAACTTCGACTGCAGAGTGTACATGAAGTGATCTGGTGTTGCACCAACTTTGAGGAATAATGGCAATGAATTTAGATTGCTATTTGAAACTGCGCACACATCAATTCCACTATATGCCAATGTTTTATGGTCAGCAGTTGGTTTAAAGCCCGTTTCTTTTTCCTCTTTAAAGAAAGGCACATGCAGCGACATTTTTGAAAACCCAATGATTTGACTCATGTTTCTTGATGCAAGCCTTTCATATTGTTGTTTTTTTAATACAGCCAGTTAAGCAGTCATTATTACACATGATAACACAATGACCCAAACAGTGTTCCATGACTGCTTCAAAAGAGCGGGAACTCATCATGGCCAACATGATTCACACGAGTTTGAAGTATTTGAGTGGGACCTTAAAGTTATGCAGAACACTAGCAAAATTTCTAAGTTTAGCTAAGTTCAGAACATCATATTCAAAAACGGCAAATTGGATAAATATGAAATTTACAGATAGTATGCTTTATGCATTGTTCTCCAAAAGGTTGTTAGGAATTGTTTTAAAAATTTCCATTTTTGCATACTGGGGATATCCAAAATAGTACTTTTAAGATTTTTACAAAGAATCATAAGTTGCATAAAATGGAGATGAAATAATTATTAAGAAAACATTAACGATCGTTTTTGAGATTTCATCTTAAACATTTACATCTCTTAAAATTTGTCATTGTTTTGCAAGCAGTTGCATTTTTTGGTTAAATTTTAATAAAAAGACAAGGTAACGAGTTCGAAATATTGGCAGTTTGCTAAAAAGTCAAAAATAAAATTCTGAACACTTTTGTCTTTCAGAAAATGTTTTGAAATCTGGAGTTTTGTAGATACTAGGCTAAATAAGCCCACTCGTCGATAAGGCCCTACATTATCCCTAATGTGGAAGAGATGCCTTCAGAGAGAACAGGCAAGAACAACTCTAGCATGGTTACTCAGGCAACAATAGAGCTTTTCAAAATGGGGAATTACATACCAAAACTAACACCCGAGTAGCTTTCGCTTTTACCCCTAACCCAACATCAGATTGGTTGCTGAAGGTGCAATGGTGTTCTGTCGACACTGCTTCATGTGATGTAATAATTGTACAAATCCAAATGAGTTAATGTGAATCTGGTAATTACCCAGTCATGATATGGAAGTTGTTAGTTTGTCCCGTGTGCTCAAAGTCGTGGATGGCGGCAGCAAAGACAGTGGCAAGGAGCTCCAGATCTGTCAGCCATTGCTGAAATATCATTCAAAGCGGCTACAAACCAGCTTTTTATCAAAGAGCCAACCTTTAATTTGAAACGCTTCAGGGCTTGGAATGACCAATGACAAAAAACGCGGAAACTTTGAAACTTTTACGGCCCAAATCATGCCCGATAACCAGCCTTGAAATGGTCGATGTGAACCAAAAATCGGGAGGACTAAAAAAAAAAAAAAACATTACCACCATCAGTAGCATGCGTCTGCGTCCTTTT
>NMRA01000033.1:256333-310729 GCA_002633005.1 Phoronis australis
GGGGGGTAAACTTCCCAACTTGCTGTTGGGCTATAGAATCGAACAAGTTGGGAGCAACGGGAAAACGCCGTAATGCTTTTTTGGCTTGCACAGGTATATAGCATCTTTAAGTCACAGTCATTTTACCATGATTACACTATATTATTTCATGAGTTATCTGACATTCAATAAGTGCATATTATTTCAGAGTCCTACAAAAAACAAAACCACATGTTGAAAGAGTATTTCCAAAAATGCTGACGTCAGCAAAAACTATCTATGCACGCTTTAATATCACGGTCACTCAACATCTTTTCCTGAGGCAATGCATGACTAGTTGTAAGCGGACACATGAACAGAAATTTCCAGATTTACTTATCTAAAGAGAATCCATAAATCTGAAGTACAAAGTGGACAATTCTGGCATGAAGAGAACTGCTAATGCTGCTAGTAATGCTTGGTGTCTCTTCTGAACACGGACTTCAACAAAGATTGATACAGTCAAGAGTGCCACACTGTGGAGGCTCGCTACACCTACCGACAGACCGCTGGTGGACAGGACGTAATAGACTGTCTGAGCCACGTCGGCGCCATGCACCAGATTGTGATACGGGTTCTTGTGTTTGCTGTACCCCTGCTGTAGTAGACCGAGGAAGTTCTCTAGGGTACTGGAGGGGATCTGTGACAAAGAGCATGGGGAACTTTAAGAAATTCCAACAATACAGCATGTAACGTACAAACAACGAAACAGTTTTCACAAATCTTTTTACAGTGACCTGCTCCTCAACTTGGCCTGTAATGCTCAATAAAGTCAACATCCTGAAATGCCACCATTTTTGCAAATCATTGCTTTGGTTCATATTTTGGGGCAGGAAACTTAGGTTCAGGTTCATTAATATCATGAATTAGCGTTTGGCATTCCACTCACATAGACTCAAAGGAGTTGATCAATGGGGAGATTCATTCCAGTTTTAACTAAGTCATTTAGTACAGTTCGACCTAATCAGCGTTGCATTACTGAAATGGAACAACACTTTTGATCTACAACGATCTTGAATTAGTAAAAAATCATGCAGGTCCACCGGACTAACAATTTTGTAGCACAATTTGATTAAATGCCTTAATAGTTTGTTTTCTTCTTAGTGAGAACTTCATTTCATGATTGAGATATGCAGCACTAGCCAAGAAAAGACCACTAATCCAGTAAAACTGAATGTAAAATATACTCAATACTTTATTTATATTCCACTTTACATGGGGCAGACGCATACTATACTTCCCACACAAACTGAACATAGCGAAAAATGGTATCTACATCAACTTTTACTATACCAATGAGAGTGAGGCCAACGACGTCTGGCTTTTGTTTAATGTGCTTGTCTATCGGTGAGATATGCAAAGTAAGCAGAATGATTTGACAACTTAGCAAGCATCTGAATACCAAATTGCAAGAAATTAAAAATTCCACACCATTCCTGTTCCTCTTGGGGCTTGTGCTAATTGAGAAATAGTAAACATGTAAAGATGGATTCCGCTTGTGGAGCCTCATAAATATTTGGCTTACCCGATACTTGTTAATGAGGTCGTGTCTTTGCAAAAGCTCGTAGCAGACGTATTTGAGCGCATTGCCATCGCTGGCATCATTGAGGCTGAACACATCAAAGCTCCAGTTGTCAAGATTCTACAAGCAGATGACAAACAAACCGCTAATATTGGAGGAAGAGTGTTGTTAACAATGTCATAGAAAAAGACCATCGCAGTTTTCTTCTCAATCAACACTCTTGGGAAAATCAATTTCTCGATCCAACACAGTTAAATTCTCGTGCTAATTTACACAAAGTGGAACAAACTATTGTTCCTGTTCTGTGCGAGTTGTTAGATTTTTTATGATCCAATACATGAAAAAGAAATGATGCTTCTGACAGTATCATACACACAACTAACATACCACACTCAGGACCGACTGAACTTTGCACGCACCCAATTTTAAGTTAAGCCGCCTACTATGAGACAACTTACTTTCAACAACAGGAGGACATTAGGAGGGATGTGGAGACCAGCAAAGCTGGACATGCGTCGGTAGATCCGGTCGACCATGATTCCGGCACGCACGGCATTGGCTACGCTGCGGAACTTGGGTCGACTGCCGGGGCCGCCACGTACATTACTCATGGAGCGCGTGAAGGTGGATGCCAGCCAATCACGCACCTCACTCGGTACCGCGTCTGGCTCCACTTCGCTAAGTTCATCGTCCTCGTCGCACAGCCGCCTGCAAGATGGCCGATGTGATGAAAATGTCATGTACATGTAGTAATAAATAACAATACATCCTGATATAAAAATGATCTTAAAAAAAAGATTGGTGACAATACACACAGATAAATTATTGTTAAAGCTACATTTCACTTGGTTTAGCTTCAGGCTTCACAAAACAAAAATCGAATTTGGCTTTTACTCCCATAAAATTGGTCCCATAATTTCCCTTACACTGTTAGGTTTTCATTTCCGTTAAACCAACTCAAGTAAAAGACAGTGCTGCATCATTTTCAAATCTGTAATTTTAGGTTTGACCAACCCCTGAAGCCGTTTTCAAGAGTCGCGTTGGAAAAAGAATCCTATCACACTAAGGATTATGAGTTTAATGAGAGTAAAATGCTCAATTTTATTTTTATACTTAGCTAAGCAGGGTGAAATTCAAAAGACCCAGAAATGAATAATTATAGTCCCCTTACAGGGGTGCCACATATTGAGAACCAATTTCTCCATTGAGTAACTGGCATCAAATTGGTTCTCAAAATCCAGGGACCCCTGTAAGTGACTTATTGACCTGGAGTGGATACTTACTAAAAGATAACATCGACTGATTTAAACAAGGACAATACATAGACACAAGAAAATAAATTTTTCCATCCAAAAAACATTAGAAATACGTGCAGAAATTTAGAGTTTATCAGTAAGTAAATGTGATGTGGGGCACTGTTACGACAGTTGAGATATGTTCAAGAAATATAATGGAAAAGCTATGCATATGACTGGATTGGTTTTTAATTTTCTGTTATTGCCTAGTTTATAGCTGAACTTGGGATTGAATTTTTCATTAAAGTTTAACAGACATTTTGCGCACAATAAAATGCTTTTGCTAAAGAGAACCAAGTGGACCAACATGAGGGCCTGTTTCACTAAACTGTAGTATATTACTTAAATGACATTGGTTTCTACAGGCTAAACGTAGAGTTACAACCAGTCATAATTTTTGGAGGAAGTCTCTGTTTAGATACTGTGTAAAATTCTTTGAAGGTTTAGACTTACTCGTGAAATCACATCAGTTTTTGGCTATAATAGAATCAAAAAACGGACAATTGCAGCACAAATGAAAAAGTTCATATCGATTTAACGTTTCCTCTATTCATTAGACATCATCAATAGACGAAACGTTGAATCAATGTGAACTTTTTCATTTGTGCAGCGTTACTTATCAAGGGTTAACAACTTGATTTTGGTGGGCCAAAATTTTAGAAGGATTTGTTACAATTAGGGGATCAGGTGTAAAATGAAAAATTGTCAGCAACAACATAGATGCCAGGCAGTGCATTTAAAAGGGAATCAGGGGCTTATGGGAAACCCAACTTTTGTTTTAGGCAACTTAATGGTCTCACCATCTTGTTCCTTGATTTCTTGGCTTCATTAGCAAAGAACTAACAGGTCTTTACTGATTCAGACAATGCTCATAAAGTTTGCTTGTCACAGCTAGTTTATTTCAGCCTCGGACACACTCTGAACAATGGTTATCGGGAGAATTACAAGGCTCAGAATCTAATCTCCGATTTCAGACTTGAATGATAGACTTGAAACTTAACCAATCACGGCACATGATTCGAGTAACAACTTGTACATTTACTTGAAGCACGCTATATGCTTGGTTAATTTTACAGTTGAGTTTGGAATACAGAGATTATATCGCGGGCCCAGGTGTTTTAATATTTATTGCAATCAAATTGAATTGGATGAAAAGGATAATAAATGAAAGATGTAGCATTGGAAGAACAAATGCATCAGTAAGGATTTTGACACCAGAACAGGGATTAAAAATGCTTCAACCTAGCTGGATAAAAATTAATGTGAAACTGAGCTTCTGTTTAAAGCCGTAACAACTGAAGCAGAAAAATAACAGTTAAAGATTACCTGAATTTTGAGAGAAATCATGGCACTTACACTTTTTTGTGAAGCAATTAGCGAAGCTGAGACACAAAATATTCTCTTTCAAATTTTTTAAAAGAAACTATAGTATGTTACCGCCACCACATATGAGCACACACACACACACGCTCACACACACACATACACACACACACACACGCACGCACACACAAGCATGCAGTTAGCCATAGACTAAAATTTACTAGACAGCTGCAAACACATGCAGTAACAGACACCTGGCAAATATCTAGCATTATCAGTCATATTCAAGTTGACATGCTAGTCTTCAAGATGACATTACAGCAGAAGAGGAGTTAGTGTAGTGATCTACTTAATAGAAAGCATCTGAAATGTCCATAAAAAGATCAACATTCACAACAATTAATAAGATGCTGCCTTTGAATACATTAAAAGACATAAAATACTTTCTTTTCCATATTAAAGTAATGTTTGGCAATGTTGACACTGTTTCAGGTCAGAGCCAAAATCAAACAACCGAACTAAAACATACCATTTTTAACGAGTTTTGTATGATAGAACTGGCGATATACTCAGCAAACTAAAACATCGAAACTTCCATTTGGACAAAACTGATGCCAAAAATGACAACAGTAAAGATTTTTCAAAATGGCTACTTCCAATTGTGATAGCCGAAGTTACTTATTTGATTCAGAAGGTGTTGCAGGACAAATGGAGGACTTACAGACGATACAAGGCCAGGTAGTATTCCATGGCGGGCCCATGGCATGGTAATTCTACCACGTTTAAAGGCAGCAAACATGTTTCATCTCAGTTTCAATTTGCAGGTTTCTGGGACTTAGAAAGCACACGCAGTGTTGCCTCAAAAGGACTCAGTTAAGAACTAATTTGAAACTAATGTTACAGACTAGGGGGAAGCTAAATCCCGAAACTGAGTTCTCTCCAAATAAGACAATTTTAAGTTATTGAAGTGTGCAACAAAAGGGAGTCTAAAATCTCACAGCAAAGCCTTCTCCTGAGACCAAAGGAGCTATTTTGTGTCATGCAACCTCTGGATTATAGTATTGTGCTAGATTCCTTTACATGCAGTTTCCCCCAGCACAATTATAATAGACAAGGGGACACACAAGACAGCATACTAGGCGAGATGCGTACTTCTCCGAGGAAGGATGGGGCAGTAAAATTCAGTGCTGAAGACAGCTGAGGCTAATCTCAGTTAAAGCATGGTTTCTTGTCTCAGGAAAACACTTGGCACTGCTACCATTATGCTGCGTATGCATGATAGGTAGCATTGTCGCATGTAGCGCCATTACTAACTAATGTCTAAATACACAAAAAAGCACTGTTGAGTCGCAAGTTAGTAAGGCAAGCGTTAGACCCAAGGGGATAGGATGTTATCACTCGTAATGACCTGCTTCGCCCGTAAATTGGAAACTGCCTTTTCGTTGTGGGGACTCTCAGGTATTTTTTTTGCTTTGGAATTTCGTCGTCGCTACTTGTCCCGCTGTTAATGAAACAATAACAATAGTCATGTAACAACAATAGGCTTCAGAGAAGCTGGAGTCAGTCACAGACAGACAGGTTCCCGCTTCCACGTATTATATGCAATTGAGTGAAGCTTGTAACGTGGTGAATCTTGTAGTCAGCATTTATAAGCACACTGAGCAAAGTTTAACTTTCCAGGCCTGAGGCCAGAGGGTGAGGGATTGATTCCTGGCTCAGGGTGAAGGGGGTTGGTTGGAATGGCATGGAGTCCGGTGACAGCACGACAACTGGAGAATCCGTACTTCCTTTTTGAATACCTGGCAACTGGCTGAAGACTTTTTAAAAGGCACAATACAGTTAATTCTATGTGTTGGAGAACATGTTTGTTTATCAATACTGTTTAGTTTACGTTGATTAGAGATCAAACCACAGGCGGATTTAGGGAGGTGGAGGGTACCTGCAACCGTTCCAGCTGCCAACGCAGTAAAAACTACAAAAAGTCAGGGAATATTCATCTTTCATTCAGTCATTGGTATACACTATTAGAGACCCCAGTTTTCCATTTTTAAAAACAGAGAAATCTGTTTAATGAAACTCTTGTTTTTTTTCATTTTATAAGTTAACAAATTGCATTTTATTATTCCAGAGCTATAAATAACACAGAAATGATCGAAGGAATTGCCTTGCTTTTCAGCTGAATTATGCTACAAGTCATAATTGTTGCTCAAAACCGAAAAAAATGACAGCGGCATGTTCAAAAAGAATGAACAACTACTTGGATGATGTCTGCTAAAAACCACCAGAATATGTTGAATTTGAAGGATATTCCAACGTATATAAGAACTACAGCATTAGCTTCTGCAATACGTAAATTTGGTTCAAAATCTCTTACACGAGAGAAGTTAGATTAAATTCTACCTCTTTTCCATTAACGCTGGAAAACGAGGGTCCATTATAGGCAATCCTTGGCAAACAAAGATTTGACAGAAAAACATCTTTACCCGTCTGTTGCCTTGGGTTGAACGTTGGGCCCCCTCAACGTAACCTAGATCCGCCTCTGCAGACGTCTTTTTATCATGAACAGACATCATCATTTGTTTCTCAACAACTTGAAAGTTCGAGAAAAGTTGGCAAATATTTCAGAAATGTGGTCAAAATACATATGAGAAACACCAAATGTTAATTACACGTACGATGCTGACAGTGACTTAAATATGCACATAATCGTGCTTATATGACAAACACTGGGACAAAAACTTGTATACAAGAATAGATATATTATTAAAGTAACCCTACTCTGGAAAACATTACCTTACAACGATAATGAGGACAAACACTACATTGAACAATAAAACAACATCGTTTCCCTCAAACACGACAAGTCGCTTAAATTCTACAGAGATTTAGAGGAGATAGAAAGACCGATAATTTCTCCAGAACACTGTTCCTCTTTAAAATTTCCCAATACATTAAGTCGGACATAACTTAAAACCTAAAAAATCTAGAAGTTTTTAAATAATTTCTTATAAAATATTTCAATTTTCCAAAAAAAATATTTTTTTCTTAATAATGCATTTTCTTAAAAAAAATCTCATGGTTCCTACTAACTTCCTAATGCTTTTGTTCGAAACAACAAGACATTCAAGCTTAAAACTATCAGAGCTTGCTGTTTTGTACTTTGTTTTTTAACACTTGAGAAGTACACAATAATCAGTCACAATTCCATATAAAAATTAAGTTTTCATAAACTTAAATAATAACCCAGGCACAGATTTGAAATCCATTTTATTAAATTTCAAATTGTATTTTTTCATAAAAAGTAATTGATTTCAGATGGCTGAGAAATAAGTTCAAGCACAATACCAATATTGTGAAAATATGAGCTTGTACAGACACGTTTAAAGTTTTGCAGTCTTTGCAATTCTAATTTTTCTCAACTGTTGCTGAAAATCTGTGCAGGCAATGCTTCAGTTTGTACACAACAGCAATTTGAGCCATTTTCAATGTTTTCCTAACCCAAAACCAATATGGCTACCTATCCAACCCTACTGTTAATTTTAATACAAGTTCTTAGTATAGTAGTGGTGTGATAATTGCTCAGTTTGTTGTTTAACCTTAGGTGTTATCCTGGATTCTTTAGTGTTAGGTACCAATCACTAGTGCTATATTCACTGTATTCTGAAGATTTCGTAATAAACATTTAAAAAAAAAATCACTAGTACTAGGCAGTGGTACATGGCAAACGAATCCTTCAGAGATGAGATGAAGTCATTTCACAACTCTCACATCAACTTCATTTTTATCATAAAAATGTAAATAAAGAATCGAAGAATAACACAATAAAACACCAGCATGAGCAAAAATCCAGAATTCAGTATTAACACCCTCCTTAAAACTTCTCCCAAAGGTTACTATGGAAATTGAGAGAAGGAACTGTCCTCTTGGGAAAAGCTGATTTTTCTAAAGGCTTTTCTGGTGAGCAAAGTGACACACCTCTCAAAGAGTATTAAGAAACTTTGTCACCTCAATCAGGACACTGCATGTTGACTAACAACACAAAAGTGAAAAAAAACAACAGACAAGGGGCAGGACAAACCAGTCATCAGGCAGGACTAATCTCGGCTAATTGCCTTCTCCACACTTTCTGCTAGTAAGGAGTACTCTTCATACTCCAGAAATACATGGACTACAAGTTATCCTAACTGGGCACATGTAATTCATAGGGGTAAAGCTTTTCTCGAGCAGATTTTTGTTATTCTGAATGTGATTGGGACTACGCGGAGAGTCTTGGTAATGCTTTAGTAAAACAAGAAAACGTGGAGTAAACGCTCAAATGCAAGCATGTCAAATGAAACACGAAGCAGACCTTTCGCACCATATTGCGTGACTGCGAGAAAATGGCAAATTAAGCACAGCCCACAGCGGTAGAAGTATGTACCGTGTGTGCAGAAGCTACATACCGAGTACAATGAATAGAACGCTAATATGTGCATATAGTTGTGGGTACATTGTTCGACATTATAACTGGAGATTTTACAGGGATGAAAAAACCAAAGTCTAGCAATAAGCCAAACCATTCGTTATATTTGACAAACTATGACCTCACTGTGGTCAGGTGACACTTTTAACATTAAGTGTAGAGCTAACTTTACACAGCATTGCTTTATGAGGTAGGCTTTGATGCCTACAAACATTTTTGAAGTAGGCTCGAGTTATTCAACAGGCTGTGAGTTGACAGACACCATGGAACAGCTAACACTGGAGGCAGCTCTTTGAAGAGCAACGCAGAGCATAAAATGTGCCCGCGACAGCGTCGCAAACGGTGTACTCCTATGGGTGTTTGAGTATCATAAAAAATGGCCATTAGATGGCGCAGAATTCATCAAACTCATCCAAACTGAGGACTGGCGTCGTGTCTGTAAAACAAAACTGTGCCAAATTTCATGAGAATAAGTCAAAGATATAGAGGCAAACATAAAAAGCAATTCACACTAGGGTGTACAGCTATGGTCCGATTGGTCTGAAACTCATTGTCATTTGTTGCCATCATGATAGAAGCCTATATGCTAAACTTCACCAAGATCTGTCAACGCCTTAAGGTGATACAGCTGTTGATGCAAAAAAGCAAAATTGCCTCTTAAGGGGTGCCAGAATAGCCATAAACATCCAAAACTCAACATCAGCCAAAGTCTTTGCATCAGGAACACAACCGTCAATTTTCATAGTCGTACTTTGAGTGGTTTGGCAAATAGGGAGTCAGACGTCAAAAACATACGTGAAAATTTTTATATGGCCACCAGGTGGCACAGAAAACATCAAATCTGTCTGCAAATGGGAAGGAATTGTCGTCTCCTTAGTAGAAACCTATTTTCCAAATTTCATGGAAACTCTTCATGAACTCCAAAGATACAGAGGTAAACGTAAAAAACATTTTGCTACTAGGGGGCAGTGGTGTTTGGATTAGTCCGACATTTGTTACCATTTGTTGTCGGGTTCCATGGGAACACATATTTCAAATTTCACAAAGCTCCTTCAAAGGGTTAAGGAGATTTGACTTCAGACGCAAAAAAACAAAATCACCACAAGGGGGTGACACAGTAGTCCGACTCCTCCGAAAACCAACTTCAGGCGTGGCCTTCTCATCAGGAATACAACTGTAAATTCTCACGATTTTTAGGCGGTATGGCAGATAGAGAGGTGGACGCCAGAAAAGGGATATAAAACTAACGAAAATGGCCACCAGGTGGCACAGAAAAATCAAATCTGTCTAAAATTGGAAGGCATTGTTGTCTCCTTAGTAGAAACCTATTTGCCGAATTCCATGAAAATACATCAGTGATATCCGAAGATACAGAAGCAAATGTAAAAAAATACATTTTGCAAAATCGCCACTAGGAGGCGACACAGTGATCAGACCCATCCATGAATCAAAGTCAGTCATGGCCTTCTCATCAGCAAACTGAAAATTTTTATAATGATCCTTTGAGCGGTATGGCAAATAGAGAGGCAGACGCAAAAATATCCACAAGATGGCGTAAAATTTGTTGAATCCATTCAAAAATAAAATGGCAACATCGGCACCCATATTAAAAACCTATTTACCGAATTTCAGGAAAATTCGCCAAGGAACTTCAAAGATAGTGACAAATGTAAAAAACTAAAATTGCCACTAGGGGGCACAGGGGTATTTGAGTCGGTCTGAAACTCGTTGTCATCTGTCGTCAGCCACATAGGAACACACCTGCCACATCCTGCCGCGTTCTGCAAATACAGCCACAGATATGGGACACAGGACGCTCGAACAGATATGACAGCAATGTGAGCACACACATAAATATGAGGGCGCACAAAAATGGGATGTTTTACCTCAAAGTCTCAAAAACAACCGCAATTCCATTCGATTTTGTTTTATTTAAACAGGAAAAGCAAGATAAAACATGTAACATCCATGGACAAAAATACAGAAGAAGTGAAAGACAAATACAGACATCCGGGTGAAGATTTTACCTGGATTACAAACTCAAAGCGTGTAAAACGTGGCAAAATGTGTGATCTGAGAAAAAAATGTGTCATCCATGTAAAAAGCATGTAATTCGTGTAAAGAAACTGCCACGCTAGAGGGTAAACCGTGGTAACCATGTAAAAATGTGACACACACCAGCCTGTAAACTGTGGGATGTGACGTCAATCACTTGAGTGAGTTTCTGTGCTATAAACAGCCAGCAAGTTTTCATGCAGACATCGTCTACTCACTTACTATTGCCTGTTTTACCAAGACTATTCTTTCAAGTGATTTTATTAATATTGTTCTCCAGAGTATTTCAATCGTGTTTTGTTTTCTCTGTTATTGTTCATACACATGAAACTCGAGACGGTGACGTTCAGGTTTAGTGATAACACACAAAAGTTAAACAAGATTATCTCACACCAACTTAAAAGGTAAAAAACAACACTTAACATAAGGATTCAACGGATAATATTCCATAACGCAAAAAGGCCGTGATACAGTCTCAAGCAATTCAGGGACTTTTAAACTGAAAACGCTTTAATCAGTAGGCTACACCATCAACAAATGGAAAAAAGGGAAAATGTCTGGATTCATTTAAGGCTTGACAGACGCAAAGATTTGCGGTTTTCTTAAGAATATCCACCGTCCCCAGGTGTGCTGGCTACTTGAGACAGTATGTCATGAAAAAATTGTGTTATGCACTACTAATACAACATAGACATGCAAATATCCCGTAATCACGTAAGAACTATAGCCCTGTGGGCCGCTGTACATACCTAGTCTCATCAATGTACACTGTTTCAAGTACAGACGAAGCGTACTTGATGTTCTTAATGAGATCTTCTTTATTGATATCATCATTTTCTAACCTTTTTAGAATATGATTTAGCCTGAAACAAGATTGAAATGTAAAATAAGTCACAAAGAAAGTGGGAAAGAGAAATAAGCAAACAAAAATCTTTTTGACAAAGCTTCAAAACTGGTGATGAATTTCTCATGCTGTGCCCGAAAAATTCGAAAGCAAAAATCGAAGCGAGAATTTCAACTATCGACTGCCAATTTTCAGTCCGCTCAGGATGGTTACAGCCATACAAAAGTCATGTTTGAATTTTGTGACAAACTTCAACAAAAAGATTGATACATTGCTTTGAGACCTTCTACAGGCCCACAGTCACAAGGGATGATGTATTTTCACTACCCCTGGTGGATCAACCTACCTCCCTGCTTGAGGAATTTTGGAAGTACGTGTAACGTTTTTGTTAACTATGCAATATTGTAATGGCTGCTTCCATGTGATCCGTCACTGCCAATTTTCATAGTCAATGTGACAACTGTCCTATGTGGTCACATGACCAGTTGTTATTTCACATATAGTCCATAGGTGGTGCTCGCACTGGTCGCTTGCTATTAAGTCATCATTTTAATGCAGGGAAACTTGCATTATGCACTATGAGTTGGAATGCTGAAACCAAGAATTGGCAAAAAGGGCAAATATCAGTAATGGATGGCTGGGATGGATGTGCTTCCCTTGTTAATCAACTCAAGAGTGCCCGACATTTTGAAAAGTAGGTCAGTCACGTAATGTATTTTTCTACCTGCACTCAAGAAGAGAGTTCAAGTGAGGATAAGTCTATTGCATTTGAAACCTAGTGACAATAAACCACTGATTTCAACATATTGCTGTACCAAGCCAAGTGGACAAAAACTCCTCACAAAGAGAAGGGGTTAAGATTTATGCTCTGTAATTGTGTTCTTGTATCCTGCTAATTGGCCTGTATACAACTTTGCTCCTGAAAACTGACCCTTACTACATATTTTGGTTGAGAAATACGATATAATTAAATCTGATCACTTTTCTCCATATACTCACAGTAAGCTAAATAAGTGCATAACTGTATGTAATCGTGACACTTTTGACAAAAAAGTCAGTAGTAAAAAAAATAATCTAAAATACCAACCTCTGAGCAACCTTAAATATATAGAAAGACATGTTCTGTTATAGGTGGTAAAACTTTGCAGCAGCGATTAATGTTATTTCCAACAACAAGATTAAAACAAAAAATCAGCAGCAGAATGTGCCATACTGGTATTTGACGTTACACTTGTGATACTGGTGTATTTTTGGCGAACTTTTGTTAAAACAAAGTTGAATGGGAAGAGGCCCAATTTGGATTCACTCCAGTACAGACTTATACATAAAGAGTTTTGCAGGAAACTGGAATAATCACGCATTTTTTCTAATTGGTTAAGATGAGTCCTGATACTGGTCAATGAGAATACCAATGGAAGCAAATTGTTTACAACATTCATACCAAGAAGTGCTTAAGTTTTGCAAGTCACCGTCATTGTTGGATATTTAGCAGTTTTGGGTAGAGAAAACACCAGCTAAATTGTTTTAAGTACGAATTTGGAAGTCTTTTCATTTTCATGTAAGAGTCCAGATATCACATCCTCTAAGAAAACATTAAAACAGATTTTAAAATGTTTCAAAATCTTCTGTCAACTAGAAAGTTCTATAACAATAGTTTTTCATTGGCAACAGCTAAATACTGCAACGGTGCAAAACAGACCAAGGGCACGATGAACAGCACACACAGCGTAGGGTGTTTAATTTAACAGCTGACAATTGCCCACAGTGAAGCAAAAATATGACAAGTTTTCATGTTTTCTACTGTATTGCTTGTATTAATAGATCCGTGTGCCTGTTTGTATATGATGTCACGCTGTGCCTATATCTGGAAATAGGCACGTGAAACACTTGAGAATAAAACGGGTAAATTTCAAATTCATTGTGTGTTTCAAAATTCAGGCTAGCAAAGTGTATTCAGACCTTGTACCAGGCTAGCTAGAAATTAGTAACATAAAATGAGCATCAGGGTAGACGGCAATGACGGCCTTACCTGATGGAGCATAGATGAGGTGCCTCAAAAGCATCAACCGGTGGTAGCTTGTCGATGCCCAGGTCTACTTGTGCATAGCTGCTCGCTTCTGTACTTATCTCCCCTTGCTGTAGCGCCTTCCGCGAATTGGCCCGCTTAAACAGCGTAACCGAGTTGGTTTCTGGGTGCGAAAAACATGACAACTCAAACAGCTGAAATCCACCGGCAATGGAGTGACTCACTATTCACTAGGTGGCGCAAGTGAATAAAGGTGTTTTTAAAATCTGATGAAAGCAGTGCATCACCATACAATCATATCGCTAACAAATTGTCTCACAAGCGCCACTTAGTGAATTTCAAGTTGTACATTGCCAAGGTCACTAACAGCAAAACCTTCATTCTTGTCACCTGTTGGCTAGAAACGTTCATATGCTCAGTGAAAATCGCCCGCTCGCCATCCAATGATTACGTGACATATATCATCAGCAACATTTCCAAAACCCGGTACATTAGTACATTTCAAAATTACAATTGAGTAAATTAAGGAACTTCACAGAATTCTTAATCCAAGAGTGCCAATACAGCATGACCAACTTAAAGCCATTATCTTCCAATCAACGAGCAGTAAAAATAAAAAAAATAGTGAAACCTATAAAACAGTAATTTCCGTTAATTGTTACAACGGTAAAATCTCGCAAATTCAGGAAACAATATGGCCGACCACTGAATTTTTATTTCTCCATTTTTTACAGGAGATTATTGGCACACAATTAATACTGTAGCATTTTCAAGTCCTATACCACACATGTCAGGGGCTACCCATAAGACACTGTTTTGAGAACTTGTTGGGATTTACAACACTGTCGGAAGGCTTTGAAAAACAAAAAGATAAAAGTAATATAGCATTTGTGATAGTTTAGCACTGAATGTTTACAGGATCCTTGGAGAATCTACTCACTTCTGAGCTGGCCATTCTTGGAACCAATAACAGAGTCATCTTTGGAGGTTTCTGGCGGGTTTGCAACTGTAATCAAACAAATTAGAGTATACAACAAAACTGTTGATAAGACCAAAAGATCAACTCAAACATTCATGCCGGACCAACCTACGTAATAATTTCTAATACCAACAAAAAATTTCTATTCTTCAGTGTCCTCATACAACCTCAAAAAAATCTTAATATCTTCAGACTGCCAGCTAAACTGCAAGTAGTCCATTTCCATGAATCATACACCACAGGCTAATACAAAACCAGAAATTTTGTATATGCAACAGTCTCTAATTAAGTCAATAAGCTACGTGCCACGGCCACCCACAAGCAGTGTTTTCAATAATATCTGATTAAGCAAATAATTTATACGCTGCACATGAGAATAAATTAAATCAGAAATTTTAGTGTCAACATTGATTTCTAACTTAGTCAGGGGCAAGTTCATTAATTCTAAATCGGTCACAACTCAAGAACGGGCGAGAACACATGCCCTGCTCGAAATACACGGAAATCTAACAGAGACAGTTTCAAAAATGTCCATTGTCTGTCCACACTGCATGACAACAGGTCTCGGGGCATCTCAGAGGCAATGCAAAGAAATCCTTTTGTATATTGAATATAAACAGAAATAAAAACTACAAAGCTATCAGCCTTATAATTGGTGTAGTGTAAACAATTAACAACAATTACCTTTTCCATAAGTCCCAACAAAAACTCATTTTCAAATCCTTTTAATTTTCACAAAATTAGCGACAGTTCTACAATGCTCCACTTATACAATACGATTAAAACAACATGACTGTTAACATTTTGAGAATCAATTTGATGCTCCCTGTTTAGTGGAGAACCTGGTTCTCAAAATGCCATTATGTTACATCGGACTGCCGAGACATTTGGTAAAATACTGAACTTGACAGCAGTAAATATAGTACAACACTGTAAGAAAAGATATTGGGAGGAAAACAGGCTGGAAGGCATGTAGGTATATTAGCCCACACACATGCAGACACCCAGTGGCATGCACAAAGACACACACATCAGTCTCCCTGTGTCTTCCCTACTCTCACATCTTCACATTCAGTTCCCTTCTGCCAACAGTGTTCCTAACAAGAAATTCAACAAACACGTTGACACTGCCGTACTCCTTCGGATTTTCTACGCATTCACTTTTAAATGCTCATGTTCCATTTATCACGCGCTTCCAATTCATATGAATGTGACTTTGTGAACCCCCATCTCACGAAAATTTTAGTTCCGCAAAACTCGCTTATCATAAATCCAAATATTACGAGTCTCAAAGCATCTCCTTTCCTAATGGAATGGGAAACTATGCGCACTGTTTTAAAATTTTTTTAACTCCTGCATGATGGTCGGGACGCATTTACCCAAATTGACCTCTGTGATAAATGTCCACCCTCGACTTTTGAAAAATTTTGTGTTTAAACACCCATACGTCACTTTAATCACACCCCCTAATTTTTTAGTTCCAAAATTTAAGCGCCTTGTGTGTTAATGTGGACTATAGTAAATTTTCCTCAAATTCTAACAAAATAATGGCCAAAATCGCCATTTTTCATTTTTCAAACGCTTACTGTATTGCCCAAATTAAAATTGTTCCAAATCTCATTGCGTGTTTGTTGAGGACACCCATCCTATGTAAAGCTTTAATACTATTGTAGAAAACTTTGATGATAAAATGAAATTTTACAGGACCGCAGTGTTGCGATCTAATTTCAAGAAACTTTACCATAACAGGGTACAGAGTACTATCTTATCACGTCATGTATTAGTCGGTCCTTAAAGTCAGTCCGTAAATATCACGTCTCTCAGCTAGAACAAGCAGAGAATGAAACTACAGTAAAATCTCTCTCTGTAATATTAGTAGGCCATGCACAGCATGGCCAACTATTGAAATTTCGTTTTCAATACCACATTGATGGCTTATCCTTTCTAAACCATAGTTATCTTGAGACAATATTTTGAAAAAACTTTGGACATTCATAACACCGGTGGAACCCTTTGAAAATCGTCAAGATATTACTGTAACAACAATAGTGGTCCCGTCTACTTTCAAAGAGAGAACAAATATTATGTAGCAAATAGTTATCAGACTTTTATTGAACACCATTTTCATAGATGAAATGTACATCTGCGTTCACCTGTGTAAATAATTTACGTTTCTCGGAATTACTACATACTGTCTTGTTTAAAAGGTGCCAAACCAAGTTAAGGTTTAATGTAGGACCTCGGTGGACAACTAAAGTGTGTTTAGTCAATTATCTACAAAACTAAGTAAAAATTAACACAGTGAAAGTTACTATTTTCTGAAAATAGAAATCTTGTAGAATTTGCCTTTTTCTTAGACGCCAATATGCCACTTTCTTTTAATAAAATTTAGCAAATAAGAACTGTACATTCATGGCTGAATTTCAGCCATGTTGTTCATCGCTGAGATTAGCTATTTTGATGTTAACAAAATTTGCATGGGTCATTTCTCTAGGGTCCTGCATAACCTCACTGTTGATAATGACAGTAACAGTCTTATTCACCTACATGTACTAGATGGATGAATATTTCCACTGCAACAGTCAGAGGATATTAGTTGGCTTACTGCTTGATCACCAAGCCGGTAGAATCTAAGTGAGATTAGTTAAAAGTACGGTAAAATTTCAACATTTCGGACAAAAATAATTGCCAAAATTGGTCTTTTTTCATTTTTCAAACACTTGTAATATTGTTTTGAATGTCCGCAGTAGGTGGAAACATAGTTTGAAGGTAGCTATAGCGTATACCTTTAAAGTGGTATAGCATTTATTTGGTGCTACTTATATTTTATTTAAAAAATGAAAACATAAAATTCCACGTGTCGGCCATATTGTGTCCTAAATTGGTGAGACTTTACCATATCTTTACATTAATTATCAAGGTGGAAATAGAGCAGAATGTTTATTATGTAAGACAATTATGTATGCAATAAGTTCCTTTTAAAATAGTCACTTTTACTGGGGACATTGGGCAGTAAAACTTTAAATTAACTTTAAATTCTGCCGTGAGCAGTCAGCTGACTGGTTTCAGTGTTTAACTTACACCCTCACCACAGTTGATCCACTTATTGAGCAAATCCAAAGCCTTCCCCGTATTTGTCGCTATTATGGCACCATTTTCCACTCGGGCTTCACCAGAAACGGGAACAGAACGCAACCCCATTAACACACTATTTGTTTTAATTTGAGTAGTTCTGACAAATGGAGAAATCATATGGCTAGTGAGTGCAAGCCTGATGGCAGGTCTAATAGAGCAATGGTCTGGAACTCACCACAACTGTGCCTACGGTGATTCGATTCGATTTCTCAAGCTAAGACGATGAAGATGCCAACAGTTCTCTGAATAGCACTAACTAATTACGAAGTACAGTAAGAAAAGTATTTAATACCTCAACTGAGAAAATGAAGAGCAAGAAATCCAATAGGTGGCACTTAAGTCATGCAACGGTCCCTAAAAGTGACCTTATCTGTGATAACATGTCTCTGTAATTAGCCCAACAACAGATACAAAACACCACCAGTTTACTATGTCGTCACGGGCACTTAGTTAGTAGAAGTAAAAGCTGATGACTCAAGTAGCAGATAATTTTGAGGACATTTAACTGGTAAGGTCACCCGCCTTTGAGTTTCAGTTAATTCTACCAAATGACTAGAAGCCAACAAACAGTTTCTTCCATTTTTATCAAAACCACAAAAACAACGGATTTTGCTGTTTTATAACTCTAGTCAAAGTTAATCATAACTTCAAACAAGTCTATCAAACCCGACATTAATCACAAAAATGTGTTTTTAGTATCTAAAAGTGACTATGTCTTTTCGGGCAGGCAGTCCTGAGGCACTGTTATGCCACAATCATCCCACTTGACATTGCTCTGTGCTCATCTGTTCTCGATCCTACTTGGGTATTTGATGACATTTTTAATGTGGGGTGCCACTGAGAAATAATACGGAAGATGCATTTTGATCCACCCTCTAAAGAACAAACGCAATTAAAAGGGACTCAGTATTGAGAGTTTCTGTGAAAATTACCATTTTGGTGGGGTTTTTCTTCACAGCATATTTTTTATTAAGGAGTTAAACCTAGCAAAATACTTAAATTAAATTTGCCAACATGTTCTCAAGACAAAATTCTTTTTAACACAGCAAACCCCATGCTATCATAACCTGTAGAGTTCTGTAATTTCTGTTCCAAAAATGGATCCCTTTGTAAAGTGTCAATCTAACCATTGCACCATTTTGTAGGGAAAAGCCATCCCTTTGCAGAGAATTAGTTTGCCATGAGAAGAATTTTCACTTTAATTTTGAAAATTTAACTGACCACAAGTAGAAAGCAGTTTTCATCTAATCCCCTGATGACCTCCTTCTGTCGTGATTATAAGCTTTTGATTAAAGCCCACATAGAAAATGAAAGCTTTGAACTTTGCCAGTAGTAGTAGTAATTTGAAATGGATTTGTCTCGATCTTAAACACTTAAAATTAATTGGAAGGCTGGACACCAACCTCATACAAGTTAATTTAAGCTCCTGCCTGCACTACTAAGAAAACTTTATGTTAGGTCAGGTTCATTCCATACAATTCCTTCTTTAAAACTATATGGATCACAAGTTTTCAATCACAACCGACTGAACATTAAAAAAGTTCACGTTGCTCATAAAAGGCTTGGAATGCCGGTAAAATGCTTCTTGATGGCCCAAATTAATTCCATTGAGGCTCAAAATCAATTCCACTTTATCTTGCTCCAACATAAATTAAACTAATCAAGTCATGAATTCAATTCTCAGTCTATCAATGCTCAAGATTTTCTTATCGAGCAGGCTTGCTGATCACGGGATTTAACACAACAAAATGGAATGACAGGAATTGGCCACTTAAAGTTTACTAGGCAATGTTTCCAATATTGCAGAGACAATCTGATAACACCTCCACTATTGAATGTCATAATCAAGTACACAGTACATTCAAAGCTGAAAATAAAAAAAGAAGTCGATCAAACGCGTCTTATCCCTGATAAGCGGATAATACACGGTACTTCTCCCGGACACTAATTTCAAACAAAATCATTGGTTAATTTGTTATTTTCCATTTCACACTGTCCGCTGTACATACTAAAAACTTAATGTGGTTCTGTGTCACTTTAACAAAGCATGTTAATAATAAACTAAGACTTTCTTTGTATGACAAAACTTTACTTGACAATATGGCATGCTAAATGAAGAGTTTCTTTATAATGACGTACTGAACAAAAAATTCACAACACACTTGGCACTCTATTTTTCAGACAGCAATCAATGGAGATTTTTTGAAAGTTGTGATGTGCGCTTCATCCCTAGGTCAAATTAGCCAACTTCAAGGCCAAATTAAACAAGAATAAAGTCATTTATTAAGTAATAAAAAAACCTATGCGCTCCATTCTGACCACATTATACCCAAAAACATGAAGTGTTGGCTTGCTTGACTGTGCAGAGTATTAGAGACCAATCATAAAATCAAATCAAAACATTTTACAGTCAACATTGTGTTTAATGAGGTGTCCCATGGTAATAATTATACTGTGTTCATCCTCATGAGTGCTCAAGGCACTTAGAAAAGTCATGAAACGGGGGGGGGGGGCTTGATTCCATAAAAAATCTCCTTCCTGAACTACGCGAGTACCTACAACTGGAGGATAAGCTTACTTTCAACAATCAATGTTTTACTCCAAATAAAATTACCAAGTATAAGTCAAATCTAGGTCAAACTTAATGTCGTAAGCTCTGATACATGAGATGCTTCTTATGTTTTTGATAAAGCTTTCATCCCTGCAGACCATCATCATCAGGTATTATCATAATTAGATGTAACAGGAACTCAGCGTGGTTAATTAGTGGACATTTCCTGTGATGTCCTCAAAGTGTGCATTTATAACAATATATATAATTTGGTTGTTGATGTGAAATAACATGGTATTTAGTTTTCTTGAAACATGATGGAAGTTGGAAGTGTGTTGTGACTGAAACATCATCATTGCTAGAGGCTTGGAAATTCCATGCAACATGATATTTATTAGATCACCAGGATTAATTGATAGGAGAAATATTTTTGTAAAAATCACAACGATTAAAGTGGCTAAAAAACTGTGTTCCGTCCAAGAAATGAACTTTTACTGCAATAAAATTGGTCTTTAGTAATTGTTCCATGCTAAGATTAGAAAGTTGGACAAGAACTAATAGGTCAGCTCCAGACCATGCTTTGTGCATAAAGTGACACCTAGTGACAAGCCTACATGTACAGCCAGGCTGGTCACAATCAATAACAAACTCAGTTCTTTCGAAACCCTCCAATCAAGTCCAATTTGATTACGGAATGATTTGAGATCGATTTCATAATGGTAAGTGGTACAAATCATAGGTTGGTTCTTGTGGTGGACCAGTGGTTTCATGGCTGATTTAATAGCTATTATTAAGTTCAAAATCTGGTTAAGAGGCACCCATAAGGACATGACGCTTATTAGGACGAATATGGTATACCTAAACAGGTTATGAATCCTTCACTTATTGTCATTCATTTACCAGCTGGGACCATGTGCCACAATCACCAATGCAACAATGCACAAAAAATGAAATTAGAACAAAAATTAACCCAAATATCTGATTGTGCCAACGGTCCATTTGTGCTACAAATCAAATAATTAAATGTAGCTTACTTTTATAGTTTCTTTTTACTAGATGTACATTTTTGTCAACACATGTTACCAGCTCTGAAAGATTGCAACATTTTAGATTTTTCCACTCTTTTATTGGAGTGCATAGCAACTGCAAGATAGCCAGTAAAAGCTGAGGCCTGTTTTTTGCAGAGTGCCCTCTGGTGACATGTTACGGTGACTAACCAATTTTAACACAAAACATGGTGAACATTGTTTTCGTGAAAGAAAAATTGAAACTAATGCTTCCTTTTGATCAAGTTATGTGCACCATAGTTATGTCATCATTCAATATTTAGAAAAATTGTGGACATTCACAACAGTATTAGCAAACCATGAAAAATGGAAAAATGAGAATTTACAATAATAATCTTCAAACTGACTTGCATACCGTAAACGTTCGGGTTAACGCCCATGCTCAGTTAACCTCCCACCCCCTACTTTAGGTGGATTTTCGATTTAACCACCCACTGCTCGGTTAAGCGCCCCCCTGCGATTTTTGAAGATTTCCAGTTAAGCGCCCACCTCTCAGTTAAGCGTCCATCCTCAACTTTTAAAGAATGAAGATTTAGCGCCCAGTGCTAAGGAAACGTGCGATTTCCCGACTTAGAAAAAGATCGCTGATCACAAAGAGCGCAACAACGCCGGGCTTCCGAGACGGTGGTTTAGCAATGTGAATTACAATATTCAAGTAACGAGTTATTGTCTTGGGTCATGGACTCACGTCAAAATATAATACTTGAAAGTTTTTGTCACTTTATTTTCTTCCCATGTTTGCTAAGTTTAAGAACGCCGCCGGCGTCAAAACCTCCGCTTTCAGCGACTTTGTCTGCCGCGCTGAGTTTTCGTCTGCTGTGCACTTGATAAAACATATATTTGAAAAAATCAGGTCAGAGAAATGAGACAGTGGTTAAAAGTATATAGTCTCGCCCGTTTCTGTTACTTAGGACTGTCGCTATTCTCTTTTGATGAGTGACTTTGTAGTGGTGCACGCGCTCAAGTTCCCACACTTTGGAGTGCATGTTACCTCGACACCAACATGTGATTGACAGGTGACTCGCACGTAGGCCCTACGCGCGTGCTGAATCCCGCCGCTATCTTTGGCCATAACAAAAAAGATGCATATTGAAAGAGGCCGTTATAGACCTATTATATTACTTGACGGCATTTCCAAGTCACGATTGTCAGCCAACTGAGACATTGCGCGCTAACAACGGGACCGAACAGGGACGCAGTGTGATATTGCAAGTGATATAAATAGGATAATCAGGACATCTTGCATGAAAAATAAATGTTTTTCCACCACGAAGTTTGGTAAGGTGATCGTTTATGAATTGAAACATCGCTGTTTTGTAGCGTTTTATCACATATTTATGCCGTGGCTCGAAATTTTATTCTTGATTGACGAGTGGCTCACGGCCGCTTAACCCCGATTCTCGTCTTAGGACTAGTTCTTTGCCGAGCATGTTTGGCGCAACGGCAATTGAGCAATGCTGGGCGGTCGAGATAAAACAGCTAGCCGCAGAACCATACGCTGAAAATGTCATTGACACGAAGTGTCGACTATAAACATCCTAAACACAAAAAAACATCTGAATTAGGTTTTTCAAACTTTTATTACAACTTATTTTAAAACTGCTCTCAGACTATGAACTTGGCAGCTCAGTACGGGACTGTAACCATGAATAAGATGTCTGCTGTGACCTCTGCAACACATGAAGCTTGCACGCGCGCACTTTAACAAGGTCACATCTTGAAATAGTTGCAATCCTAGTAGAGGCTGTGTGGTCACTGGTCGTCTGCGCTTTAGAGGGCAAAGTAACAAGACCGCAGGACACCATGGGGCTATTATTACTAAGCAATTCTGTAAATTTAATAGTGAATAACTAATCTGAAGGCAAGAGAATCTTTGTTGGGATCATCCGCTGTTATGACATTTTTCCCGTCATGTGGCGACGTGACGATAACGCTTTTGAAAAGTACTACGCGTTCCGAGTACGACGTAAGATTAACCACCCAGGGCGGTTGCCTGTCGTAATAAGCGCCCATGTTCGGTTAACCGCCCACCTTGGATTTCTTGAAAATTCACGTTTAAGCGCCCATGTCTGGTTAACCGCCCACCCCCGATTTTTTGGGTTTGCCAATTTAACCACCCAGTGCGTTAACCTGAACGTTACGGTATTTCAGACGCGATATGCAAATTTACGAACAGCTGAAGTTATCCAAAATAAAACCCACAAATGTAAGAAAAGGGAGCCGAGGCATAGTTAAAACATCAGTTTAATCCCCAGGCTCAAAACTGTCAATCCCTCCAAGACCTCAGCTCAACTGCAGAGGCATTAAGACTAGGTTGTTGCTTGCATTTGGGAAAGTTAATGCCAAGTCATGCACTAGTCGTTTCCCTTGTATGAGCAACAGGAAATTGCTGTTTGGCTCTAATATTGATCATTTAACTGCCTGTCCTCTTTCCAGTGTCTAAAGGTGGATTTTGAGTAGGGGTGATTCATCAAATACAGTATACTCCAAAAGTATTCAGACAAAATGACCTGGAATTCCCCATTCAGACAAAATGACCAGGAATTCCCAGTCAAGACATGGCTGTGCTGAAGCTGTTCATCCTCAGAGCAGCATTCCCTCATGACCAAGAATGCAGATAAATTAACAGGAAAGTTAGAAAGGTGGTTAAACTACCAAGAATTTTGCAGCTGTAATAGTCCTCACCAGTGATGTTTGCTGTTAACATAATAACGGTCATGTTACGTCCATCCGGTTACTTGTCTTACACTCAGTTTGGTTCAGGTTCCTTGGTCTGAAGACTACAAACAACTACCAGGAAAATTTTGTTTATTCTCTGGAGCTTGGCAATTAATCAGACCTACACATCATTAATATAACACCAACATCTACCACAAATCTATAAAGCCTTTCCTACCAACATTGCTACTTCAGTGTTTAGGACACCGTCAGTCAGTGGGAACCCTTAAATTCCATGTTGGATCGAAGTTAATATCTCAACTTTACTTCACAGTTAACAGGTGGGTTTAACAGAACAGCGTCCACATGTTGCTACAGTGGAAATGCTCACCTTCAGTCGCCAGCGAAGTTACTGACAGGGCGGTAACTGCTATGACAATCATGAAGACCTTTCTTCACCACCTTGTGACAACTTTAATTACGACAGTGCCACATAGTGATGACTGATGACTACCAAAGCTAATGAGAACACTGAAGTTAATTACGCAAGTGCTTTGCTAGTATGGGATTTATCTTGGTAGTAAAAGCCCTTGAGGCAGTGCTGTCAAATCTTCAGTTGTTCATTTGTCACATGTTGTCAACAATGGTACCAACATAACACATGGCAATAAGAAGCAACACTAAAAACAGTGACACAAGGGCCAATTCATTAGAAATCACATAAGTCTATTCTATGAGATGACGTTGACTGTACTCACTTGTGAATGCTGCAATTTGTGGCATTACAACAAATTAAATGCCGCCAGGTGAACCATAAAAATGCAACAGCTGTGAACCTACTCTACCCTCTCTATCTAAACAACAGCAGTTAATGAGGTTCTGAGTGTTTAAGGAGTTCATAGAAAAATGTCCAAATCTGGCTAACTTCAGGACATCATATCTCCGAAATGGCTGATCAGATTCAGGTGAAACTTTCACATACTGTTCATTATATGCTTTAGGAATTGTTTTAAAGAGTTCCATTTTTGCATTAAAGGCAATCAAAAACGGGACATAGTTGATTTTCATGAAAAAAATCTAAAGTGGCACAAAACGAGAACGATACTTTCGAAAACTGTAACAGCCTTTTTGAGATCTCATCTTTGGTAAAGTACACAAACCAATTCGTGCCTCGCGTTAAGATGTTGACTTGATTTCCAAAAGGCAACAATTAAGTCAATCCAAACAGGTTCTCGATTGCCACAAACTTTTTTTACCTTCCAAAAATCACCTATGCTCAATATTGGGGTGCATTGCGAAGATGTACGTAAAATTTGGTTAGCCACCCTTTCAGTCCACTCCAGGATCAGTATCTAGACCTCTATAATAAAGCCCTCGATACAGAGAAAATACAAGTCTTTAAACTACTTCAATTTATGCCTCAATATTATTAAAATGCCATGTTATTACTATAACTAACCACCTCGGTGTCAGTTGACTCGCGAACCTGAGATTTGAGGAATAACAGCAAACTCCATGAAGTTTCTGTGTCCAAGTGTAACCCCATGACATCACGTTCATACATGTCTTTTCAGGCACTGTTTTAACCAGATACTCATTATTTTAATCAAAATCTGCATTTAATCATCGGATCTCCCCTTTTATATAAAAATCGACTCTTTTATTCTCATTTGTTGTCTCACACCACACTACTGCACACATGCTACACATGTCCAACTGAAAACTATTCTTGTATAGTTGCAAATGGTATGTGAGTTGATCAAGGACTACAAAAATCATTTTAAAAACCATACAGCAATAATTGGGAACCATACAGCAATAACTGGGTCAAATCACTTCAAAGTATGTAAATCAAATTTGCGCAGACAAAGCTAGCTGTAGAAGCAATCAGTGAACGTCACTTGGTGATTCACATACGGTAATGTTCAGACCATTTAAAGCTGCATATTCACCCTTTAGCAGGCTACAAAACGAAAATTGAACTAGGCCTTTAATTCTCATTTTTATATTCCGTCTCACGATGTTCCTTTCAATGATGATCCCATTTCTGCTACAAAATCCAGTTACAAGAAATCTGTACATGTGCCAATTACGAACTAACAATTTTAGGATTGGCCAATCCTAAAATTGTATATGAGCCATTTCTGCAATTTTTGGGGTTGGGCAACCCAAACGAACTCGATGATGGACGTCTACAAAAAGGTTTTTTTCAATCTTAATCTTACAGGTGTCTGTCTCATATTTTACAAAATGATTCTGTTTCAAAACTTTATGGTATGTTGAATTGTACCATCAAGAGGAGACAATAAAATCTCGGTCTGAGCATTTGTCTTACTTGTGTAGCATGAGGTTTTGAGTTATTAAAGGGACATTACTGGCAAGAAAAGAGAAAAACGGCAGATTGTTTTAAGCATACTGGTTAAGTCACAGGTCCATAACTTCAGTGAATGTCTGACAAACAATAGTGAGAATTATCCATATGTAATCAAATCACAAATTAAAGCTCTGAACGAAGCTAATTAGTTTACGAAGTACATCGCATCTAACAGTAACAACTATTATTAAAATCTCTTGATCTATTTACACTATTATTAAAATCTCTTGATCTATTTACACTATTATTAAAATCTCTTGATCTATTTACACTATTATTAAAATCTCTTGATCTATTTACACTATTATTAAAATCTCTTGATCTATTTACACTGCCATGACATTTCGGTAGGACTATATTCCCTGACCGTCGTCAGGTGTTCAAGCGTTCTAAGAAGAATGAGCATGGATATGTGGTACTCCCATGGAGTGATTTTTTTTGTCCAAGGCAGGATTTGAACCCTCGACTTCTGAATCCACATATACTTCAAGTCCAGCACCATAACCACTACACCACGGAGAAAGTCATTTAACAATAACACCAAAAATGCCTGTAGAACCCACAATGTCCTTTTAATGATATGTAGAACCTAAGCTAACCCTTAAAAGGGAACTGTATTTTATTCTGAATAAATTCTGGATAGTTTTCTANCTGTGGCAAACAATAAAAAAATAAGGACGATTGATACAATGATAAATTACGATGTAAACTCTTCAAATATGACATAAGCAATGAATGTGCAAAGCAGCCGATACCCCGCCGTTCACGTCACTGACACATCAGCCAATCAGCGAACGCTTTCAGAAGTCAGTGTTTTGACCATGAATACGAATTGGCTTTTGTTTGGCACGCAAGTCAGGCAAATGTGAGTTTTATTTGTATGTTAGAACCGATTAACTGCACCATTATTTTGACTACAGTCCCCTTTTAAGTCAGTGTAATTATCCAAATATCTATAAACTATATTTTAGCTCAGGAAAATTATTAATTTACTGAAAGTTGAAAGCCTATAGAATTTGGATATTAGCAAAAAATAAAGTTACATTCCTAGCAAAACAATAATATCAATTACATTGCCAGATTTCATTTGATATGAATGTTTAACATGAAAATTCAAAAACGATATTTCAGTTTTCAAATTATCATTTCGTTTTCCGTAACTTCCACATTTTCCCATAATAATCATAAAAGCGTCGATTCTTAGATAGCGCAAATCATAACAACATTTTGGAAAGGTCATATTATCTAACAGTTTCATATGAATATGATCTGTCATTTCAGAGCTGTGATGTCTTGAATTAGCAGAATTTGAAATTCTTCCAGGGCACAATTCATAACCTTAATGTTTTCGTCACTACCGACTGGCTTTAAATCACTCATTATTTCGCGTTTTAATTTAAAACAGCATCTATAGAAATCTCGCGGCAAAAGTATAGCTGACGGCAGTAATACTGAAATCCTTCAAATGAAGCAGACAGTAAATCAATACTGGAGTGCAGATATTCCTTATAACGGTGAGTAGACAAGATCAAACTCAGTACCCAGACACAGTTGATGCAACTAAATAACTATCATTACTCGCATTAGTCAACTGTCACCCACAAACCATGCCTATTCGCGGGTTAAATAGGAATCTAAATGCTCGCGCCAACTTCACCCAAAGATCAATACATGCTATGCTAAAGTACGCTACCTTCACCAGACACATCCACTCAAGTTCAATAGGGCAGACACAAGACCAGATAAACAATTAAATTTCCACCAGGGACATCCATATCCTCATTCTTATTTTTCACAATCACCTTCAATCACAGATGTGACACTGAGAAACTTAAAGCCCTGTGTAGCACGTTTTGCTTCATCTCCTTGTTTTTTTTATACAGTGAGTTACGATTTCTGACTACCCATAATAAAACCATGGACAGAAGGAAGTTCACTAATTACTTCAAGCAAGACATGATCACCGCTTACTTAATGTATCCCAGTTCGAAGATTGTGATTTCGGTCTGACCTAATTCAGCTCCGAGTTGGAATTAAGAATGCAAATTTCTTCATTACGCACGAGTTTGAAAGAATGGAACAAATACTCTCATCAGAGGTCATCGACCAACTCTTTATGTTTCCAAGTTTACAGCAAAACGCATGGAATCAATCGATTTCTCCGTTTCTCCAACCATTAGACAACCCATTTATCATTTCAGCTTTTAAAACTGCCAGCATATATACACACATATATATAGTATGAGGGAGGCTTACTCTGATTAAAAGTTCTCAGTGAACAAAGTTGTACAAATAACAAAAAAAAATCGACAACATAATGACAATTACAGTATCAGGGTGTTTCAAAGGCGGAACTGAAAAATATGGGAAATAGGCATTTGAACTGCGTACAACAGGCATCCATAGCTTTTCAATAGGAACATTTTGTTGAAGCGATTAAGTTCTGCCTAATCTACAAATAGTACATAAATGACCATGAAATTTTGTTGTGACTGGATTTGCTCCGTTTAGTTGGAACAATGACTAAAATCTCACCTATTTAGAACACAGTATGATAAACCAGTAAATTCAATTTTTACATATATTTGTCGAAAAATACAAATAGCACCAAATATTTACATCACCATTTAGAATTTCTGCACCTTACCTAATATTTAAATAATGTTCAGCAATATCATGGCCATTCATACCCAAAAAAACATCAGTTTTGGTAATTACTTTTGTCTGAATTTGGTGATAATACGGATTTTTCGGTAACGAAACAGTGGATTATAACGGGTGGCTGTTATTGTGCCAAAGAACTGCTCTGTTGTCCTCTGATTTCATACTTCAAGGTTACAAACTTGCAAACAACAAAGCTACAAGGGATTACATAACGGATTGTAAAAGTTGAGTTAACACCAAAACAAACCCAACTCAGTCAAAGGGCAGATATCAGTTAACTTATTTCATGTTTGTTGATTGTCCTGCATTAGAGACGATATCAAAAGCATATACAGAATACAGTAAAATAAAGGGGTTGAACAGTGGGCATATAGTTTCAAACCCATTGTATGCTGAGCAAAATCAACATATTTGAAAACACTCTACATAAGAGAGGGGTCTGCCAAAGATGTACCTTTTATGAGGGAGGTCTGCGGAAGGTGTACTCTTCGTGAAGGTGTCAGCCAAAGGTGTAGCTTTTATAAGCAACGTCTGCCCCAGGTGTACTCTATATGAGGGGGTTCATCCAAAGATGTATTCTTCATGAGGGGGCCTGATGAAGGTGTATATTTGCAAGCTGTTGAAAATGACGATTATTAACCAGAACATTAAAAATGTTGAAGCTACCAAAAGCCGCAACAAATGCAGCGTTTAAGGATGCAGTTTCCAATGCATTTTGGGCTTGAAGGGGGGGTAACTAATCCACATATTAGCTTAAGGTGCTTTCCCATTAGAGGTGAAACATCGCTTATACACAACTTTCGGTAAGTGGGAAAGGTTATCTCCCGTTATTACGTCTGCAAGTGAAACCTCGCTGAAAATACGATTTAAAAGTAAAGCTTCGGCACTCACCGAAACTTCAGTATAGCGGGAAAGGTCAGAGCGAAACTTCCCCGAAGTTACAACACATGAACAGATTTACAGCACTGGCTGTTTGCTATTGCGACCACAAGGCTCTCTAGATTTGCTCGTTAGTGCAGGTTAGTTTCAGCGGCTGAAACAGTGGTGGAAAAATTGCATGCATTTTTTGTAGCCAATTTCAATTCAAACAAAAGATAAGAATATGATGCTGGTTAACAATGGCTTTAACATAGTAATCGGCATAAAAACCAGGGAAAATATTATATGTTTTAATAAAGCATGGGGTACACCTTTTTAAGAAGTTGCTACAAATTAATTACACTTCATGTAGGATAACATTGATTTGTCATTAGAGCACAAATGGACACATCCGATTAACTACAGCAGATTTTAAAAATAGTCCACCATACCCAGTGACAAACAGTATATCTAAGTCAAATGTGCTCATACTAGTGATCCAGAGATCAGACAATCATAAATGCATCTCTCAACTTCAAGGAAATTGTGATGGTATTTACAAACAAGTAAGTTGCAATTAATCCCACTGGAAGGAGTTATAGCGAACATGTACCAAATCAAATCCCTCATATCAAGCATTCAGAGGGGGTTTAATAGCCTGTGACATTTTGATTCATAGTTATTAAGTTCTTGGTCATACGAACAACTGTTAAACCATTGCTACTGTGATGAATCTAAAGAAGTCACATTAGCTGCAATGACAATGCCCAAGTAAAAAACAAGATTCAAAATTACAGATGATGATTGTGAAAAGATTAACAAGAGTACATAGGGCCCCACACTGTTCCATTGGCCATAAAACTGCCATCCACAAAAGCTTTTTTTATAGCAGTGGGTGGTCTTAAAAATTTACTTTTTGCGTGGATTGCAAATTAATAGCCTTTGATCTAAATAGGGTACAACTTATACAAACTACCCTAAAAAAATACTAACAAGTAAAGAATTGACGTTAGGATTGGCATTATCAAAATAATACTGCTTTCATCTTAGAAGTTCGTTAACATCTTTTTTATTGTCAGTACATGCAAAAAGCATCACATTTTGTCAGAGTTCAGTCAATGAAATGTCAAGATGAATCTATTCAATGAGTTATATAGTTAAAATCTCTTCTCAATGTTTTCAGCTCGTGAGCATGTTTTACATCAAACTCGTCTATGACAATCTTCAAAGCTTAAGTATCCACCTTTTCAAAATTCAAGGATTAAACTCGAATTGCCCAACATTACAGAAACCTTACAACACAAAGTCGGCGTTTTGAGGCTTATTATTTTAATTGTGCACACGAAAACAATGGTCATCTTTTTTGTTGCAAATTTGAGTGCATCAACTACTGCTGCGGTCGGTGAATTTTGCAATGTTTTTCAGTTGTTGAGAATTTCAAAATTTGAACAGCGGAAAAAGAAGACAAATCATCCTTAAAATTACTATTTTTGCATCCTTTGATGATTTTGATAACGCTGATAATGTATGTCAGGCCTAGAATTTCAGCAGGTATTTTCAACATGCATTTATCCCCCCTCCCCAATTTGCTTAATAGTAACTTGGCGCCTGGACCTCAAACACACATCAGTTTCACACACCCATTCAATTTATGGCTCAGCAACCTGCTGAGGTAGATATTTAGTGAACTTCAGGTCTGTGGGACTTATAATTTTGGAGGTCATACCTGGCTTGTGCATCTGTCTGGCGACAATAAAGCACCAATAGTAGGGTTAAAATGCCTACCAATCACTTCTTGAAAATTTTGAATTAAACATCTCCAAAGCGTTATGCACCCTAGCTATGGAATTAGTATGGGGACTAACTATCAGCCAGTGGGGATAGTCTTAGTTGTTGTTATCAGTTTGACAGTGGCAAACCAATGTTTACATAGTCCAGCTTTCTTATTATCTGCTGTCATCTGATGCTCATGTAATCCAGCAATAGTGTTCTAAACAGGAAGCCTGATTCTAATGGATATTTATTTGCAAACAACTTTCAACAAATGTCACGAAGCAGATGTGTTTTGTAAGAAATACTTTCACCAAAAAAACTTCTGCATGGAGAAAAACAGTTGACTTTCAGAGAAATTAGACTTGACTTTCATCTGTTGATTCCTTTGTGCAGCTGCAAGCTCTGACCAGCTTAACCATAGTATTGTGTATCAACACAAAATGCTTGTTTGACAAGCTTAATGCAGTGTGATTCTAGATTAGATCATGAAAGTGGAAATTTCTTGATTTTTACACTAAAGCAGAATGGTATGCAATGGTCTTGGGAAATTAGCTGATTGTTAGCAAAGGAATACAACACCATAAATAAGTTTCATAGACAGAATATTGCATGTTTGTCCATATGACAACCAGTTGTCCTTCACCTTCAGCAGCAGGTATGCACCACTAATTGTAAGAACTATTGGCTGTTAATTAAGTCTCTCTGTTCATCAGCCTACTTACAAAATGGTGTAACTGGCTACAGGTGGCACAAGGCTTGTTGGACTCAGTGTCTTGGGAATAATACATATGGTCAAACACAGTCAGACTCAGACAGAATACTGATAGTTAATTAAATCATAAATGCTCAAGACAATAATGCTTTAACACAAGTAATAATGATGATGGATGCTGCTGATAATGAAAATTAGAATAATTTAAAACCAATGCACAATTTTAGTTTTCAATTGTTCAAAAAACAACATGACTGAAGAGTAATTCTAGGTACCCTGTTCGTCCAACAGGTCAATCAAAAATCTAAAAAAATCAGGCATTGGGCGATGATACAAAGATCGTCGCCTAACTGAACTAGAAAATCCAAGCACAATGATTTTCCAGTGTCGGATATTATTGATAAAATGAAGACATTACTGTAGAATTTTAGAACTGTAGGTAAGGCATTTTTACGTATTCATGGACTGGGCGCTTATTTTATCGAAGTCTGAAAACGTGTGGGGGGCGCTTATAGGGGCATGGGCGCTTATTAGGACGAATGTTATTATTTATAGAATAATTTTGACTAAAATGACATTGTACATTACAATAAGAAATCAGTTTATCAAGAAATATGGTATTTCACTTGCTGTGAGCACATGGACCAGTGACTTCTGCCTATCCCCCCTTTTCTTCGTTTCAGACTAGTCCCCAAATTCCTCTGTGCACGGCCACACATTGTAATCTTTTGTCTAGACGAATCGAGTAACGGGTGACATCTACTGAATCGGATGGATCCCACTGCCAGAGCATCGACACGCTGATCAAACATAACCTTAAATTCATGATAAAAACAGCACAAGGAGGAGAAAATTTATTCATGTTCATCTGAGAAACAAAAAATGCTTTTGCGCTCCGAAAATTCGCTCGCCCCCTGGGCGACCAGCAAGTCAACTTCTATTCGTCCAGCATCATTTTTACTCGCATTGGCGACTGGGCGAATGGCAAAGTATATCCCTGTGTACGTGTATTAGAAAATGAAAGTTCAGTGATGCAAAATTATGGGATGGGAGTTGAGCCAAACATAAAGATTAGCCTGAACAAGTGCACTTAATAAGCAATGTGTTTGTGTTTCTAATCCATGGCTCAATTTGCTGACCTTACATTTTCTTTGGCGACCTGATAAAAATACCAAGTTGCCCCGAAGTCGTCATGCACACATTCAAGCAGTTGCTCACAACACTACAGAAAGTAGACTGTATTCGGAACTGTTTGCCAAAAAATGGAAGGGCCAGTTCATGACTCATGCACTGATCTATCCGGAGTGTCCGATCATCAGGTTTTCCTTAAGGTAGGAGGCCCGTCCTGTGCAGGGGACAATTGGCACACCATATACAAATAATTTTCCGCTTGACTAAAAACAAGCCTCTCAGGCCATCTCGGGTATTCTGGTAACAATTTGCTCAGTTCGCCAGTTTTTCAATTCGCACCCGCATCAAGGAGTCTCCTTGTAATTTGGCGACCATTTCCTATTTCGTGACCATTGAGCAATGAAGTCATAATTCCATAAAAACGAAAGCGCAAATCCACGACTGACCCAATAATTCAAAGTCGAGTCAAAGATGACAATTGACGAGGTTATGTGATGCTATAAAAACAGGATAACCCAAAGCAACTATTTTAATCTTAATTCACACAGATGTTTATCAGAAAATGACATAACATACTTATCAAAATGTCTAAGTACCTCCCTTAAATGGTTCCATGCCAACATTTCAATATTTTGAACCAATCGTGTTGTGTTAATGACACATTTCATTAACTTTGACCAATGAGTTGGTGCTATTACCATACTTCATTAACATTAGACCAATTAAATTGAGCCATTCACATACGTCTAACTCTTAGACTAAACCAGTTCTACTCTTTATAAGGACATTGATTGATCCTTGAAAAGCATATTCCCTTTCTGTATTTCTTTGGATGAGTATCCTGTGTCATATTCTTAATGAACCATGAGGCTATTTCTGTGTAATTTGTATTAAAAATAGTCGCACTGGTTTCTTTGCAACAGAGTTCATTAGCAGAAATGACAAACGAAGCTACACCATGTGAAATGATGTAAGTTCCTACATAACGAGGTGTGCTGACAAGTGTCACAATGACATGATGTCTTGTCGCCGACATCATAGCTAAAAAAGCACAGAATTGAAATCAGTTCCTAAACCGTGAAATTGATTCAGAGACCTCGTTAAAACAAGAGCAACTTAAGGTGTTGATATGCACCCACAGTGCACTGGAAACGGTTCACTTCTATAGCCGCATTTACATGGGAGACAATTGTCACGGAGCAAAAAGCACGGAACAGCTGATTCGTGCAAGTGTGCCTGTGTGTGATTGTGTAAACACAACTGACATGGAGCAAGCTGACACCGCGGTAGCCATTTTTGACACTGGTTTGAGAGGTAGAGCAAGCTGAACTCGATCACTTGCTCCATTTTCGCTATACATCTAAACACAAACTGGGGCAAGGCAGAAGGGATCGTCTGTGTTACGCTTACGTGACAGCGTGTGTACGGGTGACTCGCTAGCATTCCACGTGGTTCGGATGTTCTGCGCAGACAGTCTTCGTGTAAATGACCCATGTTGGTACCTCACCATTGGACTAAAAATTGGCAGGCGTTGCCTACTTTGTAATTTGGCGTATACAAAAATGGACACAGCACTTTTTGGAAGCTGCTCAAAACTGGTAGCTGCCATCATCTGCAAAATGGAATGCCCACTATGGCGTGCTGCAGTAATCAAATCTGCCCAATAATCGACCAGTGCCGCTACAAACCTCAGCGTCAAGTTTCATTGAAATCTATTAATCAGTTCTCTAGATGAAAATTAACTGGTGCCGCCAAATGGCCATCACATACTACTCTCACTGAAATCTGTCTATCACTCCCTTCGCCATCATCCCGAAACACGCTTCTCCCCCCAAAAAATACTGAAAAGCTCCATGAGACCAAAATGGCCAATACCGAGTGTTGTCGTTAACAAATCTGCAAGAAAATGAAGTGGTGCCGGTGTATTGCCATCCCATAACACTATGTCGAGTTTCACTAAAATCCACCCATCAGTTCTCTAGACATCTTTCAGAAACTCTCTTCTCCCATTAACACTGAAAAGCCCTGGTTGTCTGGCTGTAGGGGGCAGGATGATAAGTGGCAAGTACCGCCTATACTCTTGTGCCACATTTCACCAAGATCCAACCAGCGGTTTTTGAGATATTGATTGGACATTACCCAACAACCAGACAACTGGACAGGATGACAAAAACATGTGACCACACATTTAAACATATCATAAAAATAAACAGCACCAAAGGTTTTATAATTTTACCTTCTACACCAAATCTACCATCGGAAATTGCGGGCATTCATATCTGCCGACAATAAGTTTTGGCCATCGTAATCGAGATCTTGCAGGAAGTGCTTTGCGAGTATTCTTGCACAATGTTTTGCTGCTATAAACAAGTTTTTTCAAAGGTGTGGTTTGCGTATTATGCCTAATGCCTGAATGTACAGTATACAGAACACATCTGCCACATGCTTTTTAATTATTACAGTACTCAAAGAAAATAAAGATGTAGTCCCGCGATATTTTGTTGACTATTTTAATTACCAACAACATGTTATTTACAACATTGTAGTTGGGTTACGTCATTGTGATTAACAACTAAAAGTGACATTATAGGTACTGCAGCCAAAAATGCATTTTTGAGATTCGCGGTGGGTGGGATACATTTTTGAAGTTATTAACTTTAACCAGAGGTATCAAACAACAAAAACCATTGCGTTTTTGTGATTTCTCTGTTGTCTGCCAGACATTTGTTGAAGGCCTGTGACTTTACCAGTTAAATACACTTAAAATCTGTGCTGGGATTTAGATCCACCAGCAAAGTGATAAACTATGCACACAAAACAGGAGGTCCATCCTATGTTAGATTCCATGCTGAGACCAGTCTCAGAAAATAACTTTTCTCCCCGTTAATGTCCCTTCAAATGTTCTATTTACAAAATAGTTGAATGACTTCCACATTTGTGACATACCAACACCACCTGGAATTTACAGTGATGACAACAAAAGCCCTGAATCTTAAAGTTATTTATAGACATAGATGAAAGTGCAGTCTAGTCTAACTAGAATAGTTGATATTCCAGAGATAATGAGAAATGCCAAGTAATCATCAAGGATAATGGCAAACAAGACAAGAAATGCATTTAATTAGAAACAAAACACAAGCATATTGTATGCCCTTGGCTTCTGCCTCCATCATTTCACATCTTCACACGTCTTTGTGACACAGCCGCTGTGACTATCGTGGTTTACCTTTTTGTAGAAAAAAATGGTGTCTATTATCACCTTTGAGAATAACTCTAATATCCTCAGCATTCATTGCATAAGAACCACTTACCGGTATTTTCCTATCATACACGGTAATAGTAAAATCTCGCCAATTTCAGAAAAAAACAATAATTAAAGCCAAAACTGACTTTTTCATTTTCTAAGATTTCTAATATTGTTGGGAATACTCAAGCTTAAAGGAAAATAGTAAATTTTTGGTCGCATTCTGTCCAAATTTGCTGAGCTTTTGTAATCGCTTACAACCATTACCATTCATAATTGTTTCCGTGACATTTTCATACAAAAAGTGCACTTGCGTAAAGCTCCATGCAGTGTCAATTTCAAAAACTATTGCATTGATTTATGTAATGGTTTGAAACCTTTGGTTTGTTAATACTGCAGGGTGAAACCATTCCCATATACACAAAAAACACCAATGGAGTTCATTGACTACTTCAAGGGAACAAATTCACCACTTCTAACTTGATCTATACGAGTTCAAAGTTGATGACTTTCCTTTGACCTATTAATATTACCGCTATACAGGACTTTAAACAGCTTTTGCTAATGGTTGTCGCCCAAGTTCACAATACCGTCTTTTCATTGGTCAAACGAAATTCTTTACTTACACACTGCTTTGGCCAAAAACAAAATGTGATGAATGAAATTCCACGAGATTTCCATGGGGGTCTGATATTTTTTCTTTACCGTGACTTTTTCATGCATAGAATCTCAGGTTTTCCAAGCTCACTGGGGAATAGGACACCACTTATAATTTCAGTTTGACATCTAAATTCATGAGATAACCCTTCGTCTACTCCTTATTGATATGACATATCCATTGCATTGACCAAAAACATGAGAAAATTATGGATAATTAGACGAGATCTGGGGAGACTTCCCGTCCTAGACACAACATTTTTTGGGCAGAGCACTCAATTTGGTATCTAAAAATTCTTGCTGTTCAATATTGTCCGCAGAAGTTTTGTGAACTGGTAGTAATTTACCTCAAAAGCTCACTTTGTTACCCAACTTTCAAAGTTTGGAAAAATGATGACCTGTCTGCGCCAGCTGACTTTCTTACTATAACAGAAATCAATCACGAAGACAATGTGCACACTGAGTTAACAACATAAACCATGGACCAAACTGAGGAAAGTGAACAAATTTTGTACACACTTTGCACCATATTTTTAAAATGGATCCTATTGTTGACACGAGTGAAGTCTATCAACAATACAACTCTGAATTTTGTGTAGGGTTTTCCATTAAATCTGAGGCTGCAGGCCGTTTTCCCAGACTGCTGAGTCAGTAAGCCTGAGTAAGATTTTGGGTAATACAGGGGCCCGCAATTTTGAGAATGAGTTTTCTTCACTGAACTACGGGCATCAAACTGACTCTCAAAATCTAGGACACTTGTAAGTGACCATTGCCGGATTTTGTCTGTAGTTTTAGATTTTTGTCAGTAGTAACATTGAAAACAGATTTTAGAAATTTCCTGTACTCATATCTTAGGAGGGAGTTAATTTTTTGGGAGAAATACTTGTAACCCTCTAATAAAGGCTAATACCAGAACACTCGTGGATAACACTACTCTGCAGCAGACGAGTACTTAATATGCCTGCAGACCTTGAATGGCTGAAATTCATGAGACCAAGATATTAAAAAATGTCTGCATTATGCTCCTGACGCAAGAATACGTCCCTATCGCAGACAGTTCAGCCCAACATTACTACTCCCTATGAAACGCCACTTTTTGGCCATTTTGCTTTTTCGATGAATCAACTGCGGGTTTTTATTCAAACACATCAGTGAACATAGATTATAAACTTTTTCACATTAATATGTTTTGTCTAATAACTGAATTTAAAATCAAAAGCCAACAACGCAAATAAGTAAACAAAAAGTTTAAATTTCCACTAATGCCCCGATTTTGTGGGAAATTGAGTTTTTAGACTATCAAGATGCCAGGCAGAAGCGATTACTATTCTATAGTTACGTTCACAGCAATATTGTTTTTGCTTGAAATCCTTAGTGATTTCAATGGTCATTCTGTATAACAAGCAGGTCTGAATGCCAAAGGAAGAAAAATAACAGGATATTACGGCCCCTGGACATCATAAAGCAACAATTAACGAATGGCTTTGTATCTGATGTAATAACCAAAACCATTAATCTAAATTTAATGGATAGGAGACTTTCTTCAGCAATTACATCCCCCATTGACATAGTATTGAATGCTACGCGCTGACAGGCAGAGCAGAGTCTCTTGACGTAAATTGGCATCTGAACATAGCCTTCATTTACATTCCTATCTATAATGACAATGATAATGGCTATGAGTTCACAATATCAATAGTGATTGAGAAGCTTGACGGTTAATATTCAGAATCACTGAGTTTGAATTTAAAGGTTTACCGAGGGCCTGTTCGTGGGTACTCTCATTCAAGTGGTAAGTGGTAAGCCACACTCGAGGCTTTTTCATGACCAGTTTCCCTATGGAAACCATGGTACAATTTCTGACAAAATTCCCAACACAAGGGTGCCTTTCTGATTTATTTCCTGGGAGATCAAAACTCTATTGACGTACAAAAGTGTACATATTAAGTATTATTAATATACCAATACTTTTAACATTTTGGTTGCAAAAGACGAATTCATTTTTTTAAAATGAGGCATCAAATACTCAAATTATAACAGAATTTTCAGAGTCTGAATTAACATTCAAGGTTCAACGTTTGAATTCAGTAAATACATACTCACAATCAGAATTCAAAATTTGAATCCATTGCTTAGAATCTCAGAGTTTAGGGTTTGCATTCAATTTAAAAGGGTGTTGTAATCAATCTGTTTTTGCCAGTTTCATCTAGTATTTACATAAAAAACATAACATTGCTTATTTTTGTTTGTTTTGACAGTAAAAACTCACCTACCTTCTTTGTTTTGCTTCAAGTGTCAAGTTATAAGCACAATATCCTAGAAAATTTGCTTCTAAGATTAAAATCCAACCCCACATACCTTCTAAGACCAAGCTGATCAACTGAAGCCATTGCCATGGATACCAATAGAAAAAGCAATAGAATATTTAAAACCCCTTAAACAAGTTATCACACGATACACTTGTTTTAATCCACTCGATGTCATGAAAGTGGTCTAAAATATTTTGTTCTTCACTCAAAATAGATGTGACTTCTTCAATAAAACAAATTGTCAGTACTTTACAAGACTAAACAATCACTTCCAATCTGAGTAAGGAACAAGTTGAAATCAAATTAAGGTAAAGTTTAAATTAAAAGTAAGTTTCTTCAAGCTTTTAAATAAACAACTTTGAAAATTGTAACTTTAATCTAGAGGGTTGAGAACTAAGTGAAACCCCACTGAACATATTATGTTATTCTTTTAAATATTTTTTAACATTATTGATATTATTGCTTGTCAAAAAATAAACAGGCCTTTTTCAAAAATAGTTATTTACAATACAAGGGAAAAACCAATAAACCACCGTTGAAGTCAAAAATAGAAGTTTTACAACTTTATTATGAAACCTAACATAGAACGATTTGTTACGGAAATAATTTGTACCATAAAAGAGGACCAACAATTAACTAAAACCTACCTTCAACGACATGTCCATTCTGATATTTTATCACAATTTTTCGTGTTTTGTTTGAAATGAAGATCTTCGGTCGATTTGGATCAAAATTCCACGGTTTCATTAACCCCGCAGGCTTGACATCGGTGGTAGCACTTTTGCCAGAATTAGTGCTCGTCTTCCCATGATGCATCAGTGGCCTAGATTCCTGAGGAGCACCAGGGGGATGAACATTGTCATGGATGGAGCTTTCAGGAATAGGTCCTAGTTTAGAATGATCTGAGCTAATATTCTTAATTCCGCTTGTCGGCGTTGCATGGTATAAAGGCTTAAGTGTCATTGACGATGACCCAGCCAATGGTTCGAGCAAATGTTTCTCACTTCCCTCTAGCTTACTTCCCAAGATGCCATCTTTTGGTTTCTCAAGTGCAGGTTGTTTTCTGATGATTCGAGACATCTGACAACTGTCCTGCTCGTCACAAGAACCAACTGATTTGGATTTCAAATTTTGTCCTGGCAAAGATGGATTCCTGTTTGCAGGCTGGCCATCATCTTGTTGACACATGCTACTTTCACTTCTAGCATTACTCGCGCTTATTTCAGCTTTATAGCCAGACGAGTGCGAAATAATGTAATTATTCACAGCGACTAAAGATTGACCTTTAATGCTTCTTGCTCTTTGTGCATTCTCTGGAGAAACTTTTTTCATTATCGTGTCCATGGAAACGGAATTAGCACAAACAGCAGATCGAGAAACTAGGTCTTTGTGCGTGCGTGAATGTCCTTCCTTCACCATGATACTGCTGCTACATCCTCTATTACCAGTAAATGACACCTCACACTCGGATGAACCAACAACGTTTGTACCTTCCTGCGTCTCGGCACTGTCAATTTCACCTGTGCCATTAATCTCCAATTTTATATCCTCTAAGGATAATGACGTAGCACACGATCCCACTGAAGATTTATCACCGTATCTTTGACATTCATTGCCAGCCAAGTCACGCTGGTGACCTGCACGATAATGACCGCTACGGTCAATTGCTCTCGCACCTAGCACACCCAGTGATATGCAGTCATTACAGACAATTGAAGCAGAAACAAAGTCTTGTTTCTTGTCACTCGGTTGGGAATAGTTTGGAAGAGAAGTATCTTCAAGAAACGAACGCTCTGCTAGATTTGAGGTTTGAAGAGGTCCTGTACCAGTTTTAATGACGGACTGATTTAAGCTTGGGCCATCATTATTCCTTAGACTATAATCATGAGAGTTTCTGGTGAGCTCATGAAGACCAAACTGGCGACTGCAAAACATGCAACTAGTAAACAAGCAACGCGACATTTCATTGCCAACTGCAACAGAACTTGCACTCGATGTCTTGTCAGAATGTTGTCTACACATTACATCAACAACTACCTGTTCAGAATGACCTAATCCACCTCCTGCTTTTGGCTCCGGACTATCTTCACAAGGACTGTGTTGTTTCAAGGACGGTGCAGAATTATCCTTTGTATAAGGTTTCGATCTTCCAGTAACAAGTTGACCATCAATTTTACCACAGCCAAAGTCATTGCTTTTCAGACCAAAATTGAATGCGGTCTTTGTGGTAGTATTCCTGTCATCGTCTGATCCGATGTCAACACACACAGTCTGGGTGCACACGCTTCTCATTGGTTGCAGACCGACATCAGAAGTACAACTGTCTGAATTTTTACCATTAATTATGCAACCACAGCACAAAAAACCCACTCGACAGAAATGTCCTTCAGGATTACTTTTGTCTAACACGGCGGTCATCGGAGTACATTCGGTAGCCATGTCTACACCATAATCAGTGCAACCCAAACGTCCTTTGGTGACATTTTCGTTGGAATCCTTGTTGCTTAGTTTGACAACATCACCTCGATGATCTCCGACCTCAATACCTCCATTGCTCTCAGGGGATTTATCAAGATCTTTAGCGGACAGCATTTCTGTAGGCTCGTCCTGCTGAAGTTCCAAGTAATCTTGACTACTGACAGCAGGCGCAGTAGTCAGGATATTGACGACTTCTCCATTTTTGTCATGTTTAGAGCAGCAATGACCCATTGTTAAGGACACTTAAACAACAGGTTATTGTTCGCGGTGATTATAGAATTAAATCCCATGCAATAATCAATGAAGCCCCATAGAAACTACCCATCACCTAAAAAAACTTCAATACAGTCAGCAGCTCTCACAACGCTACAGCCTCGACCGTCAAGAATAAAATAAAATTTAATGCGTCCCTACAACGACTGTCTTCATTTTGCCTTCACCGGTTAAGTGTGATGTCTATGCCAGTCCAACATTTTCTTGGAACAGATCCTGCCAACTGATGTGAAGCATTCTCATTATTACCTCATCTGATCCTTAACTTCAGTTCATCCTAAAACTCAGGGCTTGGTTACTTGAAGCTTGATGATATTTCAACCTGCACAGGTCAACAAATTTCTACTGTGGTCATACCTTTCACACAGTAAACAAGTCCATCGTTGCTGCGCTAACTGCCGGCAATACAATCCAATCAGAAATTACTACCTGAACTACCAGGCAATGTTTTCTCTCAAGCAATTGGTGTTTGATCAAACGCCAAGAACCGATCTCTCTCTGCGCACCTCATTAGAACTTAGGAAGTGTGAAAAAATGCCAACCGAGTATGGAGTATCTTTACACACAGTATCACTGCCTTGGACTTGTCAGGTTGAGTTGCTGCATTCACTTTCAAGATGTGCTGTGGGTAAACTTAATAAATGTACAGTGTAATTTCAACAAGGCAGCAGCTATAAATAATACCTGACGTCAAATGGCGCTATTCTCATGCCCTTCCAGCCAAGAAAAAAAGTTTTTAATCAGGCGCTAATAAACAATCCCAATACTTCAAGGCTCTTTAGCACTCTGTTCAATTCAGGCTTTTGTAGCGTGAACATTTGCTGCAGTGAAATACCTCTGTACAATGCTTTACTGGCCTTGTTTTAAGCTCCCCAATGGAATTCACTGACAGCAAATTCTCAAGCTATCACTCCAGTCCGCCTGCTGACCATCCATCAGCCGATGAAAAATCAAATTAAAACCTCTGATACTTCGGCATCACTTCGAGCACAAGGGTAGCAACTTTTGTCCAACAGAGGTAGATAGAACAGGTGCATTGAAACAGTAGGAAATGTCACGGCAGTCAAAAAACCTGTATCCGTCAGCTGAGATTGTCACCAAGTAGATTACGGATTATAGCCATGCGAGGCCACAACACCTTGAATGCTGGACAAAAACCTGCCAAAGCTATTCAACATCAATTTGTCACAATATTTATCCACCAACTGATCGTGTAGTCAACTCAAGATTATTGATCCAAGTGAGCACGTATTCACTCATTGCTGGCCTATCAGCCTGACAATACGTCAAATAGCGCGATACTCCGTAATTGCTATGGCTATTTCCAATTTCACATTTATGTAATCTCCGTCATCAGTAGATGCATTAGAATTTAAATGTGAGCCTGTCATGTCCATCAGCGCTGGATCACTCAAAATGTACGCCGATGTCACACGCAAAACGTCTGCTACAACAGCAGATGAAGGAAGCTCTTTTACCGTGGTGACTTTTTAAGGTCAGGGGACTATTGTCCTAAACAGTAATTAAATCATACATTCTAGATAAAAAATAATTAACAGCCAAACCAGTGCAATCTGTTACTGGCATATGTCATTGTATTTGAACCATCAGATGTTGACAGTGAAGGTAAGATTTTTACTGCCTTAAAAATAAAATATTGTTCACAAAGTTTCATAAAAACAAACATTAAATTTAAATGAATTGCAGTTTTAAAAAAACCAGTGGAAAGTTCAAAACGCATTTTAAATGTGAATGGTTGTACTTTTGTTATTAAACTAGAATTTTCATTTTAATCACTTATTCTTGTGATAACTCACCCAGACAAGTTACAAATACAGTACACTGCGACAATGAGACTATAAAGTGGCTTATAAAATGATTTTAAGAATGAGTTTTTCTGGCAAAAATTATCCATTGCAAATCACCAAACTGTGTCCAGTATTAAAGTACCACGACGTGGTGCTGGAAAATAACACTGCATGATGAGGACGATGTGAGCCAGCGAGGTTCGTTACTAGTGCAAGGCCATCTGTTGGAAGATTTTTTTGCTTTAACATTTACAAATTATCTACGAATACAACTGCAGCTTGCTTACCAACCCAAAACCTACGCTGCTTGTCAAAAAACAACCTTGGATTTAGACCACTTATCGTAAAAAATGGGTTTCGTACATGTCCTTACTTCAATTCAAGGCTTGAGAAGACAAGTTACAACTGCTTCACAGCAGTCCCAGAAGTTACTTGTCATGGCAAGTTAGTCAGTGGCAGTCACCCATGCAGTATGGTTGTCAGGGGCAATGGCGCTACAGTTGCAACTTTTGAAATTGGTTTTGAAGTGTTCAGACCATGAGTTAGAACCTTTAAATCGGTTTTAAAAGTTATAAAGAGCTTTGGTGTGAAGAGGGCATAAAACACAGCTTTAAATGTGCATTATGTATTTAAAAATCATGACCTTCCATAGTTTTTGATCCAATATCATTTCCCATACATAAATGACCAGAGTTAGAATCAAGATGGCGAAATCTTCCAGGCCATCTTATATGGTGACGTCACACTTTCTGTCCCTATCATGCCAGACGCAGCGGTTCAAATAGAACAGAGCTGGTTATTATTATTATACTTCCTATCAACTAAATCATAACAGCATTTTCAACCAGGATTAGGGGTTTTTTCAGCTAATGCCAAAATCAAAATTAACTTGCATACGAAAAAAACACACCCACACCATTAAAACTACAGTATACATTGTGAAGCTTCTTCAGAATGGACAGTTGTCATTTATCATTTATATAATTACTCAGAACAATTACAGCGAATAGAATAGAGTTCATTGATACTTCAGAGGCAAAAATTTGTCCGTGCTCACTTGATTCAATCTTGTTTGAAGTAGGCGATTTCGACTTAACAAATAACATTGGCACTATAGGGAGCTTAATTAACTTAAAATATTTTGTCAAATGTGGTGAACGTTGTCCAATTTGTAACACAGTACGTCAAACAAGGAGAATTCTGTTTAGTCAAATTTGTCGGCAAAAACATTACGGAACTTTTGATTCTTTGATTCATCATAATTATGGACAGCACAGTTATCGAAACAAAAACCTCAGATAAAATTTAGATTATTTAACAAACATAATCAGTCTGTGAAAAGCAAAACATTGCTAATTTGGCAAACACGAATGAGCAAAACGGAGCAAAGATTATGCCAAAAATGCATTACTATTGTCTGGTGTTATTATTCTAAACACGAGTTTGTGGTACGAAATGTTTTCAGTTGCTCACTTTTTCAAAAAAGAAAATTCACCTGAAATGAGCATAAATGATGCGGGATTTTTTACTCATTGCTTGGAAAATCATATACTTGTTTTCGTGCCTTTATGCAGAATTTCAAAAAAGAAACCTTTCCTGAATCTGATACGGGCGAACGGTTGGTGAGTGCAGGTTTTCAAAATGAGTCAGGGTAAAGACCGGAATCAACTTGGCTTTTTTGGCCTGACCATACTTGTAGTTATCGAAAACTTTTGAAAATTCTGAATATCTTTACTGAGTAACAACGCTATCTTAAAACCAAGAGAAAATATAACCGATCACACATGGATCACTCCAAGGCAAAATTAGTTACCCCCATGTCTACGGTCACAACTGTAATTTCAAAATTCCAATATTATCATTTTTATAAACAGCCTATAATCACATTATTGATCTCTGCATCCTCTTCAAGCAAGCACAAACGTGAACCAAGGCAAGATCAATCACCAGACCTATCTACAAACACTAAACTCTATTTATTATTTACTGAACTAGATAAAACGTCATGTTTCAATAGTAAAATCCCACAGGGTTTTACAACAAAAGCATGTTGACTATCAACCAACAACGAGAAAATTAAGATGAATGAGCTTATCCTGAGTCGTAAAAAAACAACAGTTGTAACACAATCTAATAATATGTGATTCAGTGAGTTGCTCCAAGGCATATTACCACAAAATGTCAAGAGACGATTCTTACATCTATTTAACATTATACCATCGATAATTCACCATGCATGAAGACCTCACAAAAGACCCACAGCTCAAACTTTGCGATGCATTAACCAGCGATGAATTTTAAACGTCTTGTAGAAAACACATAGTGGCTTTCAATACAGTGTTTGGCCATGCAAGAAAAACAATAAGGTCTTAAATACACAAAGTTGCACTTAATTTAGATGCACCATTTAAAATACCTTAAAAAACTAAGTTTCAAGAAGAAATGCTGTTTAAAAAGACCCTCACAACACTCAATTTAAGTTCATGGCAAAATTAATTTGGAATAAATCAAGTAATGAGTCATCCTATCGAAGCAAACAATAAACTACATTCAGTCCATTCCTTTACTGTGCCTAATGTGAATGCTTACTCAACTTATTAGCAAAAAACAAGAGATTCCACCCCAAAACATGTACCAAAACAGTGAAATTGAGATAAATTTCGGTTCAAATCGTTTAATCAGTTGAAAAACAGTGCTTGAGATACATGATGTGACGTAAATCTTGTTTATAAGCATGTCACGGTAATCTTTATAAATAAGACACGAACAGAATCTATTTTCATATCACAAACAAAGAATAAAAACTTGTTTGTCATCAGGCTAAAAACAGTTGCCTACACAACTACCATGCTTCTACATTAATGACCCAATTATTAATTCATGCGTTCTTCTATCAGTATTGCAATATTTAACTCCGTTCACAGTATGCGCGTTTTCATGTTTCAGTTTGGATAAGGTAGATTGACATTATCATGCAGTTGTAATTGATAGCCTGCTCCGTAATTTATGGCTCGTGAAGATGCCATTGTACAGATTTACAGTTAAAGACAGTAAATTTATAGCTTTGCAAACAAAGCAGTTCAGGGGAAACTTGAGGTGAACTGAGACAAACAAATAGATACCCGACTTTTCCCCAAGGTCAGCATAAAACATCTTAATCACATTCGTAGAAGAACACTGGAAAATAAGTTAGGTGCAGTCAAATGACGTAGATAATATTCATATTTGACCTGTGCGATGCCAACAAGTGTCAATCTCTAGTTGGGTTACACTATGGAAAATAGCTACTAAATTTCAAGAAGACTTTACATTCACAAGAATAATACCTAGAGTAATTGTTACTTTTAAAACATAATTTTGAAATTATCAAAAGCAAAAATTTTCTGCGAAGCCAGTATGATCAGTTTAGTTAACTTCGCAGTTAACGTCAATGCTCCGCTTAGACCGCAGTTAAGTCAGTAGGCCTGTGACTTTACCAGTTACACAAGTTTAAATAGGCTAGTATGTATCAAGTGGCATTCAGCTCAACCAGCAAAGTGTTGTACCCTAACCAATCGGATGGACCATGAATTATACTGCTTTCCCACTGACCAAATCCAGGTAAAGAGCCAGGTAACATACCTTAAGATAATTAAGATAAGCAAGTCTAGTAAACCAAATTAAAGCCATCCTAATAAATATTTAAGGTTCAACAGATTAAAACCACAGATGGCGTAGGTGTTGACCATTTGAAACAAGAACCTGATGAAGGTGAAGCCAAATGGAGTCGAACGAGACGGTTATTCAAGTTGTTGTATTGAACGCTACACAGACTTATCAGGGTTGTAGTTTCGACAGATCAATGTGAACTTGCGACTTCCTGAGAGCCCAAGATACTTTTTACACCAAGAAACGCACTGCTGACGCGATCAGAAGACTGAGACTGAATGGCGCAAAACTGAACATGGTCACGCAGACTCTTGTCAAACTGATGAAAATTTTTTACTGCAGTAGCCACATCTATTCCAGTGGATTAAGCCTTCCTACAGACTGGATTACAAATGACGCAGTTGCTAATCATGTTTTGAAGAGAAGCAAACTTAATATGGCAGCCCTGAGTCGAATTGGATGGCAAAGAATAAGTTGGGTGGTTGACCAGTACCTTTCACCACTGATTAACTATGGTATTTATGGTTGGAGGGCCAGGTCTCCTGAGTGTTTGATAATGTCTCTAATGATAAATCAGATAAGATCTTATCCTCGCCTGACTTGGCTGTGCTGTTAAACTTGAAATATAACTTATAAACTGTTTAAACACAAACCAATAACACTCCAGAATTCCTTGTCAAATGTTGATCGTGTTTATAGTTTTTGAATCACCAAAATCGCTCAACTACAACCGAAGTAGACAATCTATTCTATTTGAACCCATACCAATGGGTTTGACTGTTTTCATATTACATAGTCTGTAATAAGGTGCAACTACTATACTTTCACGTTCGCATCCTTGATACAGATGCATAATTCTTGCGCTTGATCCAGCACGTTTCTTTTAGCACTGATGTGTTGGTTTTATTTACTAAGCGACTGTAATAAAGGTATAATCCTGATGTACTGGTTACAAAGCTAAGGTCTAAGCCACGTGGTCCTTCAGTTTTCACGCGCAGAAAGCCTGATTACTCCAAAACGTGAAGATATGTTGTGAATGCGTAGTTAACTTTCCTACAAAAATGCAGGTCAGTGTTTACGCTCACACTATGAGCGAGGTTGATGGAACTCATAAAACCGCACAAAGATCTTTTATTAGCGAAAAAAATAAAAATTAGTCGTCGTGATTTTATTTCTGTGTAAAAATAACCTTCACGCCCCTTGATAAGGCCTATCCTATGTGTGCAACCACAGCAAACTGTCCCTTGCCGGTACCAACCATTTTGCGTGACGTGAATTTTGAACTCAAAGTTGAAAGCAAATGTCCCATGGAGTACGAAAATGTAGTTGAAGTGCGATACTGAGTGTTTCAGGGTCTATTCATTTGAGTTTTATTTCACAAATTAAATTTTCACATGCATTAAAAATTTTAAACTTGGACGTTCAGCACGACATAATCACCAATCTAAAAACTGTCCTACTGACATAGGACCAGCTATGGCCCAACGTGCAACATTTAATGAAAAGGCGGCTGGAATCCGTTCCTCAGTAATGCGTACGTTTTTGGGTAAAGCCCGGAACTAGGTACCAAAAAGCCACACAGCCAAACTCCTTCTTTCAAAACAAGTGGGTCGGGTGGAACGTCTTTTCGTTACTGAATAAACTAGCTCAAGAGCACCTCAGTCGACTTCACGGAGTTAAAGGGCTTTAAAGGAGTCCACTACCAACTGAAGCTAAATCTTTCATGGAACAAGTACCAGTGGCAATGCCAGATAAAAATTGTTATAAACAAACCAAAGAAACCTGGATTACCATCAATTATTCATTCTTTTTGTTCTGTTACCAGATGCGACATCCAAAGTGGCTTGGTTTCAGTAACCGTTTGTGAGGCCTGGTAGATAATAGGGCTGTCCCACATTACACAGCAACACTGAATCTCGCTGTATTTACCCACAATGCCAGTAACATCAATCAGGCACATTTCCTGCCTCGTTTTTATGCCACTGGAGTATTACTTANACGTATTTTGAATATTGCAATGCATGTGTTCCAAAATCTAAATAACTTGGGTCCTATATTTTTGTATTAGTGCGCGCCGAATGAAAGTAATCGTGAGTGTTGCTGTGTTGCAAAATCTCTTATCCTGGGCCGATTTGAAAAATTCAAAGTTGTACTCATATTTGTTTTCGCTCCTCTTTTCAAATATTACAGTAAAAACTACGTAAAACTCTCTCCATAAAAAGTACAGTCTGCTAGCTAGATTGTAATCAGCTGATCATATCCGCATGAGCGAAGCCAATTATCCTCGCTCGTGACTCGATGACTAGAGCAGCTTGGCGGCATCCCTTTGATCGTGAGCCGGGCGCGACTCAGCCAAGGTGCATAAATACGGTCTAGTTCAATTTTCCATACCCCACCGTTTACGTTAACCACTGGGGTTAGAACCAATTTTATTTAGTGGGAATGTTCATAGCATGCTGGAGTTTTACTTATTATTTGTAGTCTGATTCTTTATAAGTTTTTGTCAGTTGTATTGTCATACCAGACAAAAGACTGTGCACAGCATTCAACAAAGGAGGAAAGACGTTATTTAGAAGTGTTAATTACAAGTGTCAAGGCTCAAAGTACAACTACAGCAATTAAATTTTATAATAGAAGGCACTTTCATACTGACTTAACTCCGGTCTGCCTGAGCGGAAGTTAACTGAACCGTTCAAACTGGTTTTGGTAGTTAACAAACACCAAAGTAAATAGCAGGTGGTGCTGTCGTCATCGAAGTTATCGCAATACAGCGCTGATGCATCCCGTGCAAACTAAGATTTTTAATTGGACAATTTCAGAAAATTTATATGTGCTCATTGACATAAAACTTATTTCTAAGTTGATTGTTGATTATAAAATATAAGCAATTATTAGCAACGACACTGCCCTTTAGTTGTTGACGATAATAGTGGCCCATGGCAATAACCGCACCACAGCACTGACGCTGCGCTGTTAAATCCACCAACTTACTGCGAAGTTAACTGGTCCTGTTAACTTCGATCCAGGCCGAGGTTAACTGTTTTTACTGACCGCAGCTCCCCAAAACATCAACGCATATGAAAGGGCTTCGACAGGCACAAACACTTCTTAGTGTAATGATGAACTCTTACAAAACAAATGGGAACTAATAACACCTTTATTAGGGTTTTTCATTAAACTAATAAATTTGTTTACACTTGGACTGCTCCAATACTTTCCTGCATAAATCTAACTCTAAATCGAGAAATGCTGGGCATACACGTATAAAATGACTTGGACAGAAAAGATGCATGTGGTCAGAATACGTTACAGAATTTTGCCTAACCAGGTTTCGACAGCTAAATCATGATTCGCACAATGGAATCTCGTCAAACATTGTGAGTTTTCTCGGCAAATTCTATAACAAGTAATGTTCAAGTACGTACTCTAATTTAAATCGAGAAAAGTATCTTAACCTAGAATTATTATCAACGTGGCTCTGACAGCCCTGTACATAACAATCCATAACATGTTGAGAAAAAATGTTAATAGATGTTGTCTCACAGCCAACAACCTGGTTCAACAAGAACTCATAAAAACCATATTTACATAGAAGATTTTTAACAGCAGATGCCCACTGCCCAGTTAAACCAACACCTTTCACTGGAATCCAAATTTAACAATAAATTGTAGGATGCTTTTGCATATCTCATAGAATACATCTTCAAAGTTTTGAAACTGTACATAATAATTTAACGTTATATTTATCACACCTTTACAACTGCTCTATGCCCCTGGTAAAGTCATTGAAGGGAAGAACGTGAATGAGTCAAGCTGTGAATCTGCAAGTGGCCTTTCATTAATACTCAATGCACCACTGTAACTTTAATAAAAAACTTTTTGCCTACAACCACTGACGTCATCATACCAAACTTTGACTAACATCAAGGATGAGTTGTACAAAAATACTTTCCAGACAAACTCTGAGTCATCAAACGATTTCTTGGAAAGATTATCAAGAACAAGTTACTAGAGAAGAATCAAGTTGCAGCTACATAATACAATGTTTATCTTGTTGTTTTAGTCTCCAGGTTAAATCTCGTTCAAATCATAGCTACATAATTCACAGTATTCATCACAGCTACATAATTCACAGTGTTCATCATAGCTACATAATTCACAGTGTTCATCATAGCTACATAATTCAGTGTTCATCACAGCTACATAATTCAGTGTTCATCATAGCTACATAATTCACAGTGTTCATCATAGCTACGTGATTCAGTGTTCATCATAGCTACATAATTCACAGTGTTCATCATACCTACATAATTCAGTGTTCATCATAGCTACATAATTCAGTATTCATCATAGCTACATAATTCAGTGTTCATCATAGCTACATAATTCACAGTGTTCATCATAGCTACGTAATTCAGTGTTTATCATAGCTACATAACTCACAGTGTTCATCATACCTACATAATTCAGTGTTCATCATAGCTACATAATTCAGTGTTCATCATAGCTACATAAGTGCCAGTTTAAACTTTGTAGTAAACAGGTGGATTTAACAGCGGAGCGTCGACACTGCGGTGCAGTATGAATGATTAACTTCGGTCCCATCGAAGTTATCACCAGGTGCCACTGTTATCGTCAACAATTAAAGGGTAGTGTCGTCGCTAATAGTTGCTAACATTTTGCTTGAATAATCACCAATCGAATTATAAATAAGTTTTATGCCAATTAGCACATTATATATTCCCAAATTGTCACATTAAAAAATCTAAGCATGCACCGCTACCTTCCGATTACATCGATGAAAACAGCATCACCTACTGTTTACTTCAATGTTCGTAAACTACCGAAGCCGGTGTGAACTGCTTAGTTAACTTCGCAGTTGAGGTCAATGCTCCGCTCAGACAGGAGTTAAATAAGTATGAATAGGCCTTTACACCATTTTTACACAAGGAACAATTGTCACAGCGCGAGTAGCTTGTACACAGCGTTAGATTGCAAACTGGATCAGCATGAGTCATTTACATGAAGATTCTTTGCAAATGCTCGCATAAACAATTAAGCGAATGTTCAAACCACTCGGAATGCCAGCGGATCACCCGTATATACACCATTGGGAAAGGTAACAGAGATGATCCTTTCCAGTTTCCACTATGCCCCAACTTGTGTTTAGACGACTTGTGTAGTTGACACCAGAGCAACTGATCAAGTGCAACTTGCTCTACCCCCCCCAAACTGGCCTAAAAGGGCTGCAACAGCGATGTCAATTTGCTTGGTATCAGTCGTGTTTAGTCACATACTTGTGCTTGATCAGCTGTTCCATGTCAACTGCACCTTGTGTAAATGTGGCTTCAATCAGTTTTGAAGGTGTAACTTCAACCAGAGCTAATGGGGCTTTAAAAAAACACAAAAATTTTATGCTGTCAGTGTTGAATTAACGTTTCATTTGTTTATCCAGTTCAGTTGATTTTTTGAAGTATCTTCGGCAGAACTTAAGACTTCTTACATACTTATGAAAAATCACTGAGAAAAATCAACTGAAGCAGAAAGTGACTTAGATACATTATAGACAATTTGCTACTTTCAAAAATCAAATCCTCCATTCAACTACCACATCTCCACACCAAGTAAATGAAAGACATGTACCAAACCTAATAAAACAAGCCAGTCTCTGCAGTAAAACATTCATTAATCTATTTGAATTATACAGTGCCATCTATTGGGTAGGTTTTTAAACCCCTCTTCCATATTCATTGAGATTTCATGGCGAATCATCACGTTATTTGTAGTACACAATTTATCCAATAGGTGTCTGTACATGTATCATAACAACAAGCACAAGGCAAGAATTCCAACAGCAGGATAACGAGGAGTTGATCGTCTTTATAAGTTTTTACATTATTAATTTGTTAACAAAATATTTTCAAATAAACTCTTAAAAGTGAAGAAAATCTGTTTCATTGCAGGTGCATGACAAGCCGTGACTAATATAAATTTTACAGGGGTCAATCTATGTGAAAACCATGTTTCCAAAAAGGAACCAATTATACAGCACCTGCAAAAGTCCAACAAGCAAACTAACTGCTAAAAATTGTCTCAAGTTGTTCCTTACTCAGATGGGAAGAATTTCTAGCATTCCAAAAAACTGACACTGACTATACATAAAATGACATGTTATGACAAGCCAAGTCACAAGCAATAACAACTTTGTCAATTCTTCCCAAGCCTTAGGATACCACTTGAAATTTGACTAAGAAACAATTGGAGACCAATTCCTTGACTCTTAAGCTGGGTTTACACTGAGAGACAGCTGTCCGGGAGCAACTTAACACGGAACAGCTGATCAGGAGCAAGTATATGTGTGAGTATGAACATGACATAAGCAAGTGGCGGCCATTTTTGACACGGGTTCGAGAGATATAGTTTGTTGCACTTGATCAGTTGCTCCAAATTCAACTACACGTCTAAACACAACAGGGGCAGGGCCGAAAGGGGTAATCTTTCAATGTGCTCGAGCAATAGCATACACACACAC
>NMRA01000033.1:320733-335574 GCA_002633005.1 Phoronis australis
ACGATAACGCTCTTTGAAAAGTGCTACGCGCTCCGAGTAGGCCTACGACTACGTGTGTGGTGTGGGTACTTAGATCACGAGGTAAGATTAACCGCCCAGGGTGCTTGTCTGTCGTAATAAGCGCCCATGTTCGGTTAACCGCCCACCCTGGATTTTTTGAAGTTTCACGTTTAAGCGCCCATGTCTGGTTAACCGCCCACCCCCGATATTTTGGGTTTGCCAATTTAACCGCTCAGGGCGTTAACCCGAACATTTACGGTAAGTGTTTATAGTAGGCCTATATCACAGACACACGCACAGGCACACTCATACTAACTTACACACACACAAACACACACGCACACACACACACACACGCACACACACACACACGCACACACACACACACACACACACGGCAGTAACACCCAGAACATCAGGATGCAGCTTCATTCTAGATACCAAAGGGACTCAGCAATGACCTGTGCAGTAACCTAATTGCTAGCAAAGAAACTAAACTCTAATTAGGACCAACATGAGTTATCAAACAACACCACTGGGAATAGTATTAGTCACTGATTCATCTGAAACATGCAATATATTTCAACAACCGTGATGCTGATCTCAGGGGTAAACACAACTGCCGGAAACTTTCTGTGAAAACCTGTACTGTATAGGGTAAAACTTCATCAATTTTGTACAAAAATGCCCTTTGTCATTTTGAAGGGCTTCTATCATGTTTGTGAATGCCCTCATTTTTTCAAAACTTTGTTGGGAGCTGTGGTTCAAAACTTGAACATGGAAAATCATTTAATTTTGCGCAGCATATGTAAATAAAAAATTAAGACTTGTTAGCCATATTGTGTCTTAAACTGGTGAGATTATACAATAATTAACAGGAGTTAGCGAGGTGTAACGTAATCTTGCTAGCGTCAAATTGAGGTCATTAAAAAGCAAAGGCACAAAGTATAAAGCGTAACATCGTATTTGTTAGTAGTGATTTGGAGTAAGCTTAGGTTAAAATCTGAAGAAAAAATTAGCAGCTAGGCCCAATAACATTACAATACTGCTGGCAAAAGTTTCAGAATGACTTCTTTTCTACTGCAACAAATGTGTGTCAGTGTTGCTTAAAAAAATGATACTAAACCCTGTTTTGATGATTTTAGCTAATCCCTGTTCTGTCACCTGATAATGCATCATTGGCGACCATCTTGAAAGATAAAAGCACCAATCAACTAAAAACTTTTACTTCCTATGTCACAGATTGGATATAATGGTTCTTGGTGAGGAGTCTTGCCCCCACAGTTGCTTGTAATTCGCTATAAGTGTAGGTCAGGCTTGTCAGCTCAGCAGACTTCGAAAGGAGTTTTCAAATTTTCTTCCAAATTTTTGAAGCTTGCCAAGGATTATAGAGCATTATTTTGGATCAGGGAATAGGATGGAAATGTTGTTTTTAATATCTGTTAATACGCCAAAACAAGGTTTGGCATCCTTTTAATAATAGAGGCCCGAAGTGTGTCCAAGTATGACAGCTAACAATACAAGACTGGATTGGTCAGTCAGTAAGCTGTATACCCCTTTTAATATATCAAACAGAAGGTACTGTCATCAACTTGAAGACAGTACAGTGGTAGCAAGGCTCGTGCCGTTTCATTGATATTTCATTTTGGTGATGCAACATAATGCCAAGAGACAACAGAACAATACAATGCTCCAATTACCACAATGTCAAGAGTGTCTACTTATAATGAGACATTACCTGACATAATTTTCTCATCTCAATGGTAACAGAGATCATTAAATTTTGCTAAATATCACGTATGGATTTTTTTTGATACGATACTGGACATTAACTTTCACAACTTCGAACATCCATGAGAGTAATTTACCATCTGGACACATTAATAATAACATACATTCAAGTTGGAATAAGGGCAGAAATTTAACAGCAAAGGAGAAAACCTCTATTATGGTATGTTAAGACTGCAAATTGTCCCTTAAGGCAGAACTGATGATCATTTGCTTATCACAGAGATTAGTCTGCTCATCTGAGCATGAATTGCACAAAAACAAGTTGGTATATAAATAGGTAAATAAAACAACAAGAATGGATCAACATTACTGAAATTTTCGGATATGATAACGTCCTTTGTCAACAGAAACAGAAATAAAGTAAAATCAAACACTATATGACAATTGACATTTAAGATGTGGCGTAATGAATATGATACATTTTTGCGTAAAAAATTCAATGATATAATTTAAGAAGTTTTTATGTTTAATGCATGAGGCTCTAGTGTATTGAGCTTGTCTATCCAATATTGTTCTCTTTGAGTCTGTGAGGGGTACTGGGGTGTTGGAGTTTTTCTATTATTTGTATAGAAAGATCTTGAATATTATAGTTGGTCAAATGCAATAAGCTGCACTACCCTGCATTCAAAATGTGGGGGTAAATTGTCACCGATGTCAAGTTGCATTGGGATGTCCCTTTACACCAAGGATGTGTTGCTCTACTCTCACTTGTTTCCCAGATGCCTTTAACTTATTAATAATTTGCCACAGTGCAATAAGAAATTCCCTTCAAAAAGGTATTTTTTAAATTGAACTCATGGTCATGTTTTTCAAACTACTGAAACATTTGGTCATTAAAAATATCGAGACGGTTCCCGAAATCAAATTGTACTGAACATTTTGTGAGTAGAGTGCACTGCCATCACTAATTATCATTAAAGTTTGCATGCTCTAAGTTACAATTAAATGACTGGTATAAAACTAGCAGAAAAAACATATTTTTGTATGGCATGTTTGAAAATAAGCAAAATTATGCACCTCAAATAGATTTCTAAGCAAATGAACCAATATCTGTCATTTGACAGTTCATGATACAATGACTGACACCAGTCGGAAAGAAGTACTAGTTAGGCTTATCCGAAAGGATATAATAGCGAAGTAATTAGATGAAGCAAAAATCAAGACAATTTGTAATTAACAAATTGCTGTCATTACTGGAGTTTGCGTAATTCATTATTAATTTACAACATCGCCCAATCACGAAGGGAAGTCAAGTACACATACATGAATATTTCATCCATCCATTTTTCTTGGCCAAACAAGTGATTACTGAATCACAGGAGCAACATAAACCTCACTTCAACAAACGCAAACAACTACCATAGCTGAAAGAAATATACACACCCTTTGCAAGAGATACACTGGGCTGGGTGAAATTTAACTGTACTCTAAGCATAATCTCTTTGATTAACATTGTACATAATCCATTCTACTACCACATCAATCAAATTTTTAACATGATCTATTGCTAATATGTTGAAACTACATTCATGGCTGCTTTTGTCAGTCATTAGTCTTCCATCAGTCAGCTTACAGCTTAAACACCAAAAGTGGGATTGAATTCACCATCTTGTCAGATATTAGTATGATTGTCATGTCTAAGGTCTGCTAGATGTACAACCAGGGAAATCTGCACAGCATAAGGACATTAGAAATTTGGGGGGAGGGGGACCCTTCATCAATACTTAGTACTTCAACAATAAATTAGTACAAAAGAAGCTGTCAACAAGAAGCCTGGTTATAAGAAGCCCTGATCTACGGACCTTTTGGGTGGAGCAGATCAATTATTGCATCAGCAAATATTTCATCACAATAAAACACTCCCGCTAAAACAAATTGATATACATTAGCGTATTAAAACTGGTGATTTCGAACTGTTTGACTTCTGAGATTCCTTGTGAATAGTTAGGCTAGAATCATTTTTTCTCAAATAAATAAGATAAAATTTAGCTGAAATTGACGTGTTAGGTTTTGGTTCTCTGGTACCTGTTTTTAAATAATGTTTGACCCACAGATGATAATTGGCATGCAAGTCATGATACCAGACAAAATACTACAGGACTACTGAACAATGAATTCGATTGATATCAAAACTTAGTCCAAACTGCTGCCCTCTGGTGTTGAAACCAAACAGGGTTTTTTTGTAAAGCACAATACGGGTTTCCTTTAAGTACAACCAGAAACGTATTGTCGGATGAAAAAAACACATTCTTCATCTTTTTCCATTCTCGTAACTCCTGAGTGAGATAGATGTACAAGGAAATCAATGAACACATGGCTCTGACCACAGACTGGTTGATTATCCATACAAAATCCTCTATTCCCCCAAATAATGTCTGAACTTTTAAAAAACTTACCTATTGTGAATATACATCCTTCCATTTTCAGTCGACATTTCCGACGAATTAGCTCCGGCGACTCTGTGACGGATGAGTATAGGTCACCAGCTTGCGAACTAAACAATCCACCATGGCGAGTCATAGTTAGATCCTCTGACTGCACCCTAGTGGTGCGACGGAAGTTACGGTTACGTCTCCTCAAGTAAATAGGAGATGACACAAGAGGCGAGTCAAATAACTCCCTTTCCTGTTGGTCATCGAAGGTAAACTCTGTTGTCATGCTACCGACCATAGCAACAACTGCCCAGGTGCTGACACAAATGTTACTCTAACAGTTATAGTTGGTATTTTTTAAAGCTTTTATCAGCTACAACAGATCTGTTTACAGCTTCCTAGATCTTTACAGTTTCCAGATAAAACCCGACCATAATCCGCATCTTAGTTCCGTAATGGCGGCGTATCCCTAATCACAACAACAAATCAGTTTAACTCCAGGGTAATTGGTATAAAGCCCAATCTTTTGCGAGACTATCCGGCTCGTAACTCGAGTCTATGACGGAGCAAGTTCATAAAGAATGTTTAAGCAAATTCTCCGAACAATCAATAAAGTTTCCACGACTTTCACTTCATTGATCCTAATTCGAGGTGGTGTCAAAAATTCTGCAACACAATCAAAATGCTGGGGTCAGACAGTTTAAGCCTGCACTGGCAACCACTGCTTTATTACTTGGCATCAAATACAATATCAATCAACAATTGATGGACTGTTTGTGTCAGTGTATTTCAATACAAACTGAGACAATCAGAGGCAGCTGTGATACTAACTACCTTCCCAAGATAACCTCTACACAAGAACAGGAACTCACCATCAATCAGACATGAAAAGAAATGGAAACCACAACAACAGGTCTCAGAATGACCAGCTAAATTACTAATGACCAATCAGGAACCACTTAAAGTATGTTTTCATGACTTAACACAAAACTGAAACTTCGTGGTATTTATTACGTCATCGAAATCCATAGGAGCTGAAACGCAACACCACAAAAGATTTCCAGACCCCCAGCCCACAAGAACATCTTGGCCAACTCATTCAACATTTTCCAGTGTAGAGTTACTGGGAAATGCTGAAAACCAATAGGATTTTTCTTGGATCAAATGACGAGTTGCCCCAAGTTTCACCACTTCGCCATGCCAACCGAGTACAAACAGAATAGACCGCAGGGGGGCAGGTGACATCAATGTTACACATTGCTGATGCAAACATGCCAGGAAAAGGTCAGAGATAAAAGTGAAAAAATTTCAATGTAAAGGTTAACAAATGCATCTCTATGCACCAGAACACAATGTGCTTATTTGTAAAATCTTTGCAAGCAATGTTTACAGCTACAAAGTCAACTAAGTTTAAGGTAACAAGAACTCTAATCAGCCAGGAGGCAAATTCCCCACACAAACAAAATTCTGACAACATTTCATTTTCCACCTGGCTTACAAACTGAGAATCAGCGAGCACCTCATGTTCAGACAGGCGTTAAAACGAGATATCAGACATAACTGTTTGCAGATGAAAAGGTATTCAACAGCAATGGCTGTCTGACAGGTAGTGTAATCAACTGATAGAAGACAATTGAGACAAATTAGCACTATCTAGTTAAATAACCTCGTAACTGTAACAAACCAACAAAAGGAAATAAGAAATCAAAATGTGGACCTGACTACCGACAAATTTTCTGTCTTCCAATGATGCACCATGCGCCTTTCTTACATGAGCTGAGTAAAAGAACCTCAAGCTCACTCCAGAAATGCTGAATCTCACTCTTTCCTGAAATGCTGAGGACATTGCTGAAAACATATCATTGCTAAACACTCAGCGTTACTTGCAGAAATATATACTGTCTGGCGGTGTAAATCAGAACAGTCAGATGCATGGAGTTAACGAGTCAATAGCCAACTCCGCTTTGAGGAGAAACCTGAATGCGTTGTGGTGATATAACTGCAACCATTAGCAACACAGGTAACCAATTAATGCAACGGTAAACTGCCACCATGCTATTACAAGGTTACAAAGACAGGTGATTCTATGAAAATGTTTCACTAACTTATGACTTCCCCAAGTTGGAAAATTCCAGTAAAATAAATTTCATACAAATAGAAAAATTTCCAAACTTAGAAAACAGGATGAAGAAAAACTAGTCCCATGTTGATCAACACCGTTCCTGACTACGATATCACTTCAGTTTTCTTGACTAACACGAGGTACACACGATTCGTGAAAATGCTACCAGTTTCTAAACAGGGTTTTGTAAGCCAGGAAGATGTTTTCTCTGTACGTTGGACTTATTTTCGCCACCACTTAGTCAGTTTCCCTACCACCCAAATCAGCTTTTAAAATAGAAACTGGAGTCATCGCATGGTTACTCACTGCAATGATCAATTAACACAATGATAAACAAAAGCCTCTCTATCCACCAGGCATCTGTGTCCTTTAAAAACAAGAGGTATGGTTACAAAAGTGTTATTAGCCTAAACGCCAGCAATGTCGAGCAATGTCGGGGTAACTCAAACAATTATCAAATGTGTCTTTCGTAACCGTTCACATTCTAGGTATTTTAGCTTCTAGCTCTAAGTGCTACTGAAAACGCTATTGTTTAAGTCCGGCTGTGAACGGAACAGACCTAGAAAAACAGAAGGTGGAGCAAAAAACAGAGTTGTTGCATAGCCGTAATAATGTACTACGGGTCGTTACTCTCAAGCTCTTGTGCCATGGAAATTGTCTCAGGATTGAGTTTAAAGTAACACTAACATGGAAAGCTGAGAAGAACCCAATTTTGTTCTCTAAACAAGTGCAAAAACAGAACAAAGACCACCACAGATCTAACATCAAATGACTAAAATTTGGATAAAATTCACAGACAAACGTTAGCTTGGTAGTTACAAGAAAAACACATGAGCAGCCAGCAGCAACCCTGTCAAAAAAAAAACTTTATGTAGCTCATGTAATTAATTTAAAAACTAAGCACAATATTAAATCCTCACCCAAAACTAGAGTACAGTAGTTTTCCTAAAAGGTTGAAGCTACGTGTTCAGCTCGAAAACCGGGAAAACTTCAAAGCAAAAATTTCCGGTGATGACGCGATATTTTTGTCCTTTTGGATTTACATCATAATTTATAACAAGACAGATGAATTTCGATGGAGTCTCAATTTTTTTGGAAAACAACTGTATTCCCTTGCATACGCCAAGATAACTGGTTGCAAGTGACTTGCAAAGAATTTATTAACTTTCCCTAACCCCCAAGTCCTTCCACATAAAAACTAAATAAACTTTCCACTGAAGCAACTAATTCCCCATACAACCTTTCTCATCCCCAAGCAATAGATAACGATGGTACTATGCATGGCAACACTATGTCTCAAATGTGTGCTTATAGTTCAACCTAATATCCTTCATTTCTCTACCATTGCGTGACCTTCATCAAATTCAGCATTAAAAACATTTTGCCAAGTTCAGCTGCACGAGAATGAAAGTCAGAGGAGGGCTGAGGCAAAACGATGACGTCAATGAAGCAGGACAAATCAGTTGAGTGGGAGAGTTCATGACGCAAGAAGTAGACAACAGCTGTGAATAACACAGGTTAATTTGCACTAGTATCATCCCTCCCAACCTCAGTGCCAGCTACTTAGGCAGGCTTACAGAGGAACTGTTATCCATTTTTGACACCTGTCAGCGGTACTTAACTGTTTATAATGACTGTGTCCACTACTGGCAAATTTAGATGATGGGGTAGGTGGAGGCTATTATTCAGATTGACCAGTGATTTGTGTCAGATAGTGAGCCACACCACCTAGCCTCATCCACAGCACCACTCTCATTCTTAGCTATTTACCCACAATGCATCACATGTGTCAAGCACTTGTCTAACTGCTTCTTCACTGATTACAATGCAGACACAAAGAGCAAATATCAACGCTGGATGAGCAATATATGGTTCTTGCCTTTTTAATCAACTAGGGCGTGACTGACTTTCTGAAAAGTAGATTAGTCGTCCATTGCACATTTCTACCTCCATGAAAGAGGACAGTTCAAATCACTGAGAATGGGCCTGTTGTGGTAGGGTGTGTTCACAAAACTATTTTGCACGATAGGTGGAACAACAGGCAAGTACCCGCATTTGCGTCATCAAAGTCGTTTAGGCTCATCATTCTTGTATTTAATTTTCGCAAAAATAATTGACAAAGCTATAATAACAAATTCTGACCATATTGTTATCATAGCTTGAAATTCTATCATGAGTTGTATGCTGGCAACTGTACCCTGATCCATGACAAAATGACACCACAAAATCACAACACAATAACATGGACAACCAACGTCTTAAGTACATGCCTGACCTACATAAATGTAAATTCTCATCAATTTAGGATACAATATGGCGAAAAACTGAAATTTCATTATATTTTCACAAATAATAGGAGGCACCAACGAAATGCGTAACCATTTTCAAGATCAATACCATATCTGCACTTGCACAATGTTTTGAGAAATTATCGCAATTAAAACAATGTTACTACAATTGATCAATGAAAATAGATCAATTGTAGCAATTATTTTTGTCTGAAATTGGCGAGATTTTACCGTATTTAGTGCAGTTGGAATAGAACATTCCTGTGTGGACTTAAACGGACTAATAGAGTTTTATCCACATGTCGCCTAAAGACTAGAGTTATCATAGCCACCACTGTATGGACACATCCAAGGATCATTGGCATGCCATTTTTAGGGACTATATTCAGTTTTACTTTGAAAATTATGGTACTCATAGACCTATAATGTTGGTGAAACATTGTCAAAAGTTGTAATGAGTTTGTACAGTCTGTGCGATACGCGGGACAAAGTCGAGTGGGATATTACTTCATGTACGCCAATCGAGGTACGTTCTTTATTTATCCCACACGCTATGAATTTCTAAGTTTCTTTCATTTTTTCCACAGATTTTTTAAATACTTCACTCAGACTGTTCACGTGGCGGATCACATCGTGTATGTATGAACTTGTGCGTTAGTTTTCTCTAGTAAAAGAAACAGCTTTAAATGTGACGATTTATTACTTGAAAAAGAGATAACAAAGATGAAAACAAGGGTAACTTTTTATTGAACTTGTAACATCTGAAAATAGTTAAATAACAACAATATTTGATATTGTAGTTGCCAAGGAATCGGCGCCTGAGTTGCAGACGATAAAATATTTAGCAAATGAAAACTGGGACAGGACTGTTAATTATATGACAGTTCCAGATGTTACGATTGAGACCCGACTGTACGTTGAGCATTATTTACACTGCTATAATTATACTACTTTTAAACTTTTTTTCAAAAGTTTGGTGATCGAACCGGCTAATGACGTCCAGTCGACATTGACCTACCTTTTGAACTTTCCATGTCAAAGCTCACTGTTGAAGTAGTGCGGGAGGTGAATACGTAAAACTTTATTACAGGCCGTACTTCTCTCGACAGATTCAACGCGTATGGGATAAAAACACGTTCAAATTAATTATTCATAGATATTGTATATGGTGCTCAGCCATCATGGCGACGCCCCCCCCCCCCCATCAACATTGGGGGAGGGGTATCCAACCATTATATATAATCTTTTTGGAAATCATGACCGATTTACAGTTGAATCAAATAATGATTCTAGTTTGTTTCACCTTTTATTATTGATAGTTACTGCCAGGGGGGTTTCGGGGGTTCGATCAAACCCTTCCCCCACTGAAAATGTCCAGCCTCAGCATATTCTTTAACATGTGGAGAATTTCTCGCTTACACTGGTGACCTCTCTGATTCCCTAAGCCCCAGACAACTTTTATGATTTCTATTCAGCACGCCCTTTCTATTGAAGTAGATCTGAGCTAATGAAGTGGAAAGTTAATTGCTAGCACTACTGTCTCAACAATGGTTGTTGTTAGGTCCCCCAATTTGGTTTTCTCTGACATTTGCAGAGTTATAGCCTGCAACTCTGGAGAGTAGTTTTAACTTGGTACATTATAAATACCGGTATTACAAAATGACTAAAAAGGTTAACTTGTGTTATTCATCACAAAGGGCCACTTCCCAAAGGAACGATAAGTTTCATATTGGTTTTCTTTATTTAATTTTTAATGCTTCTGCCCACTAATGTTTTTTCTTAGCGGGAACGGGTTGATAACTTTTTATCTAAGTTTTGAACTTGAAGTACCAAAACAGTGGTAGATTTTGATCGCCAGCTAAACTTAATTAGTTAAGTTCATTGTGAGCATCCTCTTTCTGGTATTACAAATTCGGTCTCATCTCATGAACATAGAGCTGAGAGTCATCGCTGTGCATACAGATTTCCCTTCCCCCTAATTGAGTTGCGTCAAAGGTCTTGCCAAAAACTCTAAAATGTCAACGTTTGCAAAATATCAAAGGTCCACCGTAATTGAAATTCATACCACCACCCACACTCAATGCTGGCTACAGGCTTGAATAGAATATATGCATTTGAGTTGAGAGAGGTGTCCAAAATAAAAAGTCGCCCCTGCATCGACCAAATCTCTGCATGCTACTGCCTCACTGCTGAAAATGTCTGTAAAGTACCTTATGTTGCATGCAGAATGTTGCTTGACATTATGCAAACTGTTTCAAACTCAGATATTTGGTCGTGTGTGGCTGAGCTAACCCAACTCTAAACTTGTCTTGCAGTGTTTAATCATGATAAATGGGCTTTCGTAGAATATTTTCCAACTGGTTTCAGGCAGTTACCTCTTAGGTTGATTTACCTCAAATTTTAGCCCTGGCTTCCTTTATTCGTCTGGCAGGGGCACCCCACCGCTGAAATTGTCTAGCATCTTATTGTTATGCCATGTGCAGTGATGCTGAGCATTGTGCAATTGGTTTCAAACGGTTACCTATAGTGGGTTGATCTAGCTCAACTCGGGTGTTTGGGCATGTCTGGCGGGGCTAACCCACCACTAGACTTGTCTGGCAGTGTTCATTTGTGATACCTGTGCTCACGGTGAATATTTTGCAATTGGTTTCATGTGGTTAGGGCGTACCTCTTGAATTGATCTAGCTCAATTTTTTTACCTTGTTAATAACCGTCTGGCTGATACTCCCCACCACTGAAATTGTCTGGCATGAGTGACCAATTTTCATACAGTGGATTAGGTAATAGGTATGGAAGGCAGTTTGAAGAGGTTACCAGAAAAGTTGATCTAGCTCAATTTTTGAGTGCCATTCTCTTGGCTCCCCTGACCACACCCACCAGAGCGAACCTGCCAGACGGCCATATTCCAAGCATGAGGATACCCATAGACCACTGTGGTACCAAAGGAAATTGGTTTACCTTTTCATGCCCAAAAAAAGTTCAGGGATCCCGGTCTAAATAGGACCCTGGTGGAAAATAAGAAATCTGCTAACTTTCCAAATGCACAAACTCCAGGATTCTATGTGTCATTTGATGATTGTTTGCTTGTCACTACCACCGGCAATAACGTGTGCTTTTGCCTGCTGAAACAGACGTCGGACATCGCTCAGGGTCTTAAATGTGTTCCGTGCTGACTGAGGTCTATGTCCGTATTAGTTGTACCCTGTCGAAATTTATTTTCATCATTTTCGCCAAATGTCACAATATCCTTACGGTATAGCAATTTTACTTAATTATTCTGATATTGCATGTTCATTTTTGTGTATATGGCTTACCCAAGTTAGTTACTCTCTGTCAAATATGCTTAGCCCAGCGGAAGGCCATCTTATTAGTCAATCCTTCCAGAGTGAATCTCACTTCCGACTGACAGAGAGCTCTTTACTACGTCATGACAAGAGCAGGTATAATTTTCACCAATTTGCCTATTTCATTAGGACTGCCCTGTAGACATTGACCATATCTTTATAACACCATGATGGAAATCACATCTTAAAGGCCCTTTCATGAAACAAATGGCTAAGCTAAAGTGCACTGTTTTCCAGACATGACACCAATATTAGTTCAAACACATAAAATTATGTTAAGATTCAATCTCTTTCCGTTGTCTTTAAAAACAAGCCTCTTGCCAACAGTACAGAGGTATCTCAAACACATGTTCATCATATTGATTACAACAAATTACAAATGTAAATAAATGTTAAATATTTTTGCTCCAAATTTCCCAGAACACAGCATGTGTGGTTGGCATGTAAAGGTACACTCACTCAGTGAATGTTTACCTATGCCCTTCAAATAGGAGTAAAATAATACTAAACTAATGATAACTTCACTAAACATTTATTTTTTATTTTAAGAACCACTGATGAAAAGAGGACGCCCTGTTTAGATTTTAATGTTTTTGCTTGGAGTTAAATGTCAATGGAGGAAAACACTTCGGAGAAAATAGTTGAGAGTAATTAATGCAAAAATTCTGCTAACTGGGGATATTGCACCATTGTCAAATCTATTTCACACTTGAAGAGGCAGAGTAATTTAGGACACAACATGACCAAGAGGTGAAATTATTTTATTTTCTCATCAATAATAAACAATACCAGAATGACATTTTGTCATATCGTGATACAGAACCATAGATACCATTGTTCTCATTGTACGTACAGTTCTACGAGTACGGAAGTTATGGTTGCGCTCATTAAAAAGTATTCGATTCAAAGTAAATTTATTACTAAAAATACAAGGCACCTACACATCCCTGCCCGTGGCAGCTTGAGCCTGCCAGCACCCACTATTCCCCTGATTTTATATTAGGTCATGCGAAATGACGCGAGAGAAGGAAACGGTGTGCAAGGGAATAGAAAAGCTTTTGCAGGTTTGGAATAAAGAGTTGTAGCAGTGTTGGTCCGTGCACGAGCAAAGAAATATGTCCACGAGAGGGGAGGAGGAATGAGCATTCACGAGAGGGGAATAACAAGCATGAGAGAAGAATAAGTGAGGGTATAGCCACAGGCAGGGAGGCCTTGGTGCCTGCTAGCTGTTTGTAAAGGTTTAAATGAATTTGTGGTAAATTTTCTAGGAAAAAATATTGACAGAAATTTTGACACTTTTTAGAATGTTCTTGAAATAGCATGGCAATAAAAACACAAATTTAACGACACAGACTATATCTTTTCATGACAGATTGAAAAGGTGACAGCTGAGGATAACTAATACACTAAATGCAACAGGAAACACCATGTCATAATCCTCATGTGCTTTCAGCTGTCATTAGGATTACCATTTTAAACCTTATGTTATGATCAGCATACTGCAGACAAAAACATTAATTTTCTCCATACCCGATCCCCTCAAATGTACGAGTCCACCCACTAACATAGACACCAAGCGCATAGTCCACATATCAACATGAGCTACATGGCAGGTGATTGGTCAATAGGTCGAAAACAAAATTAAATTAAGTTTTCCATTTATATTCCTTTTTTCTGCACAAAATAAGCTACAAAAAGTAGTCTCGTTTCTATTCCTCAAGCTGGAATACCTTAACGAACCAAAATGTATATCTTTATTGAAACAATTTCTGTTTATACCCACAAGGGCCAGATGTCAATTAAGTGCTGTCCACACACAGACTCTAGAACAAGTTCCTACTGGAAGGAGTGTTCCTTAGGTTTGAGGGCTGTGTGATTGCTATTTAAAGAGGCCTGAAACCTGTCGAGACTAAATTGCAATATTGAAAGTGGTTCTCAGCCATTGAAACAGAATTCAACCTGCTCACCAGATATTATTAGAGTTTGTTCGTGAAGATTTTCTATTTCTGTTGATATCAAAGCATTTTCTTTTAGTTTCAAAAAAACTGATCTGTCAACTACTGGCCACTTGACTGATTTTTCACCCAAGATGCAAAGCACATCCCATTATTTGGAATGGCAAGACATAGACTGTAGCACATTTACTTTATATGGAAAATGTGACCTTTGACCTCAAGCGACTTCAAGCAAGTGGCTGTGACTGCATGCTAGTATATATCATAAGTGGGAGTGACATTAGAAACTCTGTGGTAACCACAGAGTTTTTCCTTCAGAAATCATGAATTTTGTAATTTTTCTCTAGATTGAATTTCCTCACACTGGGACAGTGAATTACTCTGTACTAGACAATGCGAGATGGTACGTTTGTCAGAAATTGTTAAAATGATATTTTTGACGAGCTTCCACGTTCCATGCTTCTTTAAATTAACGCAACTTACCTCACTTATGACAACTTACTTCACCTCATCGAGGTAGAGAAACTTGTTTTATGATAACTTGTGCCACTTGTAATCACTGAGTAGCCATAGAAGTAGGGTAGGGCGGAAGTAATTTTCTTTTGTGTGCTGTACTCGCATTAGGTTTCATTGTCATGCATAGAGTGACAACTTTTGTCTTACCCTAATTATCGGACACTTAAAAGTGGGGTAAGTTGCACTAGTGCAAGTTGTTCTAGGGTAGGCTATGTGTGGACGGGACTTTAGTTGAGTTACCAAGGAAGACTGCATACTGAGTGAGACCTAAAGCAAGGTGCGGTTTATGAAAATCTATGCAACTATTGTGTTTTCACATGTCTTGTCAAGGTACCGTAATCGTTCGGGTTAACGCCCTGGGCGGTTAAATTGGCGAACCCAAAAATCGGGGGTGGGCGGTTAACCAGACATGGGCGCTTAAACGTGAAATTTCAAGAAATCGGGGGGGGGGGG
>NMRA01000033.1:339345-458700 GCA_002633005.1 Phoronis australis
TCAGGCCTTCATGCAGCGTACGTCCTGGGCGTCCAAATGGACGCCCCAGCACTAATATGGACGCCCTGGCAAGGACGCCCAATGTATCATTTGGACGCCCACTGTCAATAGGAACCTTTCAAGTTTGGACACACACATTGTAATGATTACTAGGAAGCCTCTGAAGGCTCACAGTGGGGGCTCTTTTTTCAAAGCAGGAAGAAATATACAATGTAGATACAAAGTATATACAATGTTGCTATGCTCACACTTGGTTGATAGCATTGTAAAAGTCTTGGTCTACACCAATGTTTTATTAAAAATGCTCACTACAGAAGGCTGTTTTGTAAACTTAGATGTAAAAACCTTGGTCTATGCATTTTTTTGTAAAAAAAAATCTGTGTTTGGGGGGATTGCTGGGGATGGGGGGGTTAAGCGTCGGAATTATGGACGCCCTGGAATATTGGGAACCTCATTTTGGACACCCTATTTTCGAAATCCTGGATGAAGGCCTGCTTACTCTCCATGCCAAATGCCCACCTAATAATACTTACCACACTAAATACCCACCCAACGTGGCAGTCTATCCAAATGAACTCCCCTCTTCAAAATCTTTCCCTGTAAAGATCTGAACATATCTCGACCTAATTTATAATTTACAGCAATAGTGCGCGCGAGTTCATTAACTTTTTTACTTAACACATCATGTTTAGAAGTCACCTCAGCGTCAACTACAACCTACACAAAACAGATTTTTGCCATAATATACTTCAGTAGTGTTTACATGACTTGATGCTACTAATGGCCTTCTACAGTTATACATGAACATAGACAAGGACACTTGTGGATAGAACTTGACTGTACCCAGCATACACACTCCCTACAACTTCCCCAGCACTGATTAACAACCTCTACAAGATGAAATGATAAATTATGACTGAAAAAATTCACAAGTTAAATAATCAGGCTGCACTCATCAAGTTCTCAGCCGACATCAAAGAGTTTTGTGTTAACATAAACTCGCAGGTAAATGGCTATGCCTGGGAAATCGCCCAAAATTTCGAGGCAAGCATCCACTGTTCGAGTAATTGCCCATCCCCCACATTGCCCAAACTTCAGTTTAAGCGCCCACCTCTCGGACTGCACGCACGTAGCACGTGACTTTGTTAGATTTATCTCCCATGTCGACCCAGATTTGAATTGAGCAACTAATCACACCTCCCTCTCGTTGCAATTTCAAAAAAATGAATCGTCCACGTTTTTAATCAAGGAAACAAAATGTAGTTACATTCACTGATCTAAAACAGTACATGCTGATACAGTAAGTGGACTGCCATTCGAGTTTCGAAAGTTATGCACAAAGGCAGTGACATTTTGCAACGATCGAATAAAAAGTTGGGAAACATCTGAGTTTTTAGCAACGGTCACACAAAATCACCCTTTCAAAGTTGAAATCCTGTTCTTGTTTGAGACATGAGAAACTTTGTGGATGTCTGGTTCCACTGTTTGACGAAACCTACAAGTTCCGTGCTCCAATGAACTTACCCAGTTCAACCAAAATTTTGACGTAAGCAGCCACTGCTTGGGTAATCACGCACCCCCCGACTTTTGCCACGTTTCAATTTAAGTGCCCACTGCTCAGGTAATCGCTCACCTCTTAAGGTTTCCCAATTTAAGCGCCCAGGGTGTCAACCTGCGAGTTTACGGTACTATAGTTCTATGAAGGGCAGTCCATCAAGCATATCTAGACATGGCTATTTGAGCCGTGTGGAGATATAACATGAATTTTGTCCAAAAATTGGCATGGGAAGATGTCCTGGTCACCACAAATTCCATTCGGTCTATCGCCAATTTCACATTGACGGTTACCACCAATTGCCTAAGTTATCATTTTCACATTTTTCAAAGGCTAATTACTTTACTACAAACAACGGAAGGTTTACCAAAAGTTGTTTTGTGACATCTACACAGTACAAGCCATGCTTAGAAACTAATAGACTAAAATTTTCTTGATCTTTATTTCTGTGTAGACATTCGACAAAAAAGATTTTATTTTCGTTTGTCGGCCATATTGTGCACTAAATACATGAACAAGAACTATACTCATTTTTGACACGCAATCTCTTCTGGTATTGTTTCACACTTTTAAGTTCAGCCTTTATGGGTTAAGCTGCTTAAGAAATCCTACAAAAGGATTAGTGTCAAGATCAGCCCACGTTAACAGTATGGCCATACTTAACTAACTCTGTAATTAAGTGCATTGTATTGACTGACACCTCATAAACTGTGGCTAAAAAGTATAAGTTGTAGTCATCTCAGCAGAAACCAATTACCCTGTCTTGATAAGCTGAACACAGCTTAGCAATAGTTTATGGCAGGCTTCTGATGTTGTACCCATAATGAACCACGGAATAATGAGGCGAAAGCCATCTTGCTTTGACATTTACCAGTAGTGTAGCGGGGGGGGGGGTGGAAGCGCTGCTAAAAATCATTGAGTACCTAAACACGCAGCTGAGCAGACTCCGACAATTAAAATGGGGGGGCACATCAACAACCAGAATCATGTAGCAACAGCTCCATCTGGTGTTAAAACAGAGAACAATGCAACCCAGTCCCTGCCACGGCTTTTTATTGTTAGTTTCTGCACAAAAATGAGAGTCAATAGACTTACTTCATATCCGAAGCAACAGCGTGTTGCCTGTTTAAATTTTGGTATGGCAAAGTTGAGATCAATTTTATAGAGATAAAAATAAGACCATGGTAAACAGGAGGCAAATGGAGGGAACAGATGTTTAGTTTGTTACCTCTCATTCATAAGCAGCGTGGTGGAACCATGCAGACGCTTTACTACTGTTAGCGTATGAAAATGGCCATCATAGCGTAAGGTGCCAAGTCACACCGAAGAAGAACATACAAAACAATTAAGTATTTAGTTACAGACCCCAACTTGCTACGCAAAAATTGGTCCAAATGGCAATTTTTTTCATTCAGACCGTAGAACTAAGTTAATTAATACGGACAAGGCCACTTGTGTGTAATAAATAGGATACAAGTAACATCACAACTCTAAGCATAGAATACAACAAGGTGATCAAGCTCGGACTGGTACTGTTTCCATTAGGCGCTACATATCATTTCCAACCAGCAACTACGAGTGCTTCCTCAAGTCAACCCATGGGAGTGCCAGACTTTGCCTGGACTTCTATGACCAGTTTTTGCTGTTTGGGGATCACGAGTCAGAGATGGGTGTCAGTTATAACCGCAGCTTATTCGTGACAGCATTCTTCCCCAATCATTTTAGACGCTGTAGACAATAAAAACTAAATTTATCATTGAAAATTGAACTTTTTGACTGTTTCTAGATAAACATTCGTCATTTCGTTTCAACCTTTATTGAAAGAATGATGGAGACGGCCGAAATCTGTTAACTACAACAGAAGTAAAGAGAAATAATGCAAATTACAGGTGTTGCACCTTTGTTGATGATATTCCTACTTCTATTGTATAACCTGTCTGAGCAACACAATGGGTTGACATGACTTCAAATACACCACAGCTCAGGCCTTTATGCAGGGTATGTCCATTTGGACGCCCTAGCACTAATCTGGAAGCCCTCTCCAAAGGACGCCCAATGTATCATTTGGAGGCCCACTGTCAATAGGAATCTTTCAAGTTTGGACTCACACTTTGTAATGAATACTGGGAAGCCTCTGAAGGCTCACAGTGGGGGCTCTTTTTTCAAAGCAGGAAGAAATATACAATGTATATACAAAGTATATACAATGTTGCTATGCTCACACTTGGTTGATAGCATTGTATAAGTCTTAGTGTTCAGTTTTTTTAGTAAAAATGCTCACTACAGGCTTTTTGTAAACTTAGATGTAAAAACCGCTTGGTCTATGCATTTTTGTAAAAAAATCTGTGTGTTTGGGGGATTGCTGGGGGTGGGGGGTTACGCATCGGAATCATGGACGCCCTGGAATATTGGGAACCCCATTTTGGACACCCTATTTTCGAAACCCTGGATAAAGGCCTGCCACAGCTCAGGAGAGTGATCTTTTTTAAGAGACTCAGGGTATACTAAAACTAGGTTCATTTGATTGGGAAAACGCAAGTAGCTTCTGTGGCTACAATGGAAGCAAAAAACCAGAGCAAGCTGCCCGCAAAAGGGTCAATTTCGCCAAAAGTTTCTTTCCTCATCATCTGGCCAATCGAAATTTGTCTAAACAGCTCACTCTCAGTCATAAATTGATGAATGTAGCAATATACAAATGTACCTTATCCCTGTGCATCATTGTCAGTGATGAAGACTACTAAAGTGCTATAAAAATACCAGGTAATTCGAACCACCAGCAAAGTGCCAGAAAAAATGACACTTTTAACTGTGCACACGACTGGTTTTTTGCTACCTTAAGTAACAGTGCTAGTCAAAATGCCAATTAGTGTGAAAGGGTATTAATTTAGCCAGTTTTTGAACAAGGTAGATTGCCTTGCTCACGTGACAGATGCCCCAGTCTGATCAGTGACTTATTCCACATGCAGCCCAATGTTCCAATTTCAACAACATCCACCTACACTTTATACAATCAACTCTCAATAATGTGTTGAAGGAATCTCCCAGGATTCATGACATACCAAATTATACAACACCATCCCAAAATTGTACCACCATGGCCACCTAAAGACTATGCCGGAGTTTAAAGAAGCAATGTAATAACACGCTTATTTCCATAAGACCATCCCAATAAAACAGGCCACTCTGTGAGTCCAAAGACCAGGGATAGAAAACTGATTTGTGAGTTCCTGAACTTACATGACGAAAACCCCAGAACACCAACAAATCACATAATCTGCAAGGTACTGAATAATAAAAGGGCTTAAAATGAACCATGAAAACTGACTTTGACATCAGTCAGCTGTGCCCAGGATTTTGTCACACCAGGACCAAGACAACCCGACAAAGAAAATAGTGCCAGGGTGCATCACATTCATCCACAGCCAAAGGAATGTAGAAATGACTGCCAGGACCTCACTTCCAGATCAGCCACACACATTTTCCTTAAAAAAAACACAACTGTGATTGTGCCAGCACCATGAAGAAGTACATCCATTATGTCCAGATGGTGATATTCACTAGGTAACCAACTGTTTTAATTTCTACACCACCATGAGATGACTGTCTGCTGTAAAGCCATTAGGAAGCTCAAATACACTCTGGTAATTGGAATCACAGCACCAACTAAAAGTCTGCGTCACCTTCTCCTGGTGATGTTAATCACAATGTTGGCTGTAGTTTCCCAGACACCCACCAGCTCATAAACAAATATTACAGTATGAGTAATTATAAGTAAATTATCTCTTACTCTGTTGACAGGGAGCTGTTGGCTAGCAGTCTGCAAGTAAAGTGCCTCTGAATGACTTCACCACAGCTTCACAATTTTGAAATACTGAATATGATGGTCCAGCAGGCAAATCGCAGTCACTGGGTCGCAGATTTTGAGAACCACTTCAATGCCTGTTATTCAGTGGATAAAACAGGTTCTTCAAAAAGTAGGTACCCCTATAAGTGACTATTACCTGACGGGACAAAAACTGGATAGAGAACAGCCCAACAATTTACCTGGGATAATCCATTTAAGTACATTAGACAGGACTAAAGGACAAACACATCAAACTGTTTGCCAAAGGCAAGCATAAAGTCACAGCAGAGTTATCACTGAACTGATGTCTTAATGCTCACCGCCATAGTTACGGATAACCGCTTGCATGGAACACCAGAAGACACATGAGGCAAACACGTTTCACAAAATTCCAGTCAAATGTTTAAAGTAAAGCTAAAAGGCTTTCCTGCTAGCTTGCAAAACAAACTAATTGACCACCAGTGGCTTCTCACGTCATTAACTGTTAGAGACAATCTAAACGGAGAAATGGTAAAGTACCTTCGTTTGCTTATGAACTTACATAGGGATACAGATCTACGCCGAGATCCAAAAACTACGCAGCTCGCGCTTGTCAAATCATCCACTTGTAATTCACACAGCACCAGCAAAACTCCAAATCCAATTTTCCTCAATCACTGCTTCGAAATGCTTTAAACACATTCCCAGGAAATTAAATGAACATTTCTCAACTCATCCACTTGAGATCACGACATAGTCACAGCATTGTGAATTAAAATACTCCATTTGCTGCTCACATCAATGCATCAGTAACATGACCAAAATATCACAGACAGCATCGTGGGCTCATCTTGCAATGATAGCAACACAAGGACTCACTGTATCATCAAACAAACACAGAACACTAGATAGCCTCAACAGGCAATAAATACACTGACCCACCAGCACAGCACTCAGACCAATGGCACAATAGAGTATAATGGCCTCTAGGTTGTAAACCTGTTAATGACTTGATGGACGCATAATTAACATTCTATGTACAGTCTGATAAAGTCAATATTCAACTTCAGATACACTTCAAGTGGATGCCAATCTGAGTGGGTAAACTACCACAATGCTATCAGCAAACCTGGCCCACTCAGTCCCAGCCATGTGCATAAGCCAATGTGAACTGAGCAACTGAAGATGACAGTCATTTCCATAATGACAAACAGCTGCCATGTAGGACCCTATAAAAATGGCCAAATTTGGCTGACTGAGGAACATCACATCTCAGAGATGGCTGGTCTAATCCTTATGTAACTTTCAGCACACTATGTTTTATGCATTGTTCTCTAAAACCTAGTGAAGAATTGTTTTTAAAATGATCCACTTTTGCATGAGAAGCTGTCAAAAATAGAACATTCATGTAAAATCTTTAAAGCTAGTTAAAACCAAATTATACTTTACAAAAGTGTAAGTGTTTTTTATATCTCACCTTAACATTTACATCAACTAATATTTGTTACTGATACCAATGTTTTGCTGCGCATATATCTTTTGTTTTTGCTAACTTTTACTAAAACGTAATGGTCACATGACCATAATTGCTAAAGGAAAAAAGAATTTACAGGCTTTTCGCTTTCAGAAAATATACGTAGTTAAAATATATAGTTTTCTAAAATAGTTTGCTAAATGCAGACATCTTGATGAGGTCCTACATACAAGGGCTAAGTGGCCAGTTATCACCAGATGCTGGCCCACATTGTTTGTAAAAGTTCACACTGAGTTGTATGGACCTTGCCAAGTTTAGCACACCCAACACTTAAGTAAATGACCCATAGGACCAGTAAAAACAAACCAAACACAAATTAGCAATAATGTTAACACTTCATACACTGCACTACCTAATATCATATCTGCATAGAAACGGAACCATGATCAGAAGGGTTTTTGCAGTGAACAGACAAATGATGCATTTTATTTCTACAAGTGGCCCATCCAGAAGGGTCAACTCCAGATTTATGACACTGCAAAATGGGAGAACATGTAATCAGTCTCTTGAGTGAGTTGGATTTCTATGAAAGAAATTGGTCATACACAAGACACAGCACCACATGCCTAGCCATCACAGCTTACAAAGCAATTCTTGATCTGTTAGAACATTTTAATTGTCAAAAGTTAGTCATTTTGTTGATGGTAGACATTTGTTTCTTCTCCAGGCAAGTTTGTATTGGATTGTAAATTGCAAACAGAGCTACTCAAGTAGAGTTCAGTTCTGAACACTATTAACAAAAACATTCAAATTTGTAGCGTGTTATTTCCACAGATATGAAACATGTATGAACACGACCAGACATTGTTCAAATTCTAGTCCTGAAAACAGGACTGAGCCAGCAGCTAACTTACGGTACATCCTACCTCAGAATTACCATACCTGACTACGGTGTACTATGATATTCACTTGAATAACTCAATGGTGGTCAGGGCTCTCGCTCATCTGAGGGGAAAGCAGTCTGTGGCTTCTGAGAGCAAAGTTTCAAGTAACCAAAATTAACATTTTACAGAAGTGATTCTAATTTTGAAGATATTTTCTAACCATTGATGGGGAAATTTTGGGCCTGATAAGGAGAATTTAGCACGATTTTTAAATATTTCTCCTAGGGGACTTAGGACTCATACTTAGTTCCAAAAAACTAAGGCACAGAGGGCCCTGGCAGTGCTCTATGTTCTAATCCCTTTTGAACAATACAATTCATTTTCCTAATTTGGTACATAAATTTTTTCTTTGTACATAGCGTTTAACAATCATCAAAGTGTGTGCACTATTGGACATCTCCAAGTGACTCCCATAGAGGAGGCAGATGGGGCGAGCCGCAATGAAGAGTGACTTCTTCATGACCACCTTCCTAATGAAAGTGTAAATTTTGGGAGTTCCGAAACTCAGTATTATGTTATATTTTCCACCTAAACAAATCTAAAGATCGCCTTAATTATATCATTTTTGAACTTGAACAAAGCACTCATTTTTGACAACATGTCATATCTTCTTGCGTTCAGACTTATGGCTTAAATTTTCCCTTATCCAAGAATCCCTACCAAACGGTAATGGTTTACGGAAATAAATCCCATTCAACAAGGTGTTTCTGGTGTAATAGGCAAAAGTGCCATGCAAGTGACCTTCTCAGAGTGTATGCTATGAGTGAGTGCAGTGGCTGTTCTAATTCTCCATATCTAATTGGTAAGTACCCAGCCCCTATTCCAGTTGCATGTACAATTTCATTTCTTCCCGCCTTTAAAACTATTTATATCTCATTTTCTGTAGCAAAACAACTTTATATTCTCGTGGATATCAATGCTGACCTATTCTTACCATGTCATGTGGAATTTGTTAAACATAAATCTGTGTTTTGCACTTTTGTGCATCAACTTTTTACTCAGCAACCCCCTTTGCACAAGAGGACATCTTGATGCCACGACTAAACAAAAATTCCATTTCAGCCGCATTTTATCTCTATAGGATTTCAGAAAATGTAGCAGGAAAACAGAATTGTTCAACAAACGAACAACTTGAATTAGAAAGCAAGAAATAAGAATTTGTTGTAAACAAAAAACAACTAGTCTCAAGTGACCCATTAGCATAAATATTTGTGTTTAATGCCTCATTTCTTCTGAACAGGGACCTGCTCTTTCACTGAGGTGAAAATCCAGACAACAGTGCCTTCAGTTGTTCAGAAGATAAACGGGCAGAAAAAATTGAGAAAACAAAAAATATTTACCGACCTCATTGGTATAAAGCACCAAACTCTGGCTTTTGGTCAGAAGGTCTCTTTATATTTGTTTCATTCTTAAAACTGGGTGGACACAACAGATAAAAAAAACAGAAAACAAAAATATTTATTGAACCTCATTGGTACAAAGCATCAACGCCCGCTTGTGGTTAAAAAGGTAAATTTATATTATTTTCATGCTTAGGCTTCTTTAAATTAAGCTTAGCATGGTGGTCAACAGGCTTATCAAGGCTATCCCAGGTGATACCAAATACCACTAACATCATAGACAGGTTTCGAAAGTACAGTGGTTAGTCAAAAATCAAAAAATTTCCAAGTAAAAATTTCAGGCTATTTTCTTATTTTTGATCTGCTTTCCTGGCCAAAACAACTCATCAAACCTTTTTAAAACTACTTGCACACTTTCCAAGTGCATGCCAGGTCTTTCAGGACAATAGTCATGTTTCGCATAACACCCTTTCACCAAATTTAAGAATTTTCGATTTCGAGCAACTGTGTTTTTGTTGCATGCAATACAAGACCTAGCCCTGACCTTTGTCTCTAATTTTGAAACCTTATAGGCCCTTTCATATTGACTTAACTCCAGTCTGAGCGGAGCGTCGACGTAAACAGCGCAGTTAACTGGACCGTTCATACTGGCTTCGGTAGTTAATGAACATCAAAGTAAGCGGTTGGTGACGCTGTCGTCATCGAAGTTATTGCAAGGTCGCATAGCATGCTAAGATTTTTTTCAATGTTTCAATTTGGAAACTTTTACACGTGCTAAGTGACATTAAATCTGTTTTTAAATCGATTGGTTATTATTAGAGCAGAATATAAGCAGCTGTTAGTGACGGCACTACCCTGTAATTGTTGACGATAACAGTGGCACCTGGCGATAACTTCAATTGGACCAAAGTTAAGCGTTCATACAGCCCCGCAGCGTTGACGCTGCGCTATTAAATCCACCTGTTAACTGCGATCATGTTAACTAGAGCTGTTAACTGCCATCTAGGACCGGAGTTAAGCGTTGATACTGACCGCAACCCCCCCAAATCGCCACTAGGGGGCGACAAAGTAGTCAGAACTGTCCAAAAGTCAACGTCAGTCGTAGCCTTCTCATCAGCAACACACCTGCAAATTTTCATAATGATCCTTTGAGCGTTATGGTAGATAGAGCGACAGACACCAAAAATAACAAAAATGGCCACAAGGTGGCGTAAAGCAAGTTAAATCCGTCAGGCAAAGAAATGCCATCATTGCCTTCGTATAAAATCAAGGCACTCCAAAGAAACAGAGCCAAACGTAAAAAGCTAAAATTGCCACTAGGGGGCACAGTGGTATTTGGACTGTTCTGAGCCTTGTTGTCCTCAGTCGTCAGCCTCTTAGAAACAAACCTGCCAAATTTCAATACAATCCTTCAAGGGGTTTAGGAGATATAGCTGCGGATGCCAGACACCGCGTGCCCGGACGCCCAGACAGAGATGACGACAGTATATAATATGTGCGCGTTGGGGGCGCGTAAAAATCAAAAGTGAATGCTAATCAGAGTTCAAATCTGCCCTCTTATCATCGGCTGTCAAATCAGATGACAGATCCAACTTACCTAACCCTAAGTGGTGGCACACGCCTCCTTAGCTTCTGGTTGTCCCCCCCCCCCAATATAGTAAAAGGTCTGACCCTCGGACAAGGCATTCCATGGATACTTCAGCTTCACCACACACAAATCTCAATAAATTTACTCACAACAGGGATTCAACAAACCATGAACAATTTTCTTCCTGCTGATAACATTTACAGCGTAATGCTCCAACGAGTTTGCAACAAAGGGCAACACATCGCAATATCTGTTAGATTTTGCCCACGTTTTCCACATGTACCAGAGGTGTAAAACGATTGGGTAGTGGGCCTTTTCAAACTTCAGGATTACAAAAGAGCCCATGGTCAGGTATCTTTCGGAAATCCCGGAAGAAAAATTCCATCTTGAGAACACAGTAATTTTTACTACAGCCCATGGGAAATCAGAATACAAGACAACAAAAACATTAACTAAAATATGAATTATCGATAAAAAACCCCATGGACAAAAAGCTGTAGACCTGATTAAATAACACACACGCATGATTTGATTGTAAAACAGTATGTGTATATAAAATAAGATAGGTCGTGATAACCTAATGCAATTAGCATCCATTAAGAAATGTCTACATTACTTAAAACATAGACTATAATACATGGACCGCCAACTCCGTATATTTCCAATCCTAGGCGAAATCTGTGATCTCAAGCATAAGCCGTGATGTCATTATTCAATAGCGACATCTGGCAGACATAGGACACCTTACTTCCGACAAATACGTCGTCTGCTAATCACGGTCATTTCATTGGGAATTGGATCGGCGATTTTGGCCAAGTCACATCCGTGTTAAAATAGATTGAATGCTTGTAAAATATAAACTTCTTAAATAAAGCTCAAATTACTCCAGAAATAGACCACCAGGCCTACTCAAAACCCAATCTCGCACTTCAACAGCAGTTTACATACTCCACCCGGACGTTTCATTTTAAGCTTGAATGCACGCTGCTCAAAATTTCTGGACTCTATTGTTGAAAGACCTTGAGCAGCGTTTCAATGGCGAAATTATAATTTTTTGTTGTACAAGACAGTAATATATAGATGCAAGAATTTCCCGTCACACTAACCAGAAGCTGAGTTTGCTATGTTTGGAAGGTGGCACCTCCTTTAGGATATTTAGCAAGAAAATGTTGGAGTTGCGAATCTGTCGTCTATAATCTATGGTTAAATCATAATTTTAATGGGCACTCTTTCAAACACACACTATATCACTCAATTATGCAAACAACAAGAATCACCAAGCCACATAGCAAATGAGAAATACAAAACCATCATTATATTTTGAAACTGTTCATGTGTCACGGTCTCTCCCTTGCATATGTTATGGTGAGTCTCCACATATTTTGCACAAATATAATTGCCAAAATCATCATGTTGCCATTTTTCAAAGATTGATAACTTTGCTGTAAATAATGTAAAATTTATAAAATTTAAAAGTTTTTTCATGACATCTACACAGTACAAACCATGCTAACATTTTTGTTAATCTTTATTTTTGCAGAAATTTCACAATTAATACAGAATTTCACTCGTCCGCCATATTGTCGGCCATATTGTCTGTTAAATAAGTGAAGAATTACCATATCTACGGGAAAGTCTCAACAATTTTTGACAACAAAGTGTTCATTTTAACCATTGCACTGGATTAATTCTTACACTCTTATCTTTTAGTTACAACAATTAATAGATTTTATTTGCAAAATTCATCTTAAAAATGTAAATTTTGAAAATTACTCTTTCTTGAAACATAAATATGACAATTCTTTGGAATACGGAAGCAATGCATTGGGACTTCTTTGCAGTCATGTTTTTTCACTACTATTAGAAAAAACAGAGCATCTGCTTGAACAAGTAAACAATTGTGCTTTAGTGAACTGATTATTGATGATCTTTGTCTGAAGAAGTCATGAACAGTCAGTTCTTCCCATGCTCAGAGATACTGTAAACATTCGGGTTAACGCCCTTAGGCGGTTAAGTGAACATGGGCATTAACCCGGACGTTTACAGTAACTTCTAAACTGAGGAAAGAACAAGATGAAAGTGCTCGGAGGAGTGACACTGAGCGAAATTGACTGAAAAGGGGACAATGGAGATGACGATGATGATGATGATGGTGTCGCTGATAAGCATCAGATGATGACAATCATATGACGAAAGAAGATGTCAGAAATCAATGAGGAAGTCTTGTTCAATTGAAGTCAAACCAACAAGAGCGTAGCAAAAATCAGTCAAAAAAGAACAGCGACATCAGAAAATCCCAAATAATTCGAAAACGAGACGTCATGGTCAAAAAAGAAAATATCTTATCAAAGCCTGTTCAAAACTCTATCTCACAAATTACTTTCACAAAATTACACAAATTTTTCAAAAATTTTCAAATTTTCCTTTTTTTAATTGGAAGTCAAATAACTCAAAAATGGTACGTCTGAGAAAAGATTGTTACAGTTCATTTGAAGGTGTATACCTCAGAAAGTCCACATGCACAAATTATCACGTCATTTCCTCTTCCTGTTCAAAATAACACTCCAGCACAATTGAAAATAGATGAAAATGCGTCAAATCCACCATTTTGAAAAGAACTTCCGGTTAAGCTGCACTCAATAATGAGTTACAGGAAAATAACATGTGAAAAATTTTGAAGCGACTGGTCCTACAATGTACCCTCTAAAGAACAAAAGGTTTTTGCCCCCGAAATCAAAGCGCCCACACGCATGGCCGAAATTTCCACCATCTTTGACCGTAAATAAATGATTTCCGGCACATATGTAGTACACGTCTGTTACAACAATGGGGTTGATTTTCAGTTGTGTACGCCAAAAATTGACGCATTTGAAGATGAATTCTAAAACAAAATGGCCACTATGTCCTGCAGAAAAAATCAGTCAACAATGGAACAGATAATCCCGAATAATTCGAAAACGAGGCTTCGTAGCGAAAAATGGAAAACAATCTTCTGAAAGCCTGTTCAAAACTCTATCTAACAGATTGGTTTCACAAAATTTTACAATTTTTTCGAAAATTTTCAAATTTTGGATTTCGTTTTGGAAATTGAAAGCCAAGTCTGAGACAAAACTTTGTCACAGTTCATTTGAAAGATTATAACTTAAAGAGAATCCACATACAAAAATTCACGTCATTGGCTCTTCCCATTCAAAATGGCACCTCAGCGCGATTGAAAATGGATGAAAATGCATCATATCTACCATTTTAAAAAGAACTTCCGGAGCAGAACTCAATAACAGCAAGCTACAGGAAACTAACTTATGGAAAATTTCGAAGCAATTATGCGCCCTCTACAGGACAAAACATTTTCGTCCTCAAATCGAGTTGTACATGCGCAATGGCTAATATTTGTGCCATCTTTGATCAGAAGTGAACGATTTCCAGCACATCTGTAGCACATGTCTGCTACAATAATTGTATAAATTTTCAGTTGTGTATGTCAAAAATTGCATCCTCTATGAGCATTTGAATCTAAAATCGAAAACAGCATGGCCGCGATAACCGCCATCTTGAATCCAATCATCACAATAGGCTTTGAGCTCTTCCGGAACTACAAGCTGTGTGTAAATTTTGTATGGATCAGACGAAAATTGTGACCTGTAGCATGGAAACAAACAAAAAAAACCTTGGTGTCAGAGCAACATAATGGCAAAAATGTTTGCCAAGTAATAAGACCAATTATATAACTGTGTGTGGCCCAAATCTAAACTCGTTTTAAACAAAAAGCACAGGTTTGAAGCCGCTGCAATATTAACACTGCCTTTAGAATACAAAGTGACCTTCAGACACTGCAATATTGTTCTCACTGCTAATGTTGGCTTATTATTCACCAATTACTTAAATAAGACAACCTTGGCTGAAGAGATCGCCATTACCGCAATAGACAAAGCGCCACTATCAAAAAGGAGATGGGTTCACTTGAATTAGTTGCCAACAAAGTCCTATTAAGTTCCCACTTCATCTTGCCAAAAGACATATCTGTGACAGTAACTTGACAATAAGGAGGTCCTGACGTCAAAGAAAGGAGATTGCCTCAATAACACTTTATGAATACTAAGTCAGCTGTGTTTACAACACAAAGGGCAAGTGAACAGATTTAAGAATACGCCAAAGGGTTGATAATATTCACAACATGAACTTCTAGTTCAAAAAGATATTATTTTCAATTTAGTTTCCCTGAGCATTTAAGTACCTAGTGGTGAATTTTAATTACCAGTGGGTACAACACAGCATAATAGATTGCTGTCTGAACTTATGAGAGTAGGTATATAAATAATTATGACAATGGGTTGCTATGTAAACTAAAGATTAAACTTCAACAGGTTTTGTGACATGTCTACCTACTGATTTGATTACTTAAAAAAGACTGCCTTGGGGAAATTTGAAAAAGTCTTTTGACCTTTCTAGCTATGCAAAAGCTCTCTAAAAATAAACAAGCAATTACCCCTATTTCTTAGATCAATCATTGTCTTTAAACCATGCATCAATAGAGGTTTCTTTGATAGAAAGAATTGTAAGAAATAGTTCAGAAATGGCATTTTAAGTTGCATGGAGTGCTACATCGGCAGGTCAAAAATGGACAACACTAAGACAAAATGCAAATGAAAGTGCTCTAGTGGAGTGACACTTGGCAAAAGTGACTTACAGAGCAATATCTCAGTATGAGGAGGAAGACAGATACAGAGATTTCATGTTGATCAAACAAGAAATGTGTTTTGTAGCTTGCGTACACTTAAAATCAAAACAAGAAATTCCCAACAAATCAACAACCTTTAGGTAAAAATTCATTTCACCAAGTAATGAAGCGTTTTATTAAGCTGGAAATATCTCGGAACACCTATGAGTTCCATTTTGACCGCAGTGTAACTGCTAACTGCCTTTGTTTCCTAACTCAATTTTTGTGGGGAATGCAATATCATTTAAAACATTTGATGCTCAGCACTTTATGGAATGGTAAGCCCAATGCTAGTGAGTGATGTAATTGAATGCTCCACAGAAGATACACAAAAATAATGAGAAATTAAAGTTTGTTTGAGCTCTGTCTGACATTGTTGTTAGAATCGCAAGAAAAATGATTTAGGTTTCTCAAAACCACAACCAATTGATGCTCACAGTGTGCAGCCATCTTTATTTGTTCTCTATTAGATACAGAGTGAATACAGAATTATCAATCATAACTCACACAGACATACTTCTAGGTATAATAGCACCCTCTATTGACAGTAACTGAAGTTAAGGTTATGTAGGACCTCATAACTGTACAAAATAACTGTGAACTGTAAAAGTACATAATTTCTAGATGTAAGAATCCTGTAAAATTTCATTTTTAACTTCATACCAATGTGTCATTATTTGTGTCATGTGGTCAAGTTTTTTGGCAAAATTTAGCAAAAAAGAAAGTTACATTCACACTAAAGCAAAAGTATCATTAACAAAACCAGATTTCGTTTGATGCAAAAGATGAAGAAATGTAAAACACACTGAAATATTCTGTTTTTGTTTCATGCAACTTTTGACTTTTTTCATGAAAATTACAAAGTTCTATTTTTGAAAGTTCCTCGTGAAATAGTGGAAAATTAAAAATGAATCCAAACAGTACTTAGGCATAGTATCCTGCGAAAGTTTGTATGAATTCAATCAGCCATTTCTGAGATTGGACGTTCTGATGTCAACGAAATTTGAGCATTTTTCTATGGTCCTATATAACCTTAACAAGCCGGTGTTCAGAACAAGAATTAGTGGAAGTGTACTCAACCAGTGACGCCTGAATTGTAACACATAAATTTACAAAGGCGGAACGCAAACCAAACCATGTTTTACATTTTTGTGATAACTGAATTTAGCTATTTCTAAAGCCAATAGACGAAACCAAAATTTCAAGAAAGAGTCATTACAAGTTGGAGCAAAAATAGTTATGTACATTCAAAGACAGAAATGCTGATATTAATATGTAGTAACTTTAAGTGGTTTTGGAATTAAAATCAACAAATCTAATGTAAATGTCCACAGTTTATCACACTTGTATTAGGCCAACCAAACCAGGATAACTGATTCTGGTCAGTGTCCTGACTAATTATGAAACCAGTGCCTCACTCGCATCACTTTTAACAAAGTTCTTTTTCCAAAAGCTACACAACCTATCATAGGTAGTTTTTTAGCAAACAGGCTTGGTAACTTAGCAACAATCACCTTTCATGACCTATGTTGCTTAGGAACAGGCTTCCAAGGAAAAAGGAAGTGGTGCGGTTGTGAGAACGCACCGAAGAACCACCAACAAGATCACTCTATTCCGGTGCTGCGATGAAAAAAATTGCACTTACCTTCCACAATAAACGCTGCGTACATGGTTCTTTTTTAAACCGCAAATGGTCGGAATCACAAGGAATGCCAATATCAACTACAGCCTCTCAAACAGAGGTGTAATTTATTGAAGTTTGGCTGTGAGGGGACAATCAGGTCCCACTTCCTGTACGTCACTGCCAGCTCCAGATTAAATATTGAAAAACCAGACTTGGTACCTGGGATAAAACTTTAGCCATCAAATAGGCGTGAAAGGGGCTTATTTGGTTGCTGTTTACTTCAATGTGCGTAGAAGGTGTGCCAAACATTTTGGGATAGATCTGAAGTGTCCTGCTATTAATAACCCCTAGCTGCACTGGCTTTGTGAACACTTGAAAGTTAAGGTTATGCAGAACCCTTGAAAAACGTCCAATTTGGCTAACTTCGGAACATCTTATCTCCGAAACAGCTGTTGGGATTCACACGACACTTTCAGACACTATGTTTTATGGACTGTTCTTCGGTACATTATTAGGAATTCTTTTTAAAATGCTCCGCCTCTGTATGAAGGGCTATTAAAATAAAACTTTTATGATTTTCATGAAAAAAAATCAAAAGTTGCATAAAACAAAAATGCAATGATAGAAAACTGAGCATTTATATCAAATGTAATTTGGTCACAATACCATTACCTTGCTATAAATGTACCTTCCTTTTCAACTAAATTTTACCAAAGAGACCCAACTACCGGTAGTGTCAATTATTTCAAATCCTTCTGGTACTCAGTAACTTACCAGATTTACGCAAAATACGCTCACAGTGCAAGACCAACGCAATCGGACATATTACAGTTTTCCCCGTCATGACAGCAAAAATGACAGGTAATAATTCTTAGGGCAGCAAAAAACTAATTGCAAAATTTCTTACTAGCCTGTTAATTCCCCTTCTCGGTCAAGCATTCCTAAAAATATGAATTCAACTTTCAGTAAACAAAGACGGACAGACCAACAGAATGTTTCACATTTCAAGCTAACCAGTATGCACATTCACAACTAGCCACAGAGGATTGCAGAACAAGCTTTCAACCTAATTCTGTTGAGTAACCCTGTAGGAAACAGAATCAACAAGTGTGCCTTAAGGATGACCATGTGACGAAAGTAAACATAAAAACAAGAGGTGCCAACATGGTTAATATTATTACAGAAATCCCATGCAAAGAAACGCGACGCCGCAATGGCCTTCCATGATCATTAAATATAAATATTATACTCGATCAATGGCTACATACAATAATTAAAGGTAGGCACACATACTGGGTAAACATAGAAAAGTGGTTATCTGAATTGGTCATGGCACAACCTCAAACAAACGGAAGGACGGTATTAATGCATAGATAGTGTTCAAATAACTTGAGTATTGGTGAACAGTCTTTCGACAGAAATGTAGAATATTAATGGGTATCATGAGACAAATCACTGTTGTTTAGGGTAAATGCAAGATTGCATTACAGCTTAAGCCAGTAAAGTATTAGGATTGGGTACACCCGTAGTTACATGATTGCTGGTGTTACATTAGTTAGATGTTTCGCATTATTTTGTTATGCAACAAAATCCTTCAAAATTTCTATTCAAACGTCTCAGAATATTTCGACAATTATAGTCACTAACTAAAGCATCTTGTAGGCTTACACGTGTTGTCAAATATAAATAAACTACACAAAAAGAAAACGTACCTAATTTCTAGGAAATTAATACATATTTGTGCTCACTAGTAAATTGTCTCCAATTTGGAATATGTAATATTTGATTAAGGTTCTAATATTTGCACCAAGTTAACCAACCTTTGATAAAATAGAAATCTTACAACACAACATTGCCACTTATTTAAGAGCAAAATAGGTGGACTACCGTCATACAATATTGAAACTAAACAAAATGAGCTCTACCAAATCACCTCAATACCAAACATGATTTTGCCATGAGAAAAATTTGGATTACAAAACCATCAGAATACCAAACTTACACAAGTCAAAATGAATTGGATTCTTAACTAATACAAAGCACCATCTATTGTCACTAAGCAAAACTACAGAGAAGCTTTGGTGAGATTTTATTCATTGATTTTAGAGTTATGTGTAAGACCAGAGTCTGAAGGCAAGATTTTCACAGCAAGAGAAGCAATTAGGATTGCACAACAGCTGCTATGTTATTTTCATTACATGCAATTTGTTATGTAAATATTAGTAACCTAATTGTTGCAGTGTCAACATACTGAGGTGCATTGCCACACACACACTACTTACAGCAGACTAGGGTCAGTTGCCAGTATTTGAAAATCATTACAATACCAGTATACGCTAATTCGAAAACAATACTTGTTCAATACCAATACCAAAACACAAAACTTAAAAACTCAAATGTTTTCGGTGTTTCATCTGATTTTAGCTGTCAGGTCTTGGTTGGCTGCTTAAAAAACAACCTTCACAGCTAGCAGTCTGGACATTCCTACAAAGGATTTGTTAATTCGAAGATTAAAATCAGTTTTGGACTCGCAACTTGCAGTTACCATAGCAAAAAACGCATACTTTCAGCAAAGCTTTAAAACTCAACATGGCCCGTAGATATCTTGAAAGCCCTGTGTCTCAAAGTGGTGAACTGTGCTCACTCTACCCCTTCTTAAAGAATTTTGCTTCATTTGGAGATGACTTTATTGAAGTGGAAGTTAGCTCTAATTGGTAAGTCCTACTGGCGCAAAGTATGACATACCTTTTTAGTCAAAATCCTTTTTCGGGATTCTAATTGATGTTCCTTTTGTAATAAAGCTCCAGAGACGCTGTCACACCTTTTTTGGCAATATCGACTTATACAAAATTTCTGGAAGAAATTCGGAAAGCTGATGCAAAAGTGTCGCATTCAGCTTCCCAACAGTTTCTCTTACGAACGAGTTATTCTTTGGACTTAATACGAGACGCATGATTTTCTTTTTAACATTTTGCTTCAAACAATACATTTACAAGGAGAGATGTCACAAAATATACCTAATTTCCACAAGTTTATTACATATGATATGACAGCTTCTCTGAGAAATGAGAAAACTTCACTGTTCACGTTAACCGCATTTAGAAGTTTTTTACTTTATACAAGATACGAGAATGGTCTTTCCTGAGGTGTGCATGCGTGAATGAATGGATGTAATTATTTGTTTGTTTGTTTTTGTACTGTTTTTATAAATGATAATAAATTATCATAAAAAACTGCATGCAATTTCTTATCATTTAAAAGTCAGGCAAGATGTGCCCAAACTTTCAATCATCAGCTCAGTGACATCTTTTCAGTGTATTGTGAGTTAGCATCAATTCATGTGCCTTTAGAAGTCATATTTAGTGAGTTGATCAGTGAATGGCTATAATATTCACATAAAAAATGAAAATAAAACAAAAATTTCAATCTCAATCATTGTTATTTGAATTACTTTAGTTTTTTGTTGTCAAAGCACAGCTAACCTTCAGGACAAATCAGAGGCCACAAAATTAACACAAGTTATAAGGGGACCTTGTGAACTTAAAGTCCTTATCTTAAAGGCCAATCTAGTTCAAAAACTTAAAGATATATACCAAATTAAGTAACATGTGACATGGCATCACGTTCACTTCCTTTCTACAGTTATCAAACTAAAAGCCTTTTTGAGCACAATTTTGTACCTCGGCCGCGATCGGAAAATCATCAACTATTCCAGTCTATTTCCCCGACCTGAGTTCCTGGGCATCAGTTCAGGAATGCTTCCTGAATTAGTCATGTTGTCCTTGAAAACGTTTTGACATTGTCGTGAGCGTAAATGCATTGTTACTTTGTTTGGCTGTTTTTCGATTCTCACTTTGGATCTTTTTACAAAAAACTTCATTCTTTATTTCATAATTTTACCTGTTCTTTGCATACAACAAATGGTATTTAATGCATAATCATAAGTTTGGGAAGTACGTCGCATCTCCCGCAGCCAACTCTCAGCTACTGAGGTCAGCCCTGACTTATTGCGAGGATACGTCAAAATTCAGCAACAGCACCTGTTTAGGTAAAAAATTAGAGGAAAAACTTTGTAGATCAACAAATATCTTTTCTTTATCGCCATATCGTAAAAGGGATGCAAAGTACCAGCCAGAAGTGAGCAATTGCCATGTGACTTAGCCCGGACGTGTGAGCACACGGTGCATACTTGGCAGCAAATCGGCACCGGCTTTACTGGGCCATTAAAAATATAAAATAGAAAAAAAACACACACAGCGATGTTTCAAAAACAAGTTTTATCTCAAAATAGTGAGCTCCACACCTCAATTGCAATAACAAGTTTTATACCACAATATTAGCGTCAAATGGCAGATACAACCGTGTAATAACCCATAAAGTTATCTCACTAGTGAGATAACGATTTGGCGGGAAACCGAGGACAGGGTCAAACCCGGGACCCTAATATTGCAGGTCGCCGACTTTACCACTACACCACCCAGCGACTGACGTCATCAAGAGTGAAAAAAGAATACTTAAATGAGCACGCGCAATAATCGCACGTTCAACAAACCGCATTGTTCTGTACTTATACGCTATGAAAAATAAGACACGTAATTTCCATAAAAAATGATATCTTAATTCCGTGAAATTTTTCTCTCATGTCCTCTTACTTGTAAATCACCGATCTCTAGTTTGAATGCGGGTATCATGTCGTCAGGATCTTTGACTTGAGAATTACATTCAGTTACCAGTGGTAACCTACTTTAGCAGACGATAATTTCCCGGTCGAAGCTTAGCGTGAAAAAAACGTGTTTTAAGCGATAATAGTTGGTAAACCTTAATTTATAAATTCAATTTATTTCTATAATATTTAAGTTTTCAATTGGTTTTGAGTAAAAGCAATATTTGACAAAAATAACCGGGCTTTTCTTAAAAGGTCACAACCTCTGACCCCGGGCCTCTGACATAGAAAGTAGTTACAACTAAGCCGTGGAGAGTCAGAAAAGGTAAATCGATTAATTGCAATGTTTCTCGTTTAGTATGTGGTATAAATAGATTATTACATGTTCTCAGCCGTTATCCCCCTTATCTAGAGCCCGAGTGGATTTTGGAGAATTATCACCCTCGGGGCTGACGCCCCTCGGGCGATAATTCTCCAAAATCCACTCGGGCTCTAGATAACGGGGGATAACGACTTCGCCATGTAATAATCTATATTTATCTCAAAATAGTGAGCTCCACCCCTCAATTGCAATAATGTGCACCTGTGCTTGATTTTGCTGCCTGGACACAGAAACCAGCGAGGGTCAATCCCCTGCAGTTGCCGTGACTCTTCTCTAGGAAAATAATCACTTGCTAAATTTGCTTTGATTTTCAATTATTAGGGAAAATACATTTTAAAAGGTCTGTAATGAATAGACTGCCGTAGTTACGTACCCGTTTTTGTTTGTACCCTTCCTCTCGTCATGCGTACCCCACTGTTAGTTGTAATGACCGATATTGTTCACGATGCCTGTCACCTGTGCTATTTTATTTACATCCATCTATTCAACAATCTGTGCCACGTCCTTGATAAAGAAAACATCGCTCGAAACGTGGGAATATTTTAACATGTTTTAATTTTGACACTAGTCGTTTTACTTTTACCATTTTTTTAGTAATGAATGATTTCCGGCAAAATAGTAGAATGTACACAACCACAGGCACAAAGCACCCTTTATAAAATGTTTTTCTACAAAATGACAAATTTTTATAAAGGCACCGGTGGATTGAGCAAGAAATGCCACTTGGCCTGCAATTTAAAGGAGCACTCTCCAATAAATGGGTCTTATCTTCCTCATTCTTGGGCAACCAACTACCGTAAACGTTTGGGTTAACGCCCTGGCTGGTTAAATTGACGAATCCAAAAATTTGGGGGTGGGCGGTTAACCAGGCATGGGCGCTTAAACGTGAAATTTCAAGAAATCATGGGTGGGCGGTTAACTGAACATGGGCGCTTATTACGACATACAACCGCCCTGGGCGGTTAATCTTACCGCATCTATCCGAGTCCCCACACGTACTGGGAACGCGTGACTGCAAAGACCGTTATCGTCACAAAATGCGTATCCTGCACACTCTAACACACAGTTTCAAATTTGTGGACTGTGGTCAAATCATTCCGAACCTTTGCATAGAACGCGTGCTACATAACTCAGCGCCTCTGATGAGAAAGATTATTGCGAATTCTACTCTTACTTTCACTATACTTTGCAGACATTGGTGAGCTTTGTTTGGCCGGTAACATGCAATTTTACACCTATACAAATTACCTGATGGCGTTAACTTCCATTGCCAGACCAGGCCTACAGCCGAATGGGTGATGAACTGTTGAAATCGCTGATGAAAGCATGTCAAGTTTATAGTCCCTGAAACTCCTGAGATTCTATCACGAACTTTTCGCGTTGTTATAGGTTTACTTCATGAAAAGTCGCACCTATTTTGTGAGAAGTTGTGATGCTTTAGTCATCTGGAGTTATCCTTTCCCACTGATTGGAATTCTGCAAAACGGGAGTTGCAATAGGAAAGCGACAGAATTGTCACCTAAATAACCAGGTCAACTGGGGTCATCAGTTTGATGTACTGGTGGTAACTGTCATTGTTATAAGGTGAGACTGACCATTTATATTTGAATAGAACTTTCTGCGAACCATTTTCCAATTTCAGGGTAAGCCAACCCCAATAAAATGAAAGCTTCCAAATTCAGACAATGCATTTTTCTTATTCTTTTTTGGTAACAGAAAACAAGTCCTTATGTAACATGGAAAAATGTGAGGCTGGTTTCATCAGGGTAAAAGGACTAATTCACTTTTCATTTTAGATAGCTAAATGGGATGAAGTGCTGCCTTAAGTCAGGTATAAGCATAATAGCAATTTGTGGAACTCAAAAAGGATTTTCAATTGTCTTCAGTTTAGAAAAATCTACTGATGACTCAAATCCACTCTTCAAGGTGGCATTAATTTTGTTGCATTGAGAAAAAGTCAAAAACAAGAAATAACATTATTAAAAAGTTATGATAATGCTAAAAAGCTTTTAATTTCCATAAGCAGTAATGGCTTGTCAAAGGATACTTTGAATGAGATTAAGAATTTATTAAATAGGCATGTATCTACAAATTCTCAACTAAATTGAAAATTAATGAGATTGTATGGATGAGGATGACATTTTAAATGATTTTAATATGTGCTTTACCACTATTGCTTCATCGTCACAATCAACTTAATTATCACGTGTTCTTTTTAAAATGATAGACAGCTGTTGGGTGCAGCTTTAAACCGATTTCTCCTGTTGAGGGGATATCCACAGAAATAATAAAATATTTGAGTAATTTATTAAAGTGGTTATACAGCCACTCACTGTAATAAAAATGTGGACCAGTTGAGTTTGTGGTTGGTCCAGTTGGGTTTGTTGTTGGTCCAGTTGGGTTTTTTGTTGGTCCAATTGGTTTGTTTTTGGTCCAGTTGGGTTTGTTGTTGGTCCAGATGAGTTCATTGTTGGTCCAGTTGGGTTCGTTGTTGATCCAGTTGGGTTTGTCGTTTTTTCCAGTTGGTTGGTTGTTGATCCAGTTGGGTTTGTTGTTGGTCCAGTTCATTGGTTGTTGGTCCATTAGGGCTCGTTGTTGGTCCAGTTGGGCTCGTTGTTAATCCAATTGGTTTGTTTGTTCAATTGGGTTTTTGTTGGTCCTGAGTTTGGTTTGTTGTTGGTCCAGTTGGGTTTGTTGTTGGTCCAGTTGGGTTTGTTGATAATCCAGTTGATTCTCTTCTAGATGTGTGTGTGTGTGTCGTGCGTGTGTATTTGCTATAGTTTGTGGCTTTATCTGGTAGATGTGGACAAGTTTTGTTCGTGTTGTTGTTACATGTAATATTCTCGTGTTGTTGTTACATGTAATATTCTTTCCACTCATCAGACAGTTTTAAGGCAGATGATGTCATTCTGTGAGCGTACATTTATTATGGTCCAGTGCATGTCAGAACTTGATGATCTTTTTGATTTCTTTTGTTAAGTGGATAAAGTTTTTCAACAAAAATCCTGGTTAAAGTTGTCAAAGCTAATCTGGGAAACAGAGAATTACTTCTGGCTTTCTTAATTGATTTTTCAAAAGCTTTTGACTCTTTAGATTTGTTGTGTCATTAAATGGTATTTACAGCCCTGATACTCTGATAATGAGTCTCCTGAGATTTCTAAAGAAGTTGAGAAAGTTCAGTCCTGATTAAATGCAAATGGCTGAATTTAAACACAACAAAAATAAAATGCATGCTTTTTCAAAAGCCTCCACAATTAATTGATTACTATCTTCCAAAATTCAGTAATAAGGAAATTGAAAGAATCAGATCTTGTTTCGTGGTGTATCTATAATTTGTTGAGGAAAATGATTATGCAGAGTCTGTTATCTTAATAACAACAACCATTTTCTCCACTTTGAAACTACGAAGATTCTAGTCTTCTCTTGCCTCATTTTAATTATGGCATATTGCTATGAAGTTATAATAATCACAGAATATTTAAATTACAGAAAAATGTTGTTACACTCATTACTTTTAGTAATTTCAATATTCACTCACATCCTTTATTTAAGTCTACAAAAATCACTCAAAATCAAGGACTCGTATATTGCAGTCATCATTTTTATGAACTTCTTCACAATTTTTTACAAAATTCAGCTGAATTACCCGAGGTCTCTTCTTCAATATTGTATTAGACAATGCCATCCTTTATATACACCTCTTTGTCTCAAATATTTTGCAAGACTCTGTCCACCTTTGTTTCTGTCACTTAAAGCATATCCAATTAAAGTAATAAGATTTCTAATCTTGAATGAACTATTTTAAACAAATTTCTCTAGCTTATTAAATTTATTTTACGACAAAATCTCACTAATTCAGGACACAATATAGCAGACATTTCTTTTCATGAGAGTGCACAAAATGTATGCTTTTTTAGGTTCAAGTTGTGTTAACATGACTACCAACTGTTGATATTTTGAAAAATTGGGTCATCAACAACAAATGGAAAAACAATTATTTTTCCAAGAATTGGCACGATAATATGTATTGCTGCTTAATTGAAATCGAATAATTTCTTTTTTTCTGTAAGGTATGTTTTTCCTCTTTGGGTCCATCATGGAGTTACCTTAAGCTTTACAAACTTTTTAATTTCTTTGCATGACATTCCCCAAAAAACTGACTTAGCCCAACATTCTTCATAAAGCTGTTATCTTATCGCCATCAGAGAGCATGGGGGAATTGGAGAGAGAAAGTGGCAATGACTGAGGGCCGGAGTTCAAACAAAGCTGAACTCCATTCAGTGCCCACTCTCCATCATTTTGCCTTAACATGGTCCGATACTATGTGGCGGAGATAATAAAGTTGTTCACATTCATCAGTCATACACATGTGTTCAGTAAGTGAGTATTAACAAAGTTACTTTGGATTAAATGTGATGTTTATGATTTGCTTATTTTTGTAACTAAGAAGATTATCCATGTTTTATTTGTAGAAGTTAGTTTCTGGAAACAGTTTTGTTGTGAGTTATTTTGCCTTCAGCTTACAAATTTTGTGAATTGATTTTAAGATTGAAATTCGTAACCAAAAATGAAATCCGCCATAAATTAAAAGGGTGTCAGGTCGTCAGATTTCTACATTTGGCTGTCTACCAACTTGCATGTGGTCCTTTCTCAACTTTGCCTATGTTACCTTCTGCGATCATGATCCAATTTGCAAATTAAAGTGGGGAAGGGCACTCGCATAGGTGGCGTGCTGCTCTAAGATGTGCAACTTTTTCGCCACCACATTCCCCTCGAAAGGCTTTTTTCTAATCAATTCCTACGAAATGGTTCACTTTTTGGAAGGAGCTCTACAAAGCCTGTCCGTCTTAACAGAAAAGATATACTTTCATGGAATTTTATTCATTTTATTTACTTCTAAGCATTTTAAAGAATGTAAAACCCATACTTAAGGCTTATTATGTTGTGGAGTGACTTCAATAAAAGTTCCCAAAAATGAATTCCTTTTAAGCTCTGTCTGCAACTGATCAGAGTTTGTACTAGACAGGTATGGCATATTCATTCAACCTTCTGCAACTTCTCTTGCTAATCTTGTAAAAAAACCTTGATCTATGAGTTTCCCTGTCATAAAGTGGCCAGAATAAGTGAATCTGGACAAATACAATAAAATCACCCTCCTGTTGCATTAGCTATAACAGTGTATCTGCAGTGTCAACTGACGCAGATATCTTCTTGACATAAATATGAGACATTTTATTTACCCTGGGATTTGATCAACTTGTCACGCAAAACGAGGTTGATTGGTTTTCCTGCTAATATCAACTTGATAATTACCAAGCGAAATGACTGTTCCCTGATCCAAAGCAAACATAGCAGATCAGAAAGTATGCCACCCCCATGTACCGGACTAATGTCAGCGTTAACGCCCTTATCCTGCTTTTACTTGCTCCCCAACCCCCAGATTTTTGGTCCCCCAATATAAGTGTCCTGGGTGTAAGCTCAGATCAGCAGGGCACTGATGTATCATGTAAACTGACCTGATAGGGATGAATGTCGGGAAATAGAAATGTTGAAACGCACTCTGCGGCAACCTGTGTATGTCCTGTTTATAAGAGATCAGTCTGTGGCAGTCAATCGCGGCTCGCACATTTTCACTGAGTAAAATACAGTCGCCTTCTTCCTTTTGTTGTCCAAAAACTGCAGCGGGATCTGATCTGAAAAGTTGGTTTTTGTTATGGAAATCTGGTAATTTGTCATTGGATACTAAAAAGTTGCCTTATTGAAGATTTATATTGAAAAATTGCAAGCTTTGTATAACATGTTATAGACAACCTGTTCACTGCCATCAATGTGAGCTTGTGAATTCAATTCCGCATTGGGTTTGATCTCACAGAAGCACTTATCTCTTGCTAATAATGACGCCTTAAATAGAGAAAACACACATCTTGTAGAGATAGATGCTAAACAAAGTGGGTTTTAAATGATATTTAAAATTGGAGAGGGGGTTAGATGAAATTGGTTGCTAGTTACGCAAAAGGAATGGTAGGAGAGAGTGGGGCACTATGAGCTCAAGGTGCCCCACTTTCTCCTACCCCCACAGCCTATATACCTGATTAATGTATGTCCAAAATAAAAATATGTAAAAGGAGCACGTCATTCAATGACTTACACAAATTATCCAACAAATTGATATTTATGAACAAAAAACTTTAAATTTCACTGGTGCTGGATTTGAATTAAACAGATAACTGCCACTGTTGGAAGACGAAGTATGAATAACCATAGACATTAAACACAAATGTTTTCACTGTTATGTAATCCTTATACCTCAGTTGTGAAATATGTATACTACGCATCTAAAAAACGGAACAGTATGTGTATTGCTGACTAGTGTTCATAGCACTCCAATGATCTTATTTGTTTGTTTGTTGCACTTGGGCTGATGGTCATGTGTACAAATCAATAAAGGAAAGAATGCACAAATGTAATTATCGCTGTGATGTCGCTATTTCCCCTAATAGTTGTTTGATAGCACTCCAATGATCTTATTTGTTTGTTTGTTGCACTTGGGCTGATGGCCATGTGTACAAATAAATAAAGGAAAGAATGCACAAATGTAATTATCGCTGTGATGTCGCTATTTCCCCTAATAGTTGTTTGAGTTTGGATTGTTTTGATTGTTTAAAGCTATGTACTAATGCATCTTCAAAATCGGTTGGAATGCATACAAGATGGTACAATAGTTAAGCCTGTGCGCAATATTCCACAGAGGGTTGTAGTTGATAGTTGTGCCTGGGTATTGCTATTACTGGCTTTAAAGGTGCATTATTGTCGTCTGAAAAATGCTTTTTGGGATTATCCTTGAAGTGTATGGATGGATTTCATGAAGTTATTTGCTTTCACCAGAACTATAAAACAGGAAAGTCAGTTGTTTTTTTATTTTATTCCTAACCGCCAATTCTTGCCATTGTCTGTCAGACTTTTTCTGAAATCAAGGCCGGTCTCTATACCGCTATCTAACTACGCTTAAAATACTGTGGTACCTATCACGTTGATTTGGCTCAGTGGCAGAGCATGGGACTGCTTCTGAGAAAATAGTGGCTTTGATTCCATGCCACTGCTAATTAATATGCAATACTTTTCTGTTCCTTAAAGCCCACCGGTTTTGCTCATGCAGGTGCTTGTCATGCCAGGAGGTTTAGTTACTGAAAGTTAATTACTCGTTTTACCTGGCCAGTCATTGCTGCTAATTTCATTTTAATTAACATAGCTGACTGGTGTTTTGCAGTGACTTAAAAAAGCTGGTCTTATTATATACAAAGTGTTCAATGTACTCTTATGCACTTTGTAAGTTCTGAAGGTCAGAACTGGTGTTGTGCGGTGACCTGAAACTTACTAAACCTGGTCTGAAGCAGAAACCAAAACAGCTGTTATTTCTTTCTGAGCTCAGAGATCACTTCTAAGCTGAATGAAGAATTAGATGAGGGCATTTTGATAACAGTTAGTTGGTTTTTGACAAAAAGCTTGTGTTTAATAATGCCACTTTTTAACTTTTTTTGTGTGAAAACACCATCTTCCATTAAAAGTGTTTCCTTGTTGTAGATCATTAAGTGCTCCCACTTGGGCATTGTGTGGGAGTAATAATATCACTCAGGTAAGTGTTGGGGTACACAAGTCAAGTCACCCCATTGTGTTGCTCTGAGAGGCAGGTCACACAATGGGACACTTTCAGAAAGCAAGAGGCAAGGGCAGCGCACCATAGGGGGCTACAGCCCTCCCCACTTTTTCCAGTGCTCCGGCGCCCATGGTCTACGGGTGGCACACAACAGGAGGGCTGGTGGGCTATAGCCCCATTTTTTCAATGCTGCGCCACCCATGAGGGGGCTGATCACATGGGACCGCCCCTGTGTTGCTCAGGCAGGTTACATTATGGGACATTTTCAGGAAGCAATGGGAGCTGATCACCAGGGAGCCGACTGACTTCTATCGTGATTTTAACCAGAAGTTACTTGGTCTTCACAGCCGATTGCATATGGGAACACTTTGACTTTGTGAAAAGACCCTTTTACAGTGTATGTGATTACACGGAACTGTGCCTCCTCGTCCTCAAAAGGTCACTGGTATCCCATCCATGTGACCACATACCAAGTTGCAATTTGAAAGTCTCTCACTGAAGTTGGGATATACCAACAAACCAACAGCAGCTGCAATGTGCATTATTTTTCCTTTCTTTTGTTGTAGCTAACCTGAAAGTTCAATTTTCAATGATTGCTTTATTTTTATAGTCAGCAGTGTCTAAATTGGGGTAGGGGAGAATGTTGCCCTGACCCTATCTCTGTTCCCAATTCCCTGAGCAAAAGAAGCCAGTCATCAAAGTTCAGCTGCTGTTGTAAGTGCATATGTAATCTCAAGGGGTAAGAGACATTTACTGTAGTAAAGCTGGTTGATAAATGAGATGCAGTGCCTAAGGAAACCATTTCCGCCTTCATCTATGGTGATGTTACATATAATTCTATACTTGGAGTCTACCGTACACATGCCAACAACTTTGATGTCAGGATATTTGGATGCTCACTTAGTAGGGCAATTCTCCACTTATTTTGCACAAAAATAATTACCAAAACTGACCTTTTTCATTTTTCTGAGGCTAATTACATTTGATTCAAGCAATGGGAACATAACCAAGTGTTGTTCTATGCCATCTACATAGTGCAACCATGCTAGTGTTCAACTAAATTTTTTCAATCTTTGTTTTTATGGATAATTTTTGATAAAATAAAGTTTCAAACGTCGGCCATATTGTGCACTAAATAGGCAAGAAATTTCTGTGAGTATTTACTAGGATGTTTTCATGCGATTTCAGCTCTGGTGCAACAATAATTTCAGAACGGGGTGGTTGTATTGTTGATTTTTACCAGTGGTGATGTTATATTGCTTTTTTATGGAGGTAGGGCTACTAAATTACACCCCTCCGCCAGGTCTGTCTTACGCAATAATGTTTTATAGCCTGCAAATTATTTCTTAACAATCTTGAGCATCAATAAGATTCTGAAAAGGCCTTAATTAGCTTATCAGCTTAGGATTATTTTCAGGTAACTCAAAATAATTCTGATTATAATTTACTCCTACTTAGGGAGTTCGAAAGCTATGCTTCCGTACCAAAGCTTTTGAGCAGACATTAGGAATACAAGAGAATTAACATTATATTTCTTAATATACCTCGTTCACTAACTGACTAAGATGCTAGCCGTTTTCGCTAGCACCTTCACTTTTTAGCAAAAATGGCAGTCGCATGAACGGTTGCAAGTGTCACTTATACTGTGCCTTTACTGGTGATTTGAGTTACCCCCAAACTGCTGGCGATTTCGCTCATGCTATGAACATTCCCACTAAATAAAATTGGTTCTAACCCCGGTGTTTAAGGTAAACGGCGGGGTATGGAAAATTGAACTAGACCGTATTTATCCACCTTGGCTGAGACGCGCTCGGCTCATGCTCAAAGGGATGCCGCCAAGCTGCTCTATTCATCGAGTCACGAGCGAGGATAATTGACTTCGCTCATGCGGATATGATCAGCTGATTACAGTCTAGCCTAACAACTGTACTTTTTATGGAGAGAATTTTACGTAGTTTTTACTGTAATATTTGAAAAGAGGAGCGAAAACAAATACGAATACAACTTTGAATTTTTCAAATCGGCCCAGGATAAGAGATTTTGCAACACAGAAACACTCACGATTACTTTCATTCGGCGCGCACGAATACAAAAATATAGGACCCAAGTTAGGATTGTATAAATGTAGAACTACTCCGTGTGTTATTTAGGTTTTGGAAAAAATGCATTTTAATACTCAAAATACGTTTTGTATAGCTATTACAAGCTCTAAAACGACTTTGTGTAATTTCATTGAGATCGTTCTTTGTCATCCGTCAAACCGGAAACTTCCGAGATGTGACTCTGCGAGCGCACTCACCTTGCACGTTACAGCCGTTTAAGTGAAAAACAATCTAGTAAACGCCATTTTCTTGCATAATCCTCCGCCTTTTGTAACAAAAAAGTCTATCGTCGATGACCCGCACACGCACGCTCACTCACTCTCATACGCAGACGACCTTCAAAACAAACGTCACGTGACAACAACATGTGTGTTCATCCAGAGATTTTTCTCGTGTTGTGGAGTACGATGTAGCGCACATTTGGACTTAATCGCAATTAATCTGGACTCCACAGGAACTTTAAAAATTGTAAAACATCAGGAAGATTTCAGGTAATTTGTTGAGTCGAAACTATATTTTTATTCAAGAGTACAAGTTTTCCTATTGACGATCGCGATTCAGCGACGCATCAGTCGGCAAGTTTTCGCCCTGTGATGAGCACAATTTTTTGAAAAATTATCGTAATTTAACAACGGAAGTTGATAGCAATGCACCACAATTTTGTAGAAAGGCTGTCATAGGCTACAAATACGTCACAGAGCGTAAATTTGATGAATCCTAGCTTCCGATTTTACCCGTTTGGGAAACCGGGTTTCAACTGCCGTAGGCTCACTACAATAAGCTTCCCCTCCCCGTGAAATGAATTTTTCTAAGCGTTTGTTTGAGCCAATACAGTATACAGCTTTCCACCAAGGCTAGGTGATGCAAGACATTATTACTTGTTCTTTGTTGCATTATAGTAACTGGTCTTGGCTAATTATCATTTTATGGCCTGGTCATCCATTCAGCCCAAAGTAGTTCCAGAGGTGGCTTATCAGCCAATTATTCACGCATGCTGACTCACAATAGAAGCCTGATAAGAGTGAAGGTGGATAAATGCCGTGTTCCTACAGTTTCTTGTTTTAGTGGATGTGTTCACAGACATGCTTGCACCTCTGTACCAGGACCGCTTACTTCTACGGACACATAGGTGTGTAGGGGTAAGGGGCCTTCGTTCCTTGCAATATTCAAGTGAGCATGTTTTGACATAAATTTTGAGTTAAAAATATTTGGGTGGTGAGAAAGCAAACACTGTAACTGTTGGCGAAACTGAACAGCTCAATTCTGCCAGGCTTAACCACTAGCAAAAATGCCGAGGTTTTAGCCAATGAATCTGCTAACGTTTCCATCGCTCACATGAACCTTAGAATTTGTTGAATGAGATAGTCTGATTGCTGGAGTTAAACTAATTATTATATATTGTGATGCATCAAAAAATCTTCATTGATTGATTTCATCTAATATCTGCAGTCTTTTGTAGTTCTTATGTAGTTAGGCCACGTTTTAATATTGGCTAGCAAAATAATTGTGTAATCTATTATAAGGTTTGATTTTTGTCCATCATCTCAGTGATATTAAGGATAAACATGCTTGAGAGATGAATCAATGACAACAGAATCAAAATGAACACAGGGAAGTGTATATCCTGTGTCATTCTTTGGATTCATATTTTTGTGGTGCTAAACATACTATTCATCCTGGTTAATGTTTCCTTAGAAACTGCCCATTTCCTGACACAAACTTAGTTAATAGATCTGAACAAGAACAATTACTGCTGACATCATCTATTCTGATTGGAGCACTGATTGAAGTGTGCAAAGCAGGGCATCCTGTGGCACCAACAATGACTTTACAACAATAAGGAACTGGCTGAAATAAATTAGAATATCTAAAATTAAAATTAAAATTAGTAATTTTTAATTGTTTGACTTTTACAATTGAATTGTGTGTGATAAATTAGGTTGTGACCATTTTCCCTGAAGAAATATTAAAAAATTGACCAAAAAATATACGGTAAATCTCCACAGATCAAGTGGAATGTATTTTTCTCTTAGTCAGAGTGTGCCAAATAAACTGAATGTAAGGACTTCGTAATTGACGGGTATGAGAAATGGAGTAGCCAAGCTTTGCCAACTACCTACAGGTTGCCAACACCATCCAACTAGAGATACTTTATCCTGTTCCAGTAGAAAAGTATTTTACGCCATTGTTGTTGAAACATTTTTGAGCCTATGAATCTGAGTTACACGACACTCATCCAGATCGTGACTGTCACTTCATGTTTACAACAGCATAAGATACGAATATGCAGTGTTCAGACCATATTAACACAAGTTTACAATGGTGTATAGGTTATTACCAGGATTAATAAGGGGACTTTGCGTTGATATTTTCCAGGGAAGTGCAAAACTGACTATGTGAAACAGGTGAGACAAAAAATTCCCACCTGAAGTAGCTTCGTGCGAAATAAGCGAGGGACAAACGTTATTTTTCCAAATAATTTTGGATGCGTGAGATGGGCTGAATGTGCGAAATGAGTGGAGAATTACCGCAACTGGATTTAGTTTGCTGACCATTTTTTCAATCAGGACAGACCTTTTCACCTTAAAATATTCATTGTGGTATATAATTAACATGTGACTGCGTGTGAAGCAAACGACTGCGCAAACAGTTAACAATTAACAGCAGGAAGCTGGCAACTTTATTAAGAAGTACTAATTAATTCTTCACGATTTTAGCACACGGTACGGAGGTATAGTGACATTTTATTTTGTCAAATTAATCGGCAAAGGTAAAGATAAAGAAAATTCTATTTCATTTTTAGCTTGGTTTGTACTGTGTAGATGTCATCAAATAAAATGGTAAATTCTTGATTATTCGTAGGGAAGTAATCGCCTTTGAACATTAGAAAAATTACAATCCATGCGAACTAAGTGTAGAATTACCGTAATCAATCAATATCATTGGGCAAGTCATGATAATCAAATATTAAGAAATTAAATTAATCGATGAGCTGTGGAATGCTATTAATTTTCCCATGTGTAACGTCACCCTCAGTCGCAAAGGGGTCAGTTACTCATTGTCATAATCAATAATATTATTTTGTCAGTAGCACTTCGTGATTAGGTTGAAGTACCAGCTTGGTCATTAACCTCACTCACAGTTCATTTTATTATCACAAATGAACGGTTACATTCAATTGACTCAGTTATCCCTAAGTGCCTGGGTAGGAGAATGAATGTAAGGCCAATGACATTTTTATGAATAGTAATTACCGTAAACGTTTGGGTTAACGCCCATGCTCACTTAACCGCCCATCCCTTACTTTAGGTGGATTTTCGATTTAACCGCCAACTGCTCGGTTAACCGCCCCTCTGCGATTTTTGGAGATTTCCAATTAAGCGCCCACCTCTCGGTTAAGCGCCCACCTCTCGGTTAAGCGCCCACCTCTCGGTTAAGCGCCCACCTCTCGGTTAAGCGCCCACCTCTCGGTTAAGCGCCCATCTCCGATTTTTGAAGATTGATGATTACGCGCCCAGTGCTAAGGAAATGCGCGATTACCCATTTTTAGATAAAAATCCATGATAACAAAGAGTGCAACGACAGCGTCGGAGAGGGTGGTTTGGTAATGTGAATAATGATACAAGTAATAATTATTGTCCCGAGTCAAAATGTAATACCTCGAATGCTTTGTCACTTTATTTTCTTCTCTTGCTCACAAATTTAAGTTTAAGAACCACGCCCGCATCTATACCACCACTTTCAGCCATGCTGTCTGCCGCACTGAGTTTCCGTCTGCAGTGCACTAGATAAAACGTATATTCGAAATAATCAAGCCAGAGAAATGCCCTGACAGTGGTTTTGCCAACCCTCTCAATGACCTTTAGGTTGGAAGTTCTCGGATTTTTAAGAAGTCCCATAACTCACAAAAAGGTGTGAAATTCTCCGTATTTTGATGAATATAATTGCCAGGTTATCGAGTATGTCCGTCTTTCGAGTACAGGCGTGCGTGAGTAATGCCAGGACGTAGCTAAAATGTAGACAAAGTCATGTGTTTTTATTCAAAATACACGGCAATATCTCACGTAATCTCGCGAAGTATTGCTTTTTAGAGTGGTCCTAGTGTTACTGAATGGGAGGCTGGTAAAGACGCGTTGCTGGTTAGATCTCGTCAATAGTCGCATAGCTAACCAGGGCTGCTGATTACCGGAATAATTGGGATTTTATCTATAAATTATTTTTACCGCCGCCGTGTGTGTACGAACTAATTATCCCTCGGACTCCAGTCAAAGTCATTAGTATTTAAATAAAATTTTAAGCAAATACATGCTCTTGACTCCGTTGCGTAACTATGTTTTGATTGACAACTGCCTGGAGTTCAGTGTCGTGGTTTTCTCAGGAATTTCCACCGACTGGAAAATGAAGCGAGGCGTTCTGGTTCGGTCTGTCACGACCAAAATGCGTTATGAGGAAACATTCGCATGACCTAAAAAGCAAATAGAACATTGACATATTGTTGAACTGATTTATGCATGGCATATTGTCACAGTTTTGAAACTCGGGTAACAACACCACAAAGGAGTTGAAAAGTAGATGTAGGAAAATGACACAATTATCTAATTTGAAAGATTAACAGGTGTATCAACTTGCCATTTCGCACCTTAGACCTGCAGTGAATTCAGAAAAAAATTGACACAGATTTGCCTGTGGACCATCTTACAGGTCTGTCATCAGTCTGTGCATTTTTGCTTCCATGATTGATTCAGTATTTTATATCAAGTGAACAAAAAATGTTAATCGAATTCTCGATCCTACAATTCCTTGTAAACTGGCGAAAACAAAACAGCACGACAGTGAAGCAGTTGTGTAACTTGTTTATCTCAAAGCATAGTATAAGGACATAATTTTCGAAGGAAATGTCTATACATTATGTGTGGAGGCTCTTAATCATTTTTTTTACTCCCCCCCCACACCCCCGAATGCCAAAACACCAGACTCTGTAACCAGAATAGAATAAATTAGCAGTGATTCCCCATTTGTTAAGCAATCAATCACTTCCATTCAGTCCATAGTTCTATCACGTGTAATTAAGAAAACCAACTCCACCAAACCAAGGGTTATACCCTATAAAATGAACAAAAGGAATCGTTCTGAAACCCCCTCGACCCACAACCCCCACGACCCTCGACCCAGAACCCTGTCAACCCAGTCTACACAAGCTCAACTTGACCTGAATATAAAACAAGCACTAACTTGAAGGACCAATGAGTTGGGCTGTGAATTCAGCTAGCTTTTCCGGTTTTTTTTTTGCAATTAAGGCAGTCGATTCGGCAATTTTGAAAGCCAAAAACAGAAAAAATGTGATCAAATCAAAGACCTACCAACCTTACAAATGTCGTTCCCGGCAGAGTGTAATCGTCAAGTCTACTCTTCAGTGAATTGCAGAGTGCGAGGAACTGACAAAACTGCAATTTCACCAGTAAATACAGTTTGAAAAAACAAACTGTTAACTAAAAAGTATTTCAAGATTAAATGGAGTGTATTGTAAACGAGTATACAATATAAAGCAAATGATAAAAATATTAAATAATGTACATCCACATTAAGACTCTCTCTACCTAGGTTTATTAGAACTGTGCCATTGATAGCCGCTCGTAGAACTGTGCTGCGCATTAAGTTGACTTGAGCGATACAGGGATGACGATAACGCGCTCACAGTGCGATAGCGCTCTCACGTCACTTTCTGTTTTCAATCACCAGATTTCAGCCAGAGCAGACTCGCCTGTAGGTGTGTCTTGTGGGAAAATTGCCCAGACCCAGAGAGGTAATAAGATTAATTATGAAATATGTAAAAAGCGTACAGATACCTCTATTGCCACAGGTCGTGGGTTGAGGGGTGTGGGGGTTGAAGGTATCGAGGGGGTTTCAGTACAATCCGAACCAAAGCACTGGTGTTCAAAGAACGCACTGCATGGGGCATTTAATTGAAATTAAGTATTTTAGATTAATTATTTTCTTTGTTTTTCAACCAATTCATCTAATACCTAAACTGCTTTCTCTGACTTGTTTGAAAACTTGAAATCACATTGTTTTGTAACCATGGCAACTAAACCACATCTTTCTAATTCCCCAAGTACCTATTCTAAATCTCAAGGAAATTGTTGAAACATTAAAAGCACACACAGTATGTGGCCACCCAGGTAACCTTTTGTGCAATAAGGGAAAGTACTCCTGAACTTGAGCAATGCATTATGGAACAGGGAGTTTCTTATTTTTGTCATTACAATTTCAGTGGAAGCACTGGTAACCCCAATGCTATTTTCCAATTCATCCATGCCTGAAATTATTGAGTAGAGTGAACTTCTGCTTTTTACCAACATCACAAATCCAATATCATCGAAAACAAGGAAAGACAGATTCATGATTAATTGATTATCCCGAATGACATGAAATTAGTGACCACCATATGACATTTACGTTTGTCATCACTTCCTCATTTATAGTTCAGCCGACGCATTCAATTGGCATAATACAGCAAAAAATGGACAGAGTAGTAAGGCAATTAAATTATTAGCCCACATCCAGTGGTAAATTAAATAAAAATCAACCAATTCAGAATTGCAAAATGATGACATACGTGTTGAATCAAATTCATCAAATACGTTATACCATAAACACCATGGAGGGAGGGTGCTTAACCCAGAGATCTCCACAAAAATTTGAAATTTTAAGAAATTGGGTATGGGAGCTCAACTAACAAGAGCAACGAGGAGCGTTGAAATGCGCCCACGAATGCATCGCAAATGGTGTGATTTTAGGGTTATTTTTTAGTATCATAAACATGGCCACTAGATGGCGCAAAAACGTACAATCCATCCAAAAACGGGAACGTGCCATATTTCATAGAAACAAAGGAAAACAGAACAAAATGAAATTGCCCCTTGTGGGCACAGCATCTGTTCCATCAGCCTGAAAGTCGTTGTCTGTTATCTTCATATAAATTCACTTACTAAATTTAATAAAGATCCTGCTGTGGGCGCAAAACAAAACTATCACTAGGAGGCATCACAGTAGTCAGTCGCCATCATCAAACGTCCTCTTCACACTGAAAACATACACGCCAATTTTCAAAACCATTTCTAGAATGATTTGATTGATCGAGGGGTGGATGCCAAAAACAAGATTTGAAAACAGCAAAAAAATGGCCACCAGGTGGCGCAAAATACCTCGATTCCATAAAAAACAGGATGATAGCGTCATCTCAGCAATAGATGTCTTCAAAATTTAATGAAAATCTGTTGAGGACCTTTGAAGATACAGACTGGTAAACGTTGAAAACTAAAATTGCCACTAGGGGGCACACCAGTACTCAGATCCATCCGAAAGTCATCGTCATCCATTGTCAACATCATTAAAACACACTTGCTAAATTAAGTAAAGATCCTGCAAAAGGTTTAATAGATACTTAACATGATCGCAAAAAAACAAAACTCCCACTATGTGGCACCACAGTAGTCGAACTCGGAAAATCGTCGTCAGCCGTCCACTTCATAGTAAAAACACTCATGCAAATTTTCATAATTATCCTGAACGTGGTTTGGTTGATAGACAAGTGGACGCCAAAAAACCGACTCGAAAACAGTAAAAATGGCCACTAAGGTAGCGCAAACTAGGTCGAATCCATCTAAAAATGGAGAGATAGCGTCATCTCATTAACAGATGCCTGTATGCCAAATTTTATGAAAATACGTTGACGACCTTTGAACATACAGAGGTAAACGTAAAAAAATAAAATTGACACTAGGTGGCACACCAGTAGTCAGATCCGTTTGAAAGTCGTCGTCCTCCGTTGTAAGATCATATAAATACATTTACTTAATTTAGTAAAGATCCTGCAAATCATTTAGGGGATACAGCCATAGGTGCAAAAAATTTTGCCACTAAGAGGCCCCACAGTAGTCAGCCGTCCACTTTATTGTAAGAACATACATGCCAATTTTCACAATCATCCTTTGAGCGGTTTGGTTGATAGAGGGGTGGACGCAAAAAAACAGACTTAAAAACAGTAAAAATGGCCACTAGGTGGCGCAAACTACGTCAAATCCACCTGAAACAAAGAGGTACTAGCATCATCTCACAAATAGGAGCCTATACACAAAATTTTATGAAAATCCGTTGGAACTTTTGAAGATACAGAGGCAAACATAAAAAACTAAAATTGCCACTAGGGGGAACACCGGTAGTCGGATCCGTCTGAAAGTTCGCTCATGCTATTCCATCTGCAGATGGAACACATGTGCAAATTTTCATGAACCTACATCAAGGCGTTTTGGCGACAGAGCAGCGGACAACAGATGGACGCCAAACTGAAGCCAGACGGACGCCAGGCGGATGCCAGACGGACGCCAGACGTACGAAAGGACAGACGGACGGAGATGATGGCATAATGCGTCCACATATAAATATGTGCGCGCATAAAAATGAATGCTTTCCCTGAACCAGTTGCTGCGACATTTGAAATTATCCACAATCCCAAAGGTCAAAGAATTCAACAGAAAATGTAGAGCGTCTTACAAGTCTTACCTGATTGGCAAAATAAAGAATCTTTATCAATTTGAATTTGGAGGGGTAAGTAGCATGGGCGGCGCAGCACTGAAAACAGTGGTGCACCATCCATAGACCATGGGTGCAGAAGCACTGAAAATAGTGGGGGCTATAGCCCCTCTGAGCCCCCTATGGTGCGCTGCCCATGAGTAGGCCCCATAGTGGGCGTTATTCACATACACTAACTTCCTTTCAAAATTGATATGTAAGGTGAATGAAAGCAGTTCTTTGTGAACCCTGCCCAGTTGGATTGTGTAAATAAGCACAGCTTAACAAAAGGTTTATGGTCTTGCCTGAGAAGATAATTGTTTTACTATCCCCTATGGATTCTAAATAGTCTGAGCGCCAGTGAGAATTTTACTCATATTAGACACTCTAAGCATGTCAAACGGGCAAAAATCTATAATCCATGAAAAAAGCATGTAATCCCAGTAGAAAAGGTGCTATACCAACGTGTAAAACGTGTAAACATTACGTGTCAAATGTGTAAAAAGCTTGTCACGCTCATGTGTAAAACATGTCAAAATATGACACGCAAATGTGGCAAATTGCCATTCTCACACGTAAAATGTGGCAAGGAGCCAAGAATGTGCCATGCCTCACCCAACTTTTCAATTTTTTGTGTGGCTGCATTACAGCTCATTATGCAACAGTAAAACGTTTCAAGATCTGAATGACAAATGGCTAACTAAGTATGTGAAATAGAGATGTAAGCTCTGCTGCAGTGTGTACTGCCGGTAAATACTGTAGAATCAGAGAGGGTACTGAAGTGTTCCAGGAAGTGTCCACTGAATCATATTCACATTATTTTAATGTCGCTTTCCCATGATCGAAACTCCGTCATACCAACAATTTGCTGTAAATCCTGTGGTGGCGACATCGGAGTAGTACTTACAGGGATAAAACACCAGATGATGCAATTGATTCCCATAATACACATACATGTGTTGTATGTGAGGACCTCTACCCTTTATCACTCTCAGTACACAGCTCCGGAGTTTACTCTACCTATTTTGAGAGCAATCGTGATGGTTGGGGAGTACGCAATTTACGGTTACCCTCAAACCATAACTCCTCAAAAATGGGAGTTGGAAAACCGACATACAATGATCTCTGCTATTCATTCACTCTACGATACTTGTACCAGGAATCACTGAAACAAACTTGATCCTCCACACTGCGTTGTATCTTTTATTGTATTTTCCTGTATTGATTTAGCCTGAAGTAGGGACATCCACAGCAGATGTTGCATCTTCATTTCTCCATTATTAAGGAAACTAATAACTGCAAGTTATCACGACCTGAGTACAATCTTCAGTATTATTGTCGGCACCCATTAACTTAGTCAATCATGGTCGGTTTCTTCACGCAGATCACGACCCAAGATACCTTAATTGTGCGAGATAGAAATCAAGATGAATTTTTGTCCCACTTCTGATGGTGACATGGTTATACTCTGGGAAGTATTTAAATGCCAGAATTTCACAAATACAGCTAATGTGATCACGCGTTCCACTCATACTGCTTGGTGGTAATCTCACATCAGATCCTTAATGTAGATTGACTGGGCTGTGCTGTTAAAAATAAAAGTTAAATTATAACATATTTGAACATTTCTGAATTTCTCGTCAAATGCTGATCATGTTTAGTTTTTGAATCACCAAAATCGCCCAACTACAACGGAGGTTAAGACAATCTATTCTGTCCGAAGGCATTACCAATGCACTGTGGGTTTGACTGTGTTCATACGCAGTGGGTAATAGGGTGTAACCACCACACGTTTCATAACTATTACATCCATGACACAGATAGATAATTCTTGTACTTGATTCAATAAGTTGTTTTTAGCAGTACGTATATGCTATTGTAATAAAGATATTACGCCTCATGTTGTTACGCGCATTAAATCATCGTCACAAAGCTAAGGTCACGTGGTTCCTCTATGGGCAGAACATTACAACGTATTTAAATGCGATGAGTAATGTTCAGTTTTGTTGATTCAGTTTTCGGGAGTCAATCGGCATCTCAACATTTTTAGTGTACATGCTTTCTCAAATTAAGTTTTAACAACAGAATGTGTAATTTTGACTATTGGTTCTCACAACGAGTACCAAAATTCTGAAGTCATGAAACGAGGTCGATCATTTGAGTTTATGTAAAATGGTACACAAACAAGACTTTGAAGAGTTAAGAAAAATGAATCACTTGTATGTAAAATTGCAGAAGATTCAGTACTGGTTACCACCGAATTCGAAAAATGTCATTCTCATAAAAACGTAGGCGTTCACGCTCATTGGGTCAGCTGTGCCGAACATGTAGCTTTATTAATGAAACGGACTGCTAGGATCCATTCCTCGGTGACGCATATCTTTTTGGTAAATCCAGAACGAGTGATCAAAACTTCTTCCAAAACAAGCGGGTGGAGCGGCTTTACTGAATAAACCCGCTCGAGAGCTCCTCGACTTCTCGGAGTAATAACGCTTGCTGGTGTCCACTCCAAAATGAAGCTAAATCTTTTATGGAACAAGTCCCTGTCAATGCCAATAAAATGCTTATTGACAAACGGAGAAAACACCACACCTCGACACCTCGGTTACCTTTGTTTATTCATTGTTGATGAAAACCTCTACCCGGTGTCCAAATTAGTTCTGCCAGGTTTCAGTAACCCTTTGAAGACTGGGAGATAATTGGCCTGCATGTTGTCATACGGGACAAAAAACTGCTGGGCAATTAACAAAGGAGTAGGAGCCAGGTGTTACCACACCCTGACAACCTCTCACATCTGGTCACTGAACGGGGAGAAAACGTTGTAATGTGACACTAACACGTTGATGTCTTCTTGCATATATTAGCAAAGATTTTCTTCCATTTACATCATGCTCACTTTTTGTTATTTCTATAGTGTATAGTTGTAAAATTCTTCATACATTCAACATTGAGATTGATGCCTAAAAAGAAGTTGGCACATTCACCTAACTTCATTTACCTTGAAAAAGTGAGCAATGAAAAGTACACTGGTAAGAACTATTACACCCACATTTGTTAAGTTTAAATGGTCGATGTGTACATTTTGTACAATCAAACATAGAATTCTAATTTTTGATGTAAAATAGCTGGATTTTATCGTGTTAGCTTCAACAGAAAGGTGTTAAACGAGAAAGGACATATGGTAAAAATGTTTCAGTATGGGACAACGAGCTTGGAAGACAACTGAAATTTCATTTTGACAATTTTCTCAACAAAAAAAATCTTTTCAGAAAACTATACTTTTTTGCTTCTGCATGCTTGTATTGCATATCTGTTACCAAATAACATTTGATACCAGTACTTGCAGCAGTGTAGCAAGAGCAGGAAAAATACAACAAAGGCATTCAGCAAATTGCATTTGTTCACAAGTTGAAGGTTTAATTGACTGTAGTTCATAAAGTGTTATACGCTGAACGTTGAGAAGAGGTTCAAGGATGCCTTTGAGCTAAGCTTGCATTTCGTTCTTTTAGCGGTCAATGTTGTATTTCTTAATTGAAGCACTTTAGGATTAAATCTATTACCAAGCTCATCAGAACTCGAATTAACTGCCAAGTCATAGTAAATGAGTACCTGAGTCGTTTTAAGATTGTCATAAATTCTGGAGCCATCCCGGGCATGTCCATTCAGACTCCATAGGGGATAATAAAACAATTATCTTCTTAGCCAGGACCATAAACCCTTTAATTAGTTATACAGACCAACTGGGACAGTTATATTACTGAAGAATAGGATTCACACAGAAATGCTTTCAATTACATTGCATGTCAATTTCAAAAGGCCTATTGTTTCTGAATGACACCCATGATTTAATCCTCAATTATATTTTAAACATCTATACTGTATGAACCACTTTAAAATGGAATAAATTTGTAACGTTTATTTCTGTTCAGAAATTCAACTAAAAAAAAAATGTATGCCATATTGGGAAAAATATTTTTTGGCAAATTCTCAACAAAAATTATTTACAAGAAATTTTACTATGTTGTTAGCATATTTAACTGCTTAAAATCACCAATTTCATATCAAAACACCACAAAATCAACCTCAAGTCGATCAGCTGACAAACTGCTCATAAACACTATCTGGCGATAACTTAATTAGCTGAACTCGATTTACAAGAATTTTATGGCTGGTACATACTACATAGAATGGGCAACCAATCAGAGCATTAGTAGACCTCAATTGTGTTCATTGTCATCAGATGTTGTTGCTCGTTTTCCCATGGTGGTATAATAACGAATGATAAAGTCTTGGGTTTGTGGTGGTTGTGACAACTCAGTATTTAAACATACTTTGGCTCTTTTCTATTTCATGTGGGACATTAGAGAAACTCGTGTATAAATGGTGGACATGATAAACTGATGCTGGGTGAGTTCATACTCATGTCCGTGGAGCTAAGAAACTTTCAATAATTAAAAGTTGCTTTTCTCGTTTTTGGGATATTGAATTCACAGTTCTAATATGCAGAGCTATAAAGGAAGGTTTAGTGATGCTGACAATGAAGTCACATGTCAAAATGAGGAAAATGCTGCTTTCGAGCAGATTAAATATAATTGTGTACCCATGAACGTAGGTTGTGTGCAGAATCGGCACACATTATGCATACGTTACGTATGCACATACGTTACGTATGCATAAGATGGTATTTTCGTAAGACTGACGCAGGGTAACATTCCGTAGAGTTAAGGCATGGTATACAGTAGCATAGTACTCCACCAAATGTTACATAGACTTTCATAAAAACTACTTTTTGTGTACGGTGCTCCGCGTCGATAGTTCTTAAAAAATTAAAACTTCGTATTTTTGGTGCTCATCTCGTGAACCCATTTGCTACATAGACCAGAGCTGAAACAGCATGAGACACTGTAAACTTGGCGTACTGGCTACAAATCCCCAACAGGTATGAGTACTATGTCTTTTCTTCACAAATAATTAACACTAGTATATGAAATGAAGCTTTAGATGGGAATAAAAATACAACCGCACATATGCATGTTTTATGTAGTCCTCGAGATGGAAATAAAGACTGTTGTGGAAATATGGAGCTGTCAGATCAATGTCATAATGTACCATATGCGGAAGACATAACTACCATGCAACAACGATGTCGTTCACAAAAACACGAGACAACGAATGCCAAGTGACGGATGCTCTGTTTAAACCAAACCAGTAGTTATTTCAGTTCAAAGGCAAGACACTCACTTACTGGAAAAACTCCAAGAGACTGAGAATTTACAACTGCTACTTGAATACAGCATATTGGATTTAGCACGCCAACTACAAATTTTGTGTGATCTTAACTTCTTTCCTAGACATCAAAGTCAGATGACGTGGACTATGCCATCTTTAATTAGCGTGGTAACTTCAGTCGTTTTAAATTTGAATCCATCAGTTTTAAATAGTCCCTACTGGTCACAAAAGAAGAAGAGCAATAAAACACATCTCAGTCAGCGTTCTTTTATGTCTTTGTTTGACAAGATACTCACCATTAAACAACTTTAAATGCAGGTTCACAATTACCAAGGTTTAGTACATTGCCATTACCTTGAAGCAATTAATAAACTTTTCAGCAACCGTCAATTTGCCATGAGTAAAAATACAGTTAGTCTACTCATTCATCCCATTTTAAACACTGGCACCAAACGAAAAGATCAACAAAGTTGGACAGAATTTAACCAATCAGTAAACACGAAAAATGACAGCTAATTCCATCTTGTGCACACCTTTTCGAGAAATATTTAACAAAGAACACCATTACTAAACCAAACTACAGTCACAGATATGATGTAACAGTCGACAGACGATTCAAAATAGCTGTTACACTAATCAAGAGGTGCTACTCTTGAAGTTTAACGATCCAACTCAGTGACAGGATCAATGAGCTTAAATAAGATAATTGGGACTTCGTTATGAAAAATTCAAAACGGATACAAATTAAAACCTAACAACAATTCCAAACTGTCAATGGCTGGGGCTTCATGCAATTGTTTCAATTCCTCAGGGATACTTGAGTCAAATATTTATTAGATGATTCCATTTTAATGTCGAATCCATTAAACTAACACTAATTGCTATTTAGCGTGGTATCAGTACAAGTATCAATTACTTCGGGTTATATGCCACGATTTATTCATACAAATTTAATGTCATTGGCAGCATAGAATATAAAGACAGCAGAAGAAACATGGCGCAATTTTGATAATTTTCTTTAGAACCCAATCCATGATGCCAAAATGTCACCGGTGTGTGTTACGTGTTAATAATGAGCGGCAAAAAGCTTAGTCTCAACCTTGAAATTCACACTAACCATCCTCCAGTGAGACAAAATGAAAAATTGTTTTGCACATGTTCAAAATTTGCATCAAACTTTAGAAATGGTGATGTGGGCTGACCCAAATTAAAAAATTACAATCAACAACAAACAATCATTTACCTTGGCTATTCAGCATGATAACGCATGAAAACGCTGCGAGGGTAACCACTTTTAATGATTTTTATGAACTGCAAAGTCTAAATTCAGGCCCTGTTCATATAAAACGCAGTGTCCAATATTTGAAAAATTTAATGAACAGCAAAATCCCCCATGTCCAATGTTCATGTCAAGAAAATTCAATTTTGATTTGAATTTCAGTGTCCCAAATTTTTAAGAATGCGCAAACAGTAGAATTTTACCAGATGTCACCAGATCATATGTGCGTATTATGTGAACCAGCGTGTATTTCAATTTATTTTACAATGCCTTATTGAAGTAATTTGTGAGAAGCTTGATTACACGGAATGACCAATCGTCAAACAGAGCAATACAGTCCTCTCTAAAAAAATCCATTCACACCCCCTTCTACAAATCCTGTCCATCTAACTGCAAACAGTCCCTACCTGATTGGTAACTCCTCAAATTGCGACGCATGATTCCAATGTCCAGCCCGGCGGCCTCTTGAGGAAATCAATGAGCCTTTTGCGAGTTCCCACTATTAATGTCAAGAATCAAAATCGGCTTCAGTGCTTATCCTTATTCAAATACACTCCGTGTCTCCCAGGTCTAATCCTAATGAAGGCTGGTAATCCAGTTAGCTGCTGGCGTATCATCTGATGAAAGTATTCGGGCAATTCCGCTAATAACATATTTATACGACTCCTTACTACAACTGCTCTCAGTAAACCTATGAACAGGTTGACCACAGTTTCACCACTTCAGAAACTTAAAGGTAACATGAAACTACTGCTCGTTTTTGCATAATGTCATAGCAACCAACATAAAGTGTAGGTAATGATTTTGTAAATTTTAGTGGGTTGTCACAGTTAAAAAGTGTAGTAATCAAATACACGAATGAGACTCAATCTACAGTTGACCATTAGGAAACATATACTTATTGAGTAGCCTGTAACCATGGCAACATGCAGTCATTAGCTTATTACCCTGACAATCAAGCTTGACTTAACATTAGAATCACATCCATACTCCATGCCAACTATTTGCCGAATTCCCCACAGCACATCACGTAGTACAAACTACGTCGATTCCCAGTAAATTAATTTTCCGCATTGTACTTAATGTGGGCAGGTCCGTTGGCCACTGTAACCATGGCAACGGGAGTTGAAAACTGCGAGAACAGTACACGACGAGGGATATAAACTTGCAGAAATTGCAGTAATAGCAACACCTGCTTGAGTCTAGACAAATAACAACTTGCACACAGGTGCTCTACTGCCAAACAAATTAATAGAAATGTTAGACACGCGGTACATCATGTAAAGTACAAGCAGAAGTAATCATACAAAATGAGCCGAGATTCTCCATCGTGAGGGGTTGGCAGAAGCCAAATTCATCATCACAGTACGGTCTTCCCATAAGATCGAGAACGAAGAGGAACAAACAGGAAACTTACTAAGGTACCTAAGTCATTCTGTAATTAGAATTTTGCCACCCTTATAGTTATTAATAAGTCATTTTTGTTGTTAACAAAAGCAGTCAACAGGACTGGGAGATGGTTTTGATCTCATTTGTCTTGTACTGTTTAAAGAAGACTATGATAAGTACCTGAATTGCCTAAAAGGTAATAAGCTTTAAACAAATTTTAACCTTACAAGCATATTTCTGTTTTAAACTTGTGAAACCTGAAGGAAAGTCAAGAAATGAAAAGTTTTTACTTATTTCAAACACGCTTATAACAAATAGTTACATTTATCTCACGGACTTAGGACACTGCATGGCGAACAATTGAAATTTAATTTTTTGATTCTTTTCATGTCAGGAATATAGAACAAAATTAATACTTTTCCATTTTCAAGTTCTGCACCACTAGCTGTGAGTCAGACCAGAGTGCTGTATTGGTAAAATAAGAGGTAAGTAGTGGCCCAAAGCCCACCGTACCACCGTGAGCACTGAACGTAACTTACAGTACGTAGGCGCTACATTCAAATAACAAAAGGTGGTTGGCTGTGCCTACGTACGCCTCCGTGTGTCTACGTGCGCCTACGCCCACTACAGCACTGCGTCTGACAATGTTTTGAAAAACTGTGGGCACTTTCCAAGTTAGAGCCCCATGAAAAAATGAATGAATAGCAATTATTTTTACACAAACTGGTGAGATTTTACCGTATAAGCATTTTGGTGTTTCTTGCTTCAAAGTCTGAGGGGCAAAACAGGTAATACCACAAGCATTTTCGTTTGTCCCTTCATTTGCGCTAAATCGGAACTCTGGCTAAGAGTTTTTAAAGGAACTCCACACTGTTGACTCACTGCCCCTATAACCAGCGGTAGTACAGCACATTGCTTAGCTACTTTAAAAGCGCATCAAACTGTAAAAGAAAATTTAGCAATCTAAAAGAATGCTCACTGCAAGTCTTGTAAAAAACAAAACATGGTGTGCGTGACTGTGAGTAACTAATATTTCAGTCAGACACTAACTAGCCATGCTAATACAATCAAATGTCATTCGACAATTGAATAATGGATAAATCTTCATAACACGTCCTAGACAATTACTTATGACAAAAATGACAGACATTTTACAAGGGCTCACCTTTCAAAACAATTAGTCTCATCTCTTACATTTTGTTAGCAGACGCATATATTGGAATCTGAGTCACACTTGAGAGTTTAAGACACCACAGGAATACACTATAAGCGAACACAAGAAAAATCAAGAAGAGCCAATACTTTGGCAAGTGGGTAAGGAGAAATGAACTGCTGATGCCTGCCTCAAAACAATGTGGGAATTGGCCATGTGGAAAAGAAGTTCGCTCATGCAGGACCCCAGAAAAATATCCAAATTTGGCTAAATTCGAAACCTTATCTCAGAAATGGCTGGTCGCATTCTTTTTAAACTTTCAGCTACTATGTTCTCCAACCGTATGTTAGCAATTGTTTTCAAAAAGTTAGTTTTGAGGGGGGGGCTACCAAAAATAGGACTTTGATGATTTTTATGAAAAAAATCAAAAGTTGCGTAAACTAAAACAAATTTGGAAATCTATAAAAACATTTTTGAGATTTCATCTTGAACACCTATCTCAAACAAAATTTGGTCATGTGATTGTTACGGTGGTTTTTGCTATGAACGTCTACTTTTTTTGTTAAATTCTCATGACAGCGTTCTGTCATTCAGCAACTTTTCCAGACTGTTTCGATGATTTCAAGCAATCCTGATTCTGTCAACTGCTAATGCATCATTGGCGTCAACCTTCCAAGTTAATGGCAGGAATCAACCAAAAACTCATACTCCCGGTGTCACAGATTGGGCATTTAGATCGTTGGTGGGTGGCCTTTTCTCACAGTTGCCATGTAATTCCTGAAAGCATAATAGGTCAGGCTTGCCCTTTCGGAGACTTAGAAATGAGTTTTCAAGTTTTTGAGGGTTGTCAAGGGTTACCGAGCATTATTTTGTTTCAGAGAACATGACGAGGAAATTGTTTTTAGTATCTGTTAATAGGCCAAAACTGGGTTTGGTATGCTTTTAAACCCAAACTGGCAGGGATTTTGTTCTACGACTGATGTTTTTACAAAATCCAGTGAATTGTTTAGACAATATATTCTTAGATTGTGTTGAGAACATAAGTTACTATTCACTGGACCAGTCTTTGTAGGGTCCTTATGGTTCTATCCCAAAGGTTGCCTCTTCCACTTCAGATTTGGATCTTTTTGGTCAAAAGTCCGACTTACACCTGCGGCAACTTCAGCGTTTCATTAACGAAAAGTTTTAAGTCTTTGTCATAACTTAAATTATACTTTAAACCTGTTGTAAGTTCAAGAAAAAGCTACAAATATGGCTATATACTATTAGGAAAAATTGAACACGGATAAACACTGGAAAATCTCAGGAAACCATCAGCGACTCAAAAAACGTGCTTCAGATTTTACTGGGGTTGGCCAACCCTAAAATTGTGACCGCAGTTGGTCAGGGAGAGGGAAGATAATCCCATCGTGCAAAGGAATTTTACAAGACCAGTTTTAAGAGAGTAAACCGCTTAATTCTATTTTTGATTTGTAGCCAGCTCTGCGCAAGATGAAATGCAGCTTACAGCATCAGCTATATCGACATGACAAACCCAAAGTACTTTGTCATCTATCAATTTGAACAGATTGTGATGCATCACTACTGCCAAGTCCAAATTCTGGGAGTTGCCAAGGGAATGAATTCCTGAAATCCCACTCGTCCAAGCACCCGGATTTCCAATAAACCGACAACCAGAAACATGAATGATTTTTTGCAACAAAAAGCGACTGGTGATGTTAAGGAACGTTCAGTGTATTGTTAACATCTGAGTGTAAATATCAAAACCTGTTATCTAAAAAAACTATCCAAGTGTTCTTTCCTTCTTGCCCAGCTTATTTAGCCAACGCACAAGAGATAAAAAAATGAAAAAGAAAAACACATGAGAAAGGTAATGGGCAAACATTTTTGACAAGTATTTTTTGTATCACAATATTCCTTGCCATTTCTGTGAAAAAATATCAAATTACTAAACGCTTAACAAAATTTACAAAATTCACTGTCTACAGTAATATGTTTCCATAGTGATCCTGATCAATCATTGTTAATATCTGAGAGAAATAACAGCATTAAATCAGATCATTATTTTCACTCAGCAAAATGATGCGATTAAGTTTATCCCATCATTAAAAGTGACTGAAGCTGTCAATTAAACTGCAGTGTCATCTGGTGAGAACAAGAGCAATGCAGAGCCCTGAAATGCTACCACCGTGTGCATCACAAAGGGTAAAATAAGAGGGTCATTCTTAAAATTTTTTTTCCACAGAAGACAGATTCGGCAAAAAATGAACATCAGTTGATCTCCCCTTATTAGGACAGCTCATGTTTCACAAAATTCATCTAAAATGAAACACACACAGGGGAACTCCATCAAGGCCAAGAATTCCTCATTAAAGGAACAGTTACTACCATTGCATAGATGGCTCCCGGGGGGTCAAGGGGGGTCTGGACCCCCTTTATTCCCTTGATTTTAGTGATGTCACATCTACAATTTTCAAATTGTTGACTTAGACACCTCTTTTTAAAAAATCCTTGATCCGACCACCTTTTAAATAATGCGTCCACATATAAATATGTGGGCGCATAAAAATCCTGGATCCGCCCCTGCGTTGGTGGCACTGACCACTATGGTTGCCACCAAACAAATAAGTTGCAGGGGGAAGGCCAGGCCTGGGGGAGGCCATAGTTTTGAGGTAGGTGTTGAATGTAGGCTCTGTTAATCTGGTTCATTTGGAATGAGAAAAGGCCACTTGTTCGGCTGTAGCAGCACTCTTCTTCAAGACGATGCTGAGTGGCAACTGAGAAATCGGCTGTGATTTCAGGTAGCCCTCTAACAAGCCAGAATTACAAACAAGTTAGTGCTGTGACAGAAATTTTGGGCCACGTTTTTGGAATCCATAGGAAACTCGCTCTCAGAATCTATCTATGTTGACTTATATCGCGCAACGGCAGGGAGGTGGTGCTTTAGGGGTGAAAAGTGTCACTTTTGTTTTTTTACCCCTTTTTTCTTAGCCTACCTTGGTTTTCAGTAACATAACGTGAAATGTTCGTGATAGAATCTCAGGGGTTACAGTGACTATAAACTTAATAGGCTTTTATCAGCAAGATTTCAATAGTTTATCACCCATTCTGGCTATAGGAGCAATAAACACGGTAATTAAGCCTGGTCTGGCAATGGAACTTAAGGCCTTCAGGTAATGTGTATAGGCGTGAAATCGCATGTTACTGGCGAAACAAAGGTTTGTGGTTTTCTCAGGAATTTCCACCAACCCCAATGAGGCGAGGATTTTCGGGTCTTTCTATCATAACCAAAATGCGTAATAGGAGTGAAACGGCCAAAAATGCAAGACTAAATAATGTATTTGTGCTCATTTATAGAGTTTCTAATGTGAAATTACTCAAAACTTTTCGACAGAGTGTGTTCTTCTAGGCAAAACCAAGTGTAGAACTGTTCTGTCCTCCCACTCAAATTAACCAACAAACTAGTTTTGAGTTTCAGCAATAGAGGACCTACCATGAAGCACAGAAATAGAGGTTACAGAACATCAAAAAGCAAATGCTTTTCTGTGGCTTAACAAACCTTTATTCAAAGATTAAGTCACAAAAAGTACTAGACACACCAATAACAGATATTGACTTTAAACATCAATTAACTATTGATTTATCAAGTCTGGTGACAGGTGGTGGTACTAAATTTTCAGATACATGATTTATACATTTTTAACACTGGTTTGAGAGGTAGAGCAAGTTGCACTCCATTAGTCGCTCCAGTTTCAACTACACGTCTAAACACAAATGGGGCAGGACGGACAGGGATCATCTTTGAATGTGCTTGCACAATAGCGTATATTTGGGTGATCCGCTGGCATTCCACGTGGTTTGGACCTTGGTTTTTGTTTATGCGAGCATGCGCAGACAGTCCTCGTGTAAGTGACTCTTGCTGATCCAGTTTGCAATCTAATGTTGCGTAAATACGACTTAAATGGAACAAGTCGCACCGTGACATCTTGCACCATTACAACTGTTCCTCACGTAAAAAACAGCTATTGACGTGTATTGAACACCAACTAATGAAACATGTGGACACCATTAGTGGTCAGTTTATGAGAAAGGGCGGCTGCACCTTTAGGTCAAGGTAAAGTGTATGTGACTATATGTGCAACACTTGCAAAGCAGAATTCCTTTGAAAAACGCATTATTTCAGACAATAAGTAGCGTGAAATAAGCATTTAATCCATAAAAACTTCTTGGAGGGTATAGCATCAAGCTTACTTATTCCATGATTTAGACAGATTATGAAGATACAAACTCGTATTTTGAGTCAATAATTCTCCATAATGACAGCTCATATCTGCACATTGACCAGTTCTATGGTGACAGGATTTTAATTCAAAGGATTTCTAAAAACTTTTTTGTGAAGTAATGCAGATCCCATCAAGATTTGATCCTCGGATCTTCTTGATCCTCGGATCTTCTTGATCCTCAGATCTTCTTGTTTGCAAGCCACCACTGCATCACCAGCACATCATCAAACTGAGTCAATATGTTGGAGTTTTCACACTCCAAAACTGTGACATCGGCTGTGCTCAGTCAATGCTACACTTCTGGGGTCAACATTGGTTAAAGTTAATAATTGCATAATAACGTCTAACAATTGGAAAAATTTACTGAAAACGCCAGGTATATTCATTGACACCAATCACCTTTGTGGCTCTTTTCAGCTGTCAATGTCTATCGGTTTCACGGTTTCACAGCTCAGTATAACAGACTTGTATCTTAATTCAACATTCAATAAAGGTATTGTTACGAAAATAAGAAGAACATAAACTAGTAAGGACAAAAACAGTTGCTATGGATGGTGTGACAATAGATGTCGCTGTTACTAGTGATAACTTTAATGCAACTTCAGCAACTATAGAGTAAATTCAACTATCTAGATTATCAATTGATGAGTAAACCGTGGTCAATAAATAAATTTAATAAATAACAGTTAATTAGTTATTATTTAATAATACAATGCGTCATTGGACGCGTACGTAGTTCTGTGGATCTATACTTGAAATAAAGTAGTTTTTCAAAATATATTATTACTTTCTATCAAGTATTCCGCATGCAGCCTCAAGCGCACAAGCTTTACATAAGGATCAGCACATCTTGTGCCATTGTCTTCAATTGCTTTTTTCTGTTTTGTCAGTTTTCTTCATTTGAATACAGGTGTAGCTTCAGACACTGTAATAAACATAGACCAATTAAAAAGTGAAAGATTGTAAGTATCCAAAATAATCCCTACCGTATAATAGAAACTACTAAATAAACCAAAAGTTACTGATCAGCCCATTGTGTTACAAGGAAAGTTAAACAAAGACGTGTTCTTTAAATTATTTCTTTAAAATGAAGTAAGAAAATGCCTACTAACAATTTTATTTGACACCTCCTTTTTAGAAGTGCACACTTCAACAGCTAACAACTGGCTTATCACTAGGATTACACACATGAACATAATCCTGACACGTCTCATTTGATCAACATAACAGGGCTCAACCTCATTAATTTCGGTAAATTGAAATTTCTCCAAGTTCTTTGCCTTGACTTAAAATTTGTTTGTATTTAGTTTTTTTGTTCGCACTCAACAGGTCAAACTTCTCACTCAGTTGGGGTAGAATTTACACAAAACGTGTGTGGCCTCAGTGGCGGATCTAGGATATCACAAGGGGGGGGGGCCCAACATTTTGTCCAGCTGTAAACATTTGCGCAAACTGAACCACGATTGTAGATGCGCATAGCACCGAATGGGGGGGAGGTCGGGAGGGGGGGGTTTGCCCCCCGCCCAGGAAATTTTTCTGTTTTTACCTCTAAAAATCAAATATTTCCCTCGATTCCTGAAGTATTATCCAAGAAAAAAAGGCAAAAAAAACACGAACATGTCAAACAGGAAAAACTGCAAGTACCAAAGACTCGAACTCACGACCTTGTGCATAGAGCGCGCGTGCGTTACCACTACACCACCACGTTTTAACTACTTATATCATACTAAGAGACCTACTTGTTTATGGTCCACAGCGTTTGCGCGCGAAACCTACTTCTTTTTGTAATGCTTATTACACGTTTTGTGCCATCGATTCTTAACAAATTTGTCGTATTTAAAATAGTCTTCAAATGCCCAAAAGACCAAATCCGTTTTTCGTGTTGGCAATAATGACAGGATTGCTTTGGAAATCGTCTTAACATAAGGTTTGACAAAGAGAGTATTGCGAGTTTCTGAGTGATTCACTAAGGCTTCGATTAAAATTCCCATCTTACCAGCAGCTTCTGTTTTTCCATCGTCACTCAGGTTCCATTTTCTTTAAAAAAAGAAGTAAATTTTCTTCATTGCACAGTGGAGCAGACGACGGAAACTGAGTCGTAGTGCGCAGCGCCACTGCCGGTCGCCTGGGATATCGCGGGAGAGCCTATACTTAGCCATAGTTCCGTTACGAATGCGCCGTGTTCCGAATTTGACACTTGAAATTGGATTTGAGCCCTCCCCCCCACACTAAAACTGCACACATTTTAATCTTTTTTCATCCGTATAATTTTAATTACCGGGGTTAATTGATTAACTCAACATTTCCCTACGCTCTTACTGTTTTATTTTTTTGCGGCAGCCAAGGGGGGGCCCGGGCCCCCTGAGCCCCCCCTAAATCCGCCTATGGGCCTGTGAATGGCTCGAAGCCTACTGTTTTTGACTGAAATTTGAAGTCAGATGGCGTCAGCCATTTTTCACGATTTTGGTTTAATCTCAGTCCAGCAATTCTGCTTAAGGACGGATGTTAGATTCTTTTAGCTCAAAAGAACTCTGTCACAACCACGTTTAAAGCTGTACCTCCTGTCTTTTAGCGCAGTTCATACTACTCATCTGGACAATATGACAAGGGTTAGTCTGTGTGTGGACGGCACAAAAGAAAAGTCCTCTACTGCGGGGTGGTGAAGACAACTCCACTCCCATTGCGTTGCTTAAAGACAGGTTACACATTACAGGTTGGAGCTGAAAGAAGGAACATCATTTGCATCTTGTGCAGTACGTCTCTTTTCTACTGTTGTAGTTAACACATTATGGATGTTCAAACAATGAAAAACTTCAATTTTCTGTGATGAATTTAGTTTGTATAGTCTACAGTTGGCTGGGAAAAAATATTGCCACGATGCAGGCACTACGTTATTGCCTAGGTTATTGCCAACAGCCATCTTTGTTCACTAATTTCCAAACAACAGAAGCCAATCATGAAAGTCCAGCCAGTGTGGTAAGAGGCATTGTAAACCCAGCTGATAAAATTGCCAGTTGGGAAATCAGATGGAGTGCCTGAAGAGCAGTTATTGTGTAGCAGGGGTAATAAGAATAGCAATAATAATTGGAGAAATGATCTTGTCTATACACAGCTGTCATGGAACCGAGGAACGTGTTTTGAAGAGAAATGCCTTTATTGGTCTTGATGAAATGAATTTGAAACAGTTGGTTAGAGCCAAATATGATCAAAATCCGCTCAATATTACAGGAGCTAGAGTGATGACAAGTACGAGCACAAAAAAAATCTTGGCATATCCTGAACACATCCACTAACACAAGAAACTGTAGGAACACCACATTTATTCACCTTCACTCTTATCAGGCTTCTATTGTGAGTCACCATGCGTGAATAATTGGCTGATAAGCCACCTCTAGAACTACTTTTGGCTGAATGGATGACCAGGCCATAAAATGATAATTAGCCAAGACCAGTTACTAATGCAACAAAGAATAATGTCATAGCATCACCTAGCCTTGGTGGAAAGCTGTATACTGTATTGGCTCTAATAAACGCTTAGAAAAATTCATTTCACAGGGAGGGGATTCTTATTGTAGCCTATGGCAGTTGACAGCCGGTTTCCCAAACGGGTAAAATCGGAAGCTAGGATTCATAAAATTTACGCTCTGTGAAGTATTTTTAGCCTATGACAGTCTTTCTACAAAATTGTGGTGCATTGCTATGAACTTCCGTGGTTAAATTACGATAATTGTTCAAAAAATTGTGCTCATCATAGGGCGAAAACTTGCTGACTGATGCGTCGCTGAATCGCCATCGTCAATAGGAAAACTTGAACTCTTGAATAAAAATATAGTTTCGACTCAACAAATTACCTGAAATCTTCCTTATGTTCTACAATTTTTAAAGTTCGTGTGGAGTCCAGATTAATTGCGATTAAGTGCAAATCTGCGCTACATCGTACTCCACAACACGAGAAAAATCTCTGGATGAACACACATGTTGTTGTCACGTGACGTTTGTTTTGAAGTTCGTCTGCGTATGAGAGTGAGTGCCGGAGCGTGCGTGTGTGGGTCATCGACGATAGACTTTTTTGTTACAAAAGGCGGAGGATTATGCAGGAAAATGGCGTTTACTAGATTGTTTTTTCATTTAAACGGCTGCAACGTGCAAGGTGAGTGCTGGTTAACTCACAGATTTTGTGTGCACAGGCCGACGGTCGTTAGCTCTACCGTGGAGTATTAATAGTCCAAGGCTCGATCTACATGTTGGGGACGAAGTGAACTACCCGGGCTGTGTGAAATTTCTGGGTCTAACGGAGACACTGACGCAGTGGTCAGCCAGCTCGCTGTATCAAGACTATAGTCAAAATCCAAATTCGTTTTATCGTGTCCCTGTCAATAATAACGGCATGCTAAAGTTTCTTAATTTTCGTACTTCAGGAACATAACAATCACGTGTTTTGTACACATACGCGCACGCCGCAGATCACATCTCGGAAATTGCCGATTTGACGGATGACAATGAATGAGCACAATGAAATTAAACAACGTCGTTTTACAGCTTGTAAGATTCATAATAAACGTATTTTGAATATTGCAATGCATGTGTTCCAAAATCTAAATAACTTGGGTCCTATATTTTTGTATTCGTGCGCGCCGATTGAAAGTAATCGTGAGTGTTGCTGTGTTGCAAAATCTCTTATCCTGGACCGATTTGAAAAATTCAAAGTTGTACTCATATTTGTTTTCGCTCCTCTTTTCAAATGTTACAGTAAAAACTACATGTAACTCTCTCCATAAAAAGTACAGTCTGCTAGGTAGATTGTAATCAGCTGATCATATCCGCATGAGCGAAGCCAATTATCTTCGGTCGTGACTCGATGAATAGAGCAGCTTGGCGGCATCACTTTGATCGTGAGCCGAGCGCGACTCAGCCAAGGTGGATTAATATGGTCTAGTTCAATTTTCCATACCCCACCGTTTACCTTGACGACCGGGGTTAGGACCAATCTTATTTAGTGGGACTGTTCATAGCATGGGCTTAATAATAATAAAAAATGCTGAATTCCAAGTGTCTGAGCTATCGACAGTAAACAGGCATGAACAAAATTTGATCAAAATCCAATCACAAATACAGAAAACTAGAGTCATGATAACCTTAATTCGGACGGGCGCTGAGACATAAGCACATGCAAGGAGAGCGTTTAAAAATAAACAGTCACAGTTTCAGCAACACCTTGCCTTTAATAGTGTGGAAAAACACACACACTCCTACTATCTGTTATTTGACAAGCTTGCGCAAAAAGTTTGAGAAGTCTGACTTATCACACATTTAGTTTATAAAAGTGCAGGTCACCCGAGTTTGGCAAATTAGGTTTTTTCATATTTTATACATCATAACAAATCATGGTTTTTGCTGGATATAGGTACAAAGGCCCCCAAAGTTGAGAGTCTGTGCATTCTCTAACAATAACTGCGAAAAAAAATAACCGCTGTCTCTGGAAAATCGGATTCGTGATCTCTTGCTAAAGAGTAAGAGACTTTTCATGTTAGCGTTCTTTAGATTAAGAAGTGCAAGAAAGTGACTTCCGATTGATCCCGACTCGGATTTCGTGACCAAAAATTCAATTACTACATGGTGGTCCTTTAACATAAAAGCAGAGGAATAAATCCCACTGTTGGACCATCCTATTGTATGATTGGTTTAACTTCAATAGTATATTTTAGCTTTTTGACACTGTCAGTGATCGAAATTCTACCGCTATATCAGTGGCAGCCACTGGTTTTGTTGCAGATATTTCTTTGCAGTGGGAAATCTGTGAACACGTTCTTGTTCATCCATGGATATATCAAAAGATTAGCCTTTTTTGTGAGACATTAGTACATCAGATCACCACACAGCAGTGGAAACTTGCCTGCATTACAATTGCAGGAGAAGTGTTAAAACGCTTTTTATACCAGTAGGTTGAAATCTCCCGTCCACATTACATGGGATCTGTAAGTCAGGCACTGAACGCCTGTCAACCAGAGCTGATCGCAGTCTGGCGGGATAGTAAATATGACACGACTATTTCGAAAGTCACCCATTCAAGGACATGCAACAACAGGGATTTTTGCGCCATACTAAATATCAAGATTTGCTGTGATATATAACATCCAAAAAATAAATTTGATATCAATTTATCCATCTTATATGGCAAACCCAGTTCCAGTAACATTTAACATCATACCTGGCCTCAAACCCAATCCAAATTTAAGCATTTTGGGCACTAATCCTCGTCACTCTCATAGTTTTGTCTGGATTTAACTTCCACATGTGTTTACCTACACATTTATTGACAAAAGCCCTGAGGACCTTACGTGTACTTGAGCACTGGGGGGGTTGGCCGCGAAGTCGGGTTCCCCTTCCACAGACCGTCAGGGCAAAGGTTGTACAGTAACAATGATTTGAATAATTTATTTCTATTTCTAAATAAAGATTTCCCTAACATGTGACTACAGCACATAAAATCGAGTAATTGTTTCACAACAGCTTTCTGTCCGCAAACTCTGAATTAGCATGCGCTCACACGGCCTCGGGTGCCCGGTCAATTACCTTTATTGCTGGCATCAAAAGCTGGTAATGCAGAGGTTATTCATTGCTGGCTTCTCAACATTTGCACTCACAATACTGCAAAGGCATTGCAAATTGTATCTAATGAGACAGACTTCGTTTCAGTTTCATATAAGCATTGGTTAGGATGAGAATAATTCATTTGAAACAGAAGCAGAATAATAAACGTCTACATGGCAACTCGCCCCGCGGCAATCCCGACTTAGTCAAGAGCTCATCCGACGAAGACTTCACGGGTCAGGTCGTTAGGTTTCACAGGCTATCAGTTCAAATCGGAATACACTGATCAAGAAATGCTAGAGAGGCGCCGTGAACATGCACAGGCAACGAAATGTACGGATAGTTCTTTGGTAAGCTGGAATTTGTCAGAGAAATCACTGTCGACGTAATGCCAGCCACAGACACGGAGATGTTTCACGGCCTCATACTTGCTATCAACAGCGTACCTTTCATTCTTCACTACCGCGAGCCACTTCCTAAGCATTGCGGGCTCTCGAAGAAGTCGAAAAAAGAATATACCCACTTTCTTCGCAGCTTCATAGTTCGGACAAGCGCGAACGATGCACCGCAATGTAGCGGCATTCACTCTGCAGACGAACCACTGATGTCGCTGCGTCGTTTTTCACCTTTCTCACAGGTTAACGCGACACCTCTCAGCAAGGTGAGGTCGACTGTGTAAGAGGCGATGTGGAGAGACTGATTAAGACGGTAAAAAAAGACTAATTAAATCGGGTGGCATTCTCCTTTAACCATGGCTACAGATCATTTTTTAAAAATAATTGATTTCAGAAAAATCTCACTAGTGTGGGACATAATATGACAGACAGGTGACATTGCATTCTCCGATTTTTCTGTAAATGACACACAGTACCAGAATGATGCATCGCCATATACAGTATCATAGCTAACAACAGAAAATATTGTAGACATTCCCGACAATGTGAGAAGCTCTTCAAAACAAAAAATTGCTGTACAAAAGAGCACAAGAAGATTGACACAGTGGTTCTTCACTTGTATTTCACACAAAATCGATTAAATATATTTCCTGATAATCAGTGTGTGCCAAACAAACTGTGTAATATATAGATTTTCTAGTTAATGTGACATAATGAGTCAACTGCCGCGGCATGAATTTAACAAAATGCAGACAACAGTTTGCTAACTGATCCAGTTAACAGTAATTAACTTGCATTATCCTGATTATATACACTACCGTCCACACACAAACTTATGTCTCCATTCCCCAACAAAATTCTGAGAACAGCGAAATGTTAACTTTGGCTATCTTCAGTTGATGCGTCACGGACGTGAGACGACGATAAGAAAACCAACCTGGCAAATGTCACTTAATATTCATGATCATAAAAAGCAATACTTTATGCAGATCATAGAAACATGTTTAATGAATATGTTTAACAATAAATCTCATTTAGTTGATTGGTCTGTAGCTGGGAGTGCCTAGTCAAACAATGGACTAACCAAACCAAACAATGAAGTATGTAATTTGCATTAATTCGGTGCTGCAAATGGCTGTATGAAAGAGTTAGGTAAGCTGTATACAGCTTCATAGCTTTGAAGGATAAAATCAATACCTCATTAAAATCTAAAAGTTCGGATTGTGTTACCAGAATTTCTGATGAACTGATCAAAACAGGTTTTTAAAATGAAACCAGAAACGAATTTGTTAACTTCGACTTCAAGAATTATCCATGATCACAGACAGCACTGCCACTTAGTCAACTGATGACAAAACGGTAACTCCGGTGTAAACTAATAATGAATTTCAATTCATATACAAAGCTTAATGGATCAATAACTTGAAAAACAATACACAGTTAATGAAAACTCTCGCATCTAGGCAGTCCTTTGCCAGAATTAAATAAAGAGAAAGTGAACATACCAGAACATGCAATATGTGGATAAAAACATTGCCCGGTATGTGAGACAATGCTCACTAGATGGTGCTAATGTAGAATTCACACATTCACTTGGGTATCGAAAGACAAAGCGGAAAAATTCCAAGACATATATTTTCTATTCAAAACTCAGTACAGGACCAACAAAACTCAGAAACAGAATCTATCATGCCAGGACCTTTAGTTTATCAGTTAGGACCAAAATAAAACCGTCAGGACCAAAGATTTTTCACGCCAGGACCGAAAACTCAGTCACACTAAGGACCCAAAGTTTTCATGCCAGGAGCCATCCATTATCCGACAATGACAATCTGGTGTGACTCAGCCATATTCAGGTCTATTGCGTCCAAGTGCACATTGGCCTCAGTTGTAAAGTGACTGGAAGAGACAACAGAAACTCAAACTCATTGTTACGATAACATGACCGTCGACGAGAAATTGTTGAATGCTTAGCCCTTGTGTACCTCAGTAACAACTTGAGGGCTAAATGCGTGTAGACGGTCACATGGTCTCCTGGCATGAAAATTTTCTGGCATGAGCCAATGTAAAAAACTAAAACTGCCACTAGGGGGCAGAGTGGTACTTGAATCGGTCTGAAACTTGTGGTCATCTGACGTCAGCCGCATAGAAACACACCCATAACGCTAAAATGATCGTGATAGAATATCAGGGGTTACCGGGACTATAAACTTGACGTCACGCTTTTATCAGCAATTTCAATACCCACTCGGCTGTGGGGGCAATAAATATGATACTTACGCTTGGTCTGGCAATGGAACTATTTTTAAGTGAATGGTGAGACGCCTTACATCAACGCAACATTCATATATGAAACTGTTTTCGTCAGCCTTAAGTTTATACTAGTACAGCACTTTTTCGAAAAGTCTCAGTTTAGTCAACCCAATACATACAGAATAAGAAGGTTCAGGAAAAGCACAATCGTGTCGCATTAAAACGTACCTGTCATTTATAACGTTTGATCGCTCCAGTATACTCTTTCTGCAATTCATTTTTAACGAACACGGACAGAGAAATTCAAACACATGCGTGTTTGTGGATGGTACAACCACCAAATAACTATGTTGCGGTCAAACGGCCGTTCAGTATTGATACTAATATGGTGGTCTTCAAAAGTTCACGACAATTCTCGTGGAAAACAGATGGAATTTTGAAGCAAAAACTTTCAGTAAATTTTCAACAACTTTCAGTGTCATTTTTAGTCCAACTTCCTTCCGGATTTTCACAGTGACTTCTGACAAAAATCGTCAACTCTTGAAATTAACATCATTTTCAGCGCTTTTCATCGGTATTTTCGCTTTACGACAACAATATATGTGCTTTAACATGGTCATCTGTCGCTCTCATTTTGAAACAGCAAAAAACGACGAAACTTTACAGCTCACACGTGCTCACGACACAGACGAGACCGAATTACTCAGAATACTGTGGCACTGCGCAAATTAGACCATTGCGGATTCATAAATTTGCGAAATTTGTTACTTTCTCAGGAATTTTAGCTCAGGTTTACTGATATTCCATGCCAGTTTCTGTGTACTTACTTTAAAATTAAAAGTGTAAATTAAATTGTTAATGAATATAAAATTCAAAACAAAGGAAACCGCTTGACCGTGTAGTAATACTAAAAGTTACTTCAAACTCGGCTGATCTGATCGAAGCGACCTCTGCTAAAACTTCACCAATATTTACGGAGAGAGCACTTACGGAGATCAAAATTTCATGAAGATTTTGAATCTTTTATTAGTTTAAATCCATCAGAAGAGCGAACTGAAAGTGAAAACAAACCTGTTGTTTCATTAGGCAACTCTTATCTTAACGCCATCATCTAATGTGTATTAGCGTGAAATCTCATGTAACCTGCCAAATAAAGGCATCTCAGGTTTACTCAGAATTTAGACCAACTTGAAAATGAGGGTAGGATCTTCGGGCCGGTCTATCACGACCAAAACACATTATGCAATTATAAAGATCCTTCAATGGGTTTAGGAGATTTAGCTGCAGACACCGGACGCACTGACAGAGATGATAGTATGCACCCACATGTAAATAAGTGGGCAAATAATGAATGTTCTAATGTTTTAAACCTTGCATAGAAAATATGTCCTGGACTTTTTCCGCTTTGGCTTTCCATACTTAGGAGAAACCATTTAGTTTTACACCTTAAAGCTGAAACTATGGCTGTGTGCAGACCACTAAACCTGGTAATAGGTCCTTCCCCATGGTTATTATCAATTTTAGCCCTTTTTCATATCCATGCATGAAAAGAATCCTAGGCTGACACTCTAACCGGTTGAGATAGGGCAACTTACACCAGATTGCGTACCTCGAAATTAGCCGGCCTTGATCAAAGACACCATGCTGTTGTAGTTGATTATATTGCCTCAGGCTGCTGTTCTTTAGATAATCAGACCCATCATAAACATATTGGGGCGACAATAGTATTTTTGAAAGTTTTACATAGGATATTTGAGTAGTTCGTGAAAAGTACCCAGGGTTAGGTTTTAGAATTATGAAAATCAGTCAAGAAATGCGACTAACAACATAAACTTTTGTATTATCTTGCCATATTATGGTCCTCAATAATTCTACGGGGTGTGCAACATACCGTAATTGGGCCAATTAACAAACACCAGGCAGAGTTGGATTTTGATGTATGCAAAGTTTCATCATACAATTCTTGGCATGGTTAAAGATGCTGCAACTCCAGTTCGTGGTTTTAGTCGCTGGTCGTCAGTCTGTTCGCTTTCCAATAGGGTCGCCCCGGATAACAGGTGCTAGAGGTAAGAAACCGCCTCGTTTTCATTGTCCCAGTGAGTTTGAAGTATTGGGAGATTAGTCATTTCTTAAGTAAATTAGGACATTTTGGATGTTTAATGCACTAATTTCAAGACTTAACACAAAAACTCTTCACAGTATGGACATGGACTTTCGAACACCTACGTGAATTTTTGGTCGTTGAAAACACCGTGAGACATTGTCTTTCATGGGAATCTCGGGAACAATTGGTGGTGGGGAATCACTAGGTTCAAACACATGAGACTGGGCACTGTGGAATCCCCAAGGCATCCTAGATCTACTACTGTCTAACACTAAAGGTTATGTAGGGTCCATATAAAACTTCCAAATATGACTAACTTTGGGATATCATGTCTCAGAAAAGGTTGTTTGGATTCTTATGAAACTTTGAGTATACATTGTTCTCCAATGATTTTTTTAATATTCCATTTTTACATGGGCTATTTACAAAAAGAACTCATGACTTGAAAAAAAAAGTTGTATAAAATGAAAACAAAATGACAATTAAAAAAAAAACGTCAGCATTTTTAACTTTGAGATTGATACCAAACGAAATTCGGTCATGTTGTTGGCACGGTTGTTCTGATATGCAACTTTCCTTTTTTGTTAGATTACTTTAACGAAATGGTCAGCTTTCTACTTTCAGAAAATATATACTTTTACCATGTTAAAATCAATACTAATTATGTAGATATTTGCCTAAATGCAGATTTTGGATAAGGTCCTACATAAACTTAAGTGAGCAAAAGTAGAAATAGATGATGGATAGGTTAAATTAGCTGACATGACACAGTGATTTCTAAAGGTTAGATGGAAAAGCTGTTCCAGAAAAGTCAATGAATTCGATTACTGCAACAGAATATGTCATTCTCTGGAGGCCACGATCACAACAACACATCAGAGCTTTATTTTTAAGCCTGGAAAGAGATTATAAACGTAGCTTCATTTAACTGACAAATCATTTTTTATGAGTGACAAATCATTTTTATACTAGTGACAAATCAATCAGTCCATAGTTCACAGAATGCACCATTAATAGGCAAACATAAGGGTAGACACTACATACAACTCATGTCATATTAATTGAAATCCAATAGCATGGATATCCTTCACTGAGTCTAATCATTCACAACTGCAACGCGAGACCACGTAAAACAGACACAAAATGGTACAAACTACAAAGGTTTAAAACCAATCTGTGATCATCGATCATAACTCCTCTAACTCATATAATAGTAGCTACTCGTGCTTAAGCACGGGTAGCAGCTAGTGTATGGGAAATGCCGAGGGGAAATAGCTACACCTTCAAGTGAACATCAGTGTTCATCGCAAGAGACAGGAAAATTTCTTGAAGAGACCGCATTATTTTAAAGCTTCAATCAGAATTTCTGTCAGATTTAGGCAGGGTGTGCGGCAGCCGGTCTTTCCCCAGGCAGTCAAAATAGTTCTCCTTTCCAGAACATTTGACCCTGACGTAACATAATAAACAATAATCTGCTATTTTTTTAAGTGAAAACTCAGTAAGGAAGCATTTAAAAATACTAACATTGCACACAAAGTATATAATGTACTAAGTCACATCATGTACATACCCGGGTACTGATGAAGCACGCCAGCTAGCTGTCAACTTTAACACCTGAAGTAGCTGTTTGTCGAGATCTTTTAAGCACAGAAACTTCACACAAATCGGGCAGCTCAGCTCGTCAACTCGTCATGAAACTTATATCAACATGTAGAGCTAACGATCAGCGGGGCTGCATGCACAATCTGGGAATCAACACTCACCGTGCTTGTTACAGCCGTTTAAGTGAAAAAAATCTAATAAACGTCATTTTTTCGTGATTCACCACCTTTGGTAACAAAGAAAAGTCTGTCATCGTTTTCAAAACAATGCGTTCATGACGCGCGCAGGCACGCCATTTGCAACTGAACGTTTGCGATATCTCTCGAGACAGATGATGACTGCTTCGCAGCAAATTGGGTTTTCTGGTATTAAAATGCTAAAAACTTGTAATGAAATGCAACCAGTTCTGATTGTTATGACAAGTACGCAACCTAGTGGAAGAGAAAAACAGTTGATTGAAGAATCGGGAAAATTGGCCAATAGGTAATGCAATATTTCATGGCGTTGAAGCTGAACCAAAAGAGCGCACAGCAATTTTAGCAGCAAAATAACTATAGAACGCTAATTTTTCTCAACATCGGTAAATAAGTTAATTTACTTACGGAAGAGTTTGGATTTTAATGACATTATTAATTTTGGAGAGGATAGGCCCCAAGAAGTACATACATGACGACGAAATCTGGAGGGAGTGAAATTAAGCCAACGGACTGACGTCACCAAGGCCAGTATGAAACTGGGCACCCTCTCTCTGCGTCTGCGAAAAAACGGCCCGCAATAAAAAATTGAACACCTCGAATCTAAACAGATACCCGTTACACTACCTGGAACTAAGACAGTGCTGAAACGGGTAAGGAAGGTCTGTAGAGAAGCAAGGGGGACAGAGTTTATGTGAGCTGTGCATTTAATAGAATAAATTATCGCCCACATTATGTAATGCAATACAACTCCCATTATATTTTAGAGGACATTCATAAGCAACACAAAGCCTTGAATGACCCCATGACTGCACAGTGACCAGCATGCTTTTAAGGGTGTTTATAAGTTCCATGTAATATCATTAGAATAATCTGGCCATTGAGATCAAACCTGAAAATCAAATTAAGCCGATGTATCTAAGGGTTACATCACTCTGTGAAGGTTCATGACACAGCACCATGTATACCCCAACGCCAGACTGTGACTAAACACATGCAAATCGATTCACAAATTAATGCTTGTGGCTTAGCCGCGATGCTACAGTAAACCTATTTGCTACTAATGCCTCTTACAATGCATCGATTTTAAAAATTCAATAACGGCTACTATTCAATTTTCAATTTTGAAAACAGTATACCTTGCTTAATGTTCGTTTTTTACTTTGAAACTTATATGCTAATCAGACATGTTGGTTCACAACTTCGATTATCTCATCTAACGTATTCAGTCAAGCAATTGAATAGCGACTGGCTCACTTTAATCCGTGACAATGCCATTAAGTATTCGATGCGCCGAGGACTTCACTCAGATACTCTGGGCTTAACAGTGCACTCTTTCTCGTCCACTTGCGTGCAAATGCTGATAGTGCAAGATTTGCCTAATGTACACGAAAATTTGTCAAATCAGTTTGACAATAACTCACAAAAGAGTAAAAAGGCCAACAGGTGGTACTATGGCAGTCGAATCAGTCCGATGACCAACTGGTGCCAGTATATTCTAGTAGTAGCCCTTGTGTCAAGTTTCATCAAAATCTATCAAGCTCAAATTTGACAGTTCATAAACAACAGACAAACAATATCTTATTACAAACTAAAATAGACAACAGGGGGTGCTACAGTACTCAAATCCAATGAAAAATCCTCTACTGCCCATGCATACTCACCGCATACCTTTGAGTCAAGTTCCATCAAAATCTGGCCAGCTGTTTTCACAACTGACAGACATTAGGAAAATTCAACATCAAAATTAAATGGCCAATGGGGAATGCTACTGCAGTCAAATCCGTGTGACAACTGATTGGAGCCAACCCATCCTCGTCATATAATATTCTCATTGTCAAGTTTTGTCAAATTCTGCCAAGACGTTTAAGACCGGAAAGAAATACTATGTCGAAAAGGAAAATGGCCAAAAGGGGATGCTACAGATGTCAAATCTGTCTGAAAATTGACTGGTACTCAGGCAGGTGGACAAGGAAACTCGTGTCAAAAAACTTAACTGGCCAATAGGAGACTGTAGTGTAATCAACTCCATACAAAAAATGACTGGGGTTGGCGCATTCCCACCAAATACCTCTGTGTCAACTTTCAATAAAATTCTTATAGTTATTTTCCCAGATAATGATAGACAAAGAATTTCTTGTCAAAAGCTAAAATGGCCAACATGTAGAGCCAAGGTAGTCAAATTCGTCTAGAATCAACTGGTGTCAGAGTTCATCTTGATCTATCAAGTAATTTTGAGATGAACAACAAGAAAGCAAATGCAAATCCAAGGACAAATGGACATATTGCTGACAGACAAGAATCTCAAGTGCAACCACGATATCTTGTATTGGCATGTAAAAATTCCAGTCGTATCTACGAATAATCATATTTTTTATGAATTATGTTAATTAGTTTATTCATGTTTTCAATTTTAAAAAGTGTACTTGTATAGGTATCATTGAAACAACAAAACTGAATCTTGAAGTGTATTGTTTTATCTATACAACCAAATACAACTCAATTTTTGTACACGTCAAGAAGCATTAACCACTAAACACACGCAAATCGACAGTCACACTGCAGGTACACATATTCTCAGGTCTTCATATCAGCCACGCCATCCAGAGTGCAACCACCATCAATAAGACAATTTTAACAACTGCATTCATAACAACTTACCGATTCTGTAGGAGGTCCCATCCAAAGTAAATGTTGCGCTTTTGCACTTTTTGAATTTTTTGTGAAAGTCTGGGTTTTTAGCCATGATCGAGCTTACTTCAGTAGCCTTAAACAACCACTGTTACTTGTTATTCCCAATATCAGGCACACATAAGTAATCCTTTAGCAGCTCTGAAGATGTACATCCATGAATCCTGTCTACTAGTCAGTGAATGTGACAAGAACGATAATGACGATGAGTTATGGTCAATTGAGAAAAGCTGTCGGAGCCTACATGAGTTGGCTGCTGTTTACAAGCTGCACTTCATCCAGGTGAAAAATACTCCAATTGTTGGTGGTGCAACTGTGCAGCGGAACGCCCCCACAAAGTGGCCTGCACTGTAAAGCTGTTTTATACAGCCTTTCGACGGAATCTGAATCGTGAGCTTTCCTGCATTATCCAGCACAGAGCATGAGTTCAATCAAAGCCGTGTTAGGAACCTGACTGGCAATTTCCGATAGGCAGATTGCACTCGCGAGAATCTGAGTGTAATACACAATGGACACTCCCTTCCTCACCCTATAATAGCAAATGAGGTGTGATATACCAAACACCTGAACATCCAATACCAGCAAACTAAGGACATCAGAGCATAAGGAGAAAAAAAAAACGACATTTGAAGTTTGAAGATCAGAAGACTGAAGCTATTGAGCAATACTTGTACTTACACCACAATTTTTATGCTATATTTGTCTGAATGATACCTGAACCACGCTAATACTCAATCACAGGTAGACCTAATAACATCGTCCAGAACACGACATCAGCCAATTAGAAATAATGGGAAGGCAAAGCATTAATAAATCACACAATTCAAGGAAGATCTGGTGCAAAATCATCAATATTCATGCGTATGGACCCAAGATAAATGTCAGCATTTGGACGACTGGTAAAAATTTCAATGCAATGCTTGTATAAAAATGTCTATATAAACATTTTGTTTCACTTTACAACCACAGACTCATAGGTTTCAAAAATCAAGCACATGCTCATTAGAAGAACAACAGAGTTCTTAATTTCGGAAATTAAAAATAATTGAACAAGAGAACATTTAACGCACTATTCTATTCCATTCTTCAGCTTGTTTTATTATTCCATGAACTATGACATAATTCAACTGACTCCTTAGTTCTACTGGTACCTAGCAGATATTCTACCGAAAGTGACAGAGTCCTCAGATAAACCAATGGAACTTTGAATTACTTTGCCGTCAATGAGTTTCCATCACTGCATGCTAGTCTTCATTAAACGTGACAATTAAAAAAATAATTGCAGGCGGTCTGATACACGTTGTACCAGACGTGCGCAGGCCTCGCATGTGGGCCCATTGCACTGATCACCTGAAAATATTGTTATGCTTTATTAATATGTGGTTAAAACCGAGCTGAGGAGCTACAAACCTGGCTCAAGGGTTTAACAGTGTGATATGGTGGGACATGAACCCACGACCTCGAGTAAAGAAAGCGGGCACTTATCAACCAGGCCACACTGCCTCCTTTCTTAAACATGACAAACCCGACTCACATGTTCTCCCATAACAGGGCTCTAAATATTTATCAACAACTTCAATCACAGCTAGAAGCAGTAAGCAAAAAAACAAATCCTCACCACAGCCTACATGTTTACATTTAACAAGGCATTGTAAATCATGTCATAATTATGAATAAGATAATCCCCGGCTTACATCACTGCCAACTACTCACCTAAGTCATCATAAACTAATAATACATAGCCAAGTTGCTTGAGTGTAATGACACATTAAATGTGCTTTAAAACCAGTTGGTGAAGCATCAATAAATTAAACCATAATTTATAGCTTACAGTGCCCAATTGAAGCTCTTTAACAGCTTTTGACCAGAAGCCAAGTGATAGGGATGTGTGCTCAAGTTAAAAAATGAGGTCAATAGTCTTTAAGTGGACTTGAAGATGAGCTGGTGTAAATTACGATGAATTACTAGCCATGTAATAGCCCTGACCAATTATCTACAGCACTTTCATCAATCCTATTCCAACACGTTGAGTCATCTAGTCTCTAACGGCAGCTACAGACAAATAAATGCAATGCTCTGTTGTTTAAAAACAATATTCAAGATTCCTCAACGAAGGACACAAATTATGGAGAAAACTTATTTTTTTAACCAAAGTAATTGAGGAAAAAATTACATCTCAATGCCAGCATGGTTCGTACTAAAGACTGTTTGATAAAAGTTTAATCTTGCAACAATGTGGCTACACCACTGACAAAATAAATTCTTATTTTATGCAGTAATTTATGTTCAAAACTGAAGAATCTTTACAGCAATATAACACCAATTTAGGACACATTATGGCCAACAAGTGAAATATTTTCATTTTTTCATGAACAACAAGTAGTACTAAATAAATGCCATTTAAAGACTTATACCATGGCCACCACCAGAAAATGATTAGGAGAAATTGCGGGCATTCACAACAACATAAGAAGCATTTGAAAAATGAAAAGACCCCTTTGGAATTCTTTTTGTCTGAAATCGGTGAGATTTCACCATATTGAACACATATCCTCTAACCTCTTGACTGCAGTCAGCTAGTTTCCCTTCAAAATGCAAAAACTAACTAAATTTGAAAAAGAAGCAATTTAATCAAACATCATAAAAGCCTGCTAGTTTTCCGTAACAGAACGGCTTCAGCTTTTTATTCAATACAGAATAACATGATATATTTTCCACTACATTACGGTGTATAATTTGTCACCTTAGTACAAAATGTACAAACCAAGCAGAGGAGAAAGACAAAATTTGCAACTTTTATTTCACTATGAAAAATGTGATGGATAACTCGCACTTTTCTGCAATGCAGAGCAAAACAGAAGATTTTCGTGCCTCAATAGAACAATTAATCCAGGGGAGATAATCATCCTCTCCCACTGCCGCCAAGGGCGATGCCGTTAGAGGCCCTTTTATACTAAATTAACTCCAGTACAAGGAGCGTAGAAGCAAACTACGAAGTTTGCTGAACCGTTCGTACTAGGTTCATTAGTTAATAGACATCGAAATAAACGGCAGGGGATGCTGTTGTCATCGAAATAATTGTGATATTTATGGCCCCTGCAGACAACTTTGATGAGACTGCATTATTGACAGTTCGTACCTTGCCAAAGCATTGATGCTGTCTTTGCATATGCAATTTGTTTGCAAATCTATTAAGCTGCTTAGAAAACTAGTTTCAATGCTTCCAACTGCAACAAGCATAGGAAATCAAAAGGCCTGAAAATGGCCAATCAGGATTTGCCAAATACTGTAGATAAAGTTGCCTTGAATAACTTGCATACTTGACACATAAAAAGGATTTAAAGCACTGACAAGAGTAGTAATGAAAAGGAGTTACAATTTCATGAAATAAATGCACTTATAAAAAATCCAGGAAGGTTGACTTTAATTACAAATAAATACAATAAAGAGAAAACATTATGTGACCAAAAATTTTAAGAATTTTTAAAACAGCAGGCTTTGTTAAAAGAATGTGTTAGTTAAACTATCAAGTAAAATTTAACCGGGTATGAGAATGTGAACGTTAATGACAATGAGAATCTTTCACCCGCCAACATCTGAAATCACCAAATTATTCTAAAGATGCAGTGGTTGTCAGTGAACAGTGCCACAAACTTACGTAAAAATTTAAGATACTTAGTAGAACAGCCAGCTTGTCTGCTAGACAATTTTTTAATTGACTTCAAGAAGGCTTTCAACCACAAAGACCCAATGCACAGTTTCTAACCAAATACACATAACACACAGGCACAGTTACCGGTACAATTGCTTCTTTGTTCACTGATTTCTGCAAATCCTAGGATTAATCCTGCACTGTGCTGGAGCCCTTACAAGAGTGGCTGTTATGGCAACCCCATGCCTTCCTTTGGTTTGCCTGACTACTCTCACGCCTATGGCGTGATTTGGTCTCACGTGCAAAACAACTTCAAAGTATTCTATTGTATTTTTTAGAAATACTATGCTCTTCTCGTTAACTACATACGTCCCTAGTAGTAGTATAATACAAAGCACAAGGAGAACTACCTCCTAAGAAAACAATCGTGTTAATGAGGAAAAGACACTGTTAATGAGAACGGCCATGAGAGAAGAATATTGTCTACATTAATCTCAAAGAGCCTAAAAATAATCTAAGACTTGACAAATTAAAACTAGGAGAATGATTAGTAAGTGGCTTAATGCTGTTACCTCACAATATACACAAGCTCATCAAATAAACTTTGGATACCTTGTCTGGGCTCTAATTAGAAAGTCAATAGTTGCAACCTTCTAATTGGATTCAGTAACATTAAAGCTGGCAAAGTTCAGTGCAATCTAGAGTCTATCCTACAAATGTGCTTTGCGTGCTCTGTCGCAAATATAGTCCCATTTAGACATTGACTTTTGAAACTGTTACTGACATGGCGTAAGGTTTACGCACATCCAACTTGGAAACGGTGGCATTAGGCGGAATTTGTGGGCAGGACTGTGGAGTAGTCATGTACAAAGATGGAAATTAGTAGAGTCACAGTTCATTATTACTGTTGTTGTTGTTGATTTTGTTGTTGTTGTTGTCAGTGTTGCAGTTGTTTTGAAGCATCTAATTCCCCCAAGTGCACATAATTCGTGACACTGAGTTTTGCTTCCATGTTTTTTTCGATCAGCTGATGAAAGCTTTCATCAGTAAGCCTACTGCATATAATCAAGCATTTGAATTGAAGCCTGTTAACTGTGTGTAATAATCTGACAATTTGGTGACAAAATAAATGGTGGACAAGGCAATGAACAGCCGAGTGGCAAATTTTCAAAATGATCATCTTTATATATGTGCGTTTTTTGCGCAAACGCGATAGAGATGGTCCCTTTTCCCTTACTCCAGTTTCGCATTTAGACATAGAGTTGACACGGAGTAAGATGATCGGGGGCAACTTGCTCTACCTCAAACGGGTGACAAAAGTTGTCACCGTGATGTCAGTTTGCTCAGTGTCAGTTCCTTTTAGACACATACTTGCACCCCATCATCTCATTACGAGTCAGCTGATCCACGTCAACTTTTGTAGTGTAAAGGGGCTTATCACTTGCTTCAACTCTACCCAAATCACAGAACCTTACAAATGGAGACTAACAACGACATAAGCCAGACACCTATAACATTGGACTTGTGCTAACAAAACATTTTCCCTATATTCTAATTTTCCGGTAATTCTAACAAATGAGCAGTTGAAGTGACCTTCTATAATTAATCTGAAGAGGCTTCAGCAATGTATAAAGGATTATTAATCAATTTCCAATGTAAGATTGTCAACTCAAACTGTAGTCACTATGGTAAAATCGAACCAATTTAGGATACAACACAGCTGACAAATCAGATTTTATTTTCTTAACTCTTACAAAAGTTACGGAGCACCATGATGCTTAAGCGTGATCAAGATCTAGTCCATAGCTATTTAGAACACAAATGAGCAAACAAGTGAAATCTATTTTATTTTGTCAAACTTCTCACCACATTAAGATAAATAACATTTTACTCTATTACTAGCTCAGTTTGACTGTGTCAACTAGCAACATCGTTTAATTTTCCATTTTTACAGCATTGGTACAATCAGCCTTTTAAAATTTAAGAACTGGCAATTTTGGCAATTATATTTTAGCCAGTATTCTGCAGATGAGGTGAAAGTGACTTCTAAATTGAGACTATTTTTGTTTTCTTCGGTCCATAGAAACTGCGTTTCAACTCCCCCTCAACTTTCCCACTGACCTTTCTCCGCTAGTGACATGATTAAACACTAGATGGCATAGTTCACTATTGTGATTGTCTAACATACTGGTACCTCTAGCGACTACACCGTCTAGTCATTTAACCTTTCTCATTGCAGGGGAGTTGCACAAGTTTAGCGAGTTAGGATTAACTTGGCGTTAACCTAACCTTCCACCACTACATCAATTTTGAGAGGACGTGATGGCTGACAGTTATGCATTCCCATTGTAGGTGGGAAAGCGACATGAAGAAATGATGGAGTGAACAGCCTTGTGTTGTGGTGAAATTTCAATCTGTCACATTTCTCAAGAAAAGTAAACTGAGAAAAATATTCTCCGGGACTAGTAGCCTAGTGTCACCACAAACACAGGATAAGAGCTTGAGAATATTGGAGGTAATGCGCAGTAAAGGCTCCTGAAAATCGAAAAAAATAATAGCCAAAATAGTCATTTTTCCTTTTTTCAGTACCTTACTGCATTGCTAACAATGAAGTAAAGTTTTCTTCCTACTTATGTCTATTGAAAACATTTGCGTAAAATAAAAATTTCAGTGTTCCGCCATATTGTATTCTAAATTGAGGAAACTTTACCATACTCAGCCTTTGGAAAATGAAAAACAATATTTTGGTAATAATTTTCTTAAAATCAGGAATGTTTACAACATTGTTATTTACAGAATGCTAATAAAAGGACCAAAGCATTTCTCCAACTTCTTGTTTCAACTTGATACTGACCTTAATTCATTCAACATCTATGCTACCACAACAACACAGTAGATGAATTGCTGGCTGATGTCTCTCTAGAGTATAATTAACAAACAGTTACACACAAGATGTAACCCACAATATTGAACATTTATGAGGGTATGAGGTGACATCTGCTTTGCCAAATGAAACCTCAGGGCAACGAAACTGCAACTCATTATGGAACACCTGGTGACTTTATTCTTAATAAAACATTTATCAGATAATGAAAATCAGCGATAGTTAATATAGTAAATTACACAATATGGCGGACAAGTGAAATTTTAGTTTTTCATTTTTTCATAAAAGTAGTAACAAATCGATGCTACCATATTCGCCCTAATAAGCGCCCAGGGCGCTGAGAAAAATTCGCTTCAGGAAGGGGAGGCGCTTATTATAGCCCAAAAGTGGTTGAGACCCAGTCTCTGAAACAGGTGAAGTCATAAGCTAGAATTCATCAACTTTACGCTCTGTGACGCATCTGTAACCTATGACAGAGTTTCTACAAAATTGCAGGGCATTGCTATCAAACTTTATTATTAAATTATGAGCATTTTTCAAAAAATTACAGTGTGAAAACTTGCCAATTGCTGCGTCACTGCCTAGCAATTGCCGATAGGTCAACTTGAATTCTTCAGTACAACACTTTCGACTAATCAAATTACCTGAAGTTCTCCGTACGTTTTCAGAAGTGGAGTCGGGATTAACTGCATATTAAGTCCAAATCTGCGCCAGATCGTACTCCGCAACATGAAAAAATCTCTGGACATTAACACACATTGTTGTCACGTGATGTTTGTTTTAAAGTTTGTCTGCGTATTGTGTGAGACAGCGAGTGCATGCGTGTCATCAGAGTTCATTTGCCAGAATAAATGCAATGTAACAATCTAGGTGTGCATTGTAACTAAGGAAATTAACACAAGCAGTAAAGCAGAAAGTGTTTTATTTAACACATGCTGATCTAATCTGCTAAAAAACGTTCGAGAATTGTCTCTGTATGACCGATGTCATTGAGTGGACCGGTGACTGACGTGACAGTCTTACAGTTATTTTTCGGGAGATTCGGCGGGTGTATTAGGGTGCGGAAGTGTTCACTATCACTGGGTCATTTCGACTTTAAAAACACCAATTACGACTAATTTAATTATTTCCCCTTAAAAATAACGCAAAAATTTTTTACAGTATAAGAAATTTTCGGAAATAAGAGCCAGTAATTATTTCTTGCCAATACTATGTCACAGATTCTTGAATGTAGTGCACGTTACATAGCCACATACTTTTAACTGAATAAAGGTTAAGTTCTTATTATAGTCTTCGATTCGCAGTTTTCACGTGAACAAAGAGACTTGGATTCCTGTTGAAGGAGAAGATCTGTACGGAAAGATACAATACAATCCCATTGACAAGTACGCTGCGTCTGTTCTGAAAGGCCAGACCATTATAGGACACGTTCCTCGCAAGATCAGCAAAACCTGCATTCTTTTTGAAATTTGACGTGTATAGTCACGGCTAAACACCGACATAGCGGCAAGACTCGTGGTCTACAATGATTTTTTCAGGACTGTTGGATCTTATTGATAAATTTAAGACATTACTGTAGAATTTTATATTAGGTAATAAGGCAATTTTCTCATGTCCACGGCGTTCATGGACTGGGCGCTTATTTTAGCCAAGTCTGAAAATGCGAGGGGGGCGCTTATAGGGGCATGGGCGCTAATTAGGGCGAATACGGTATATCACTTTTGAAGATCTGTATCATAGCAACCATTACACAAATATTACGGTACAAGAAATTGTGAATGGAAGCTTTACAAAAATGAAAAGGCCAACTTCAGGAAGTAATGTTGCCCAAGATTGGACCTTACTGAAGGTTTAGGACAAGTTCTCACCGTAACGTGTGTATCAAAAGCAACTGAGGACAACACTGAGGATAATGTCCATATGTCTATGTCAACCTTTTCAAAAATTTTCAAAATGTATAATGGGGCAAAGTAAGGGGGGCAATGGCCATCATACACTTTTGAAATCATGTCATGAACACATCCACTAAAACAAGAAACTGTAGGAACACCACATTTATCCACCTTCACTCTTATCAGGCTTCTATTGTGAGTCAGCATGCCTGAATAATTGGCTAATAAGCCACCTCTGGAACTGGCTGAATGGATGACCAGGCCATAAAATGATAATTAGCCAAGACCAGTTACTATAATGCAACAAAGAATCTTGCATCACCTAGCCTTGGTGGAAAGCTGTATACTGTATTGGCTCAAACAAACGCTTAGAAAAATTCATTTCACGGGGAGGGGACGCTTATTGTAGGGAGCCTACGGCAGTTGAAACCCGGTTTCCCAAACGGGTAAAATCGGAAGCTAGGATTCATAAAATTTACGCTCTGTGACGTAGTTGTAGCCTATGACAGCCTTTCTACAAAATTGTGGTGCATTGCTATCAACTTCCGTTGTTAAACTACAATAATTTTTCAAAAAATTGTGCTCATCACAGGGCGAAAACTTGCCGACTGATTCGTCGCTGAATCGCCATCGTCAATAGGAAAACTTGAACTCTTGAATAAAAATATAGTTTCGACTCAACAAATTACCTGAAATCTTCCTTATGTTTCACAAGTTCATGTGGAGTCCAGATTAATTGCGATTAAGTCCAAATCTGCGCTACATCGTACCCCACAACACGAGAAAAATCTCTGGATGAACACACATGTTGTTGTCACGTGACGTTTGTTTTGAAGTTCGTCTGCGTATGAGAGTGAGTGAGCGTGCGTGTGCGGGTCATCGACGACAGACTTTTTTGTTATGCAAGAAAACGGCGTTTACTAGATTGTTTTTCACTTAAACGGCTGCAACATGCAAGGTGAGTGCTGGTTAGCTCACAAATTTTGTGTGCACAGGCCGACTGTCGTTAGCTCTGCCGTGGAGTATTAATAGTCCAAGGCTCGATCTACATGTTGGGGACGAGGTGAACTACCCGGGCTGTGTGAAATTTCTGGGTCTAACGGAGACACTGACGCAGTGGTCAGCCAGCTTGCTGTATCAAGACTATAGTCAAAATCCAAATTCATTTTATCGTGTCCCTGTCAATAATAACGGCAGGCTAAAGCCTTCTTAATTTTCGTACTTCAGGAACATAACAATCACGTGTTTTGTACACATACGCGCACACCGCAGATCACATCTCGGAAATTGCCGATTTGACGGATGACAATGAATGAACACAATGAAATTAACAACGTCGTTTTACAGCTTGTAAGATTCATAATAAACGTATTTTGAATATTGCAATGCATGTGTTCCAAAATCTAAATAACTTGGGTCCTATATTTTTGTATTAGTGCGTGCCGAATGAAAGTAATCGTGAGTGTTGCTGTGTTGCAAAATCTCTTATCCTGGGCCGATTTGAAAAATTCAAAGTTGTACTCATATTTGTTTTCGCTCCTCTTTTCAAATATTACAGTAAAAACTACGTAAAACTCTCTCCATACAAAGTACAGTCTGCTAGCTAGATTGTAATCAGCTGATCATATCCGCATGAGCGAAGCCAATTATCCTCGCTCGTGACTCGATGACTAGAGCAGCTTGGCGGCATCCCTTTGATCGTTAGCCGAGTGCGACTCAGCCAAGGTGGATAAATACGGTCTAGTTCAATTTTCCATACCCCACCGTTTACCTTAACCACTGGGGTTAGGACCAATCTTATTTAGTGGGAATGTTCATAGCATGTTTTCCTAAAAATGTTGGCAAAAACATCAAGGTGGACAAAAGCGACGTTTTTGAAAACAGGCCTACCTTTAGTGAGACATGAGGTGGACTGTAATCAAGTGCATATTTTGCTTTTTTAATTGCTGATAATTACCGATGACCTGTGTCCAGTTATACTGACCATTAGCATCCTTAACGAGACCAAGAAAGCCTGCCTGAACACACATTAATTATCCTCTTATTTGCATAAAATATTTCCCAAAATTATAATTATCTATTTTTCATTGTAAGATTACAGTAAATAATGGGAACTTCTAAAACTCTGTTTTAAGTCCACACTCTGCAAATCAAGCTTGCAATAGAATGAAATGTTACATATTCTTTACTTTTCATGAGAAATTTAACAAGATAGTAGAATTGCACTTGTCGACCATATTGTGTGCAAACCGATAGCAACAATGCTGGTAATGGACCATTAGTTCATAGCCTGTAATACAGATACAATGCCAAAATCTTTTGACCTATTCAGATTTTTTTGCATTCCCGCATTAAATACTGCTGGAACAGGCTAAAAAGACCTTGGGTGCTCTTTCATAAGCCTGAAGCTCATAAAAAGATTCTGAAAAAGTACTCATACCTAATAACAATACCCTGAAGAAGAATTGTCATAATAGCCCTTTCTCTGAGTTGGTCACCCTGTTAACCAAAATTACATGTGGTGTCATATTTCTTGAAACTGATTTCTATCATCACTAAGAATACTCGCTGACATTATCAGTAAACACTCTTATCAAATTCCATAAACACCCCCTCCGAGAATTATCAAAAACCAACTGGGACTGAAAATGTCTCTTGTAATCAAATAACCCTAAAACTTCAAATCCAGACAATCTCACAGCAAACAAGTCACCTACCATTGCATTAGAACTGATGAGTCTTGAAATATTCATAAAACTTACAAGAACAACATAACAATCAACTCTACCACTAATTTTCCTAAGGCAAGAGTAAAATCATCATCCAGTTAACACAGCCTGACAACTTTTCAACATACTCTCAACTAGGGCAGAAAATAAAAAAGATCTTTCTCAGTCCGTAACTTCAATATTTAATACTGAAGATGAAAAGAATGTAACAGCCACATTGCATGTCATCCCTGTTTAAGCCTCACACTATTAACTATTAAAGGCCAGAACTTGTCTAATGGACGAAGAATGAGGTTACATCCCTTTAATAATCGCTGATAAATAACCCTTAACCTCATACCTGGCCAAAACCAAAGCAGCTGTCTTCAACCAAGCACGCTACTTGCAGAAAAACAATCGCGCCAACAGCTCAGCGAATGATGTATTCCCACCCAACAGAAGGATGAAATTGACTGATGCTACAGTTTACACACTGGCACTGGCAAAGCCTAATATAAATAGACTTTAGAGCAATCAAATATATTACCCTGGTGTAATATGACTGATAACACTTCCGAGGTATTCCCCACCAAACAACTAATGTTGGCTCAAGTTAGATCAGAATTAAGCGCTGTTTTGCCGAGCTGGGTTGGGTAAAATTTTGGATTTCATCCGGTACACCGGTAATAAATTGTTTCTAATGACGTCAGTAACATTGTTTATGGCCGGCAGTGACAGAGGTATCTTGTGTTCTACATCCATGGTCTATTTAAGTTAATCACCGTTGAGTAAAAAAGGATCAACTTTCAGACAGGTCTCTTTCCAAGATTGTTCATCACAATGCTGTATTATAAATGCCCCTTGTGTCTGGACGTCAACTACACAGGAACCGCTTTGAATTGGTAGAACCTAGTCAGAAAAAACATGAATTGGGCAATTCTTCTGGAAATGCATACAATAATTACAAATTTTAAAGGCATAATAGACCTGCATCCTCTGTCAAAACCGACATCTAATTTAAGTCACTTACTGTAATTAATCAAATGGGTCTCATCTTGTTCCTTACAGGGGTTTCAGGCTAGAGAAGAGCTCCGAGGTTGTTGGTGTTTCTGACCTGAAGCACATTATGAGAGGATATAGTTTCGGTCGCAAAGGTAGTATGGCTGCCAGGGGAATATGGTAAAAATTTTCGAGTTTGAGAAGTCTCTAAAATCACAGAAATGCAAGCAGAAATTGGATTTTCTTGACTCTGGAGATTGAGACATGGTCAATTTTGGTGTTCATCGTATTTCTCAAATTTCGGACACTGCATTTTTGTATCAACAGACTCTGAAAATAGCCTTGGCACTGAGTTGACAAAATCATCAAAAATAGCTGCCAACACAAACTTTTCACGCATCCTCAACCTGTGTCACATCAAGGTAATTGATCGTTTGTCATTTGATCGTAATTCTTGAATTTGGGACAGTCAATGTTGCCTATTTCTAAAATTTGGCGTAAGTTCACACCATGAGTAAAAAATTAATTTTTCACGGTCCCAAAGTAGAGACTTTTTACTGAAGCCATTTTCCATATTAACTAAGGTAGTTTCATGATGAAATACACTTCAGTGTTTCACAGTTGGAATTTCAAATAATTCACAGAAAAATACCCATTATCCTAAAATGCTCATAAATAAAAGAAACTGTGTTTCGTCCTTAAGTCAACTGGGCCCCTCTTGCACACCACAGGTGAACATCAAAAGTGATTTTTGGAGGGAAGGCAAGTATGTAGCAGTGTTAATCAAGAAGTATGAACTTTCATGTAAAATATTTAAGTGCTATTTGAGGGAAAAACAAGAGTACTCAGTCATTGTGCAATCAGATATTTGTGTGGACACTCCACTTCAAAGTGAGGTAAGTTGCACTAGTGCAAATTGTCTAGGGTACTAGGCTAGATGTGTAGACAGGATTTAAGTCAAATTAACTGCATGAAGTTGACCATGAAAACTAGATCCTTCACTCAGATAAGAAGTGATTTCTGAGTTTGCAAAGAACTGACAGTTTGTTATTCCTAGCAGGGACCCATTGATTTTCAGCGCATAAAATGACCAGCCATCATAGCTGCCAGCTTCTAGAGTCTGGTCTCAAGCAAGAACTAAGGGCTAAGCCTTTCAAATTTGAAGCCCTGAAATCACCTCTAATTTGACTCAAAGGAACAATTCATGGCCAATTCCTACTGTTGATCAAAATAATTTTTTACAGAAAAATATACAGTCAGGAGACAAATACTCTGTGCCTTGGTGTAACTGTGACCTGTGTGAGCGTATCGTGAATTATATGTAAAATAAAAGAGCCACTAGAGGGCACAGCACAAATCAAACCCATCTGGGAATAAGGCAAGTGCTCAGTCATCTATTTAATTTCATGATCATCCAGCAAGGAACTTGGCAGATTATAGTGCCATGTGCAAAGAAAACCTAAATTGTCACAGTTAAGTCAGGAGACTCTTTACAAAATCAAAGACAAAAGTACTTTCTTCAATCGGAACATATTTACAAATTTCTTTGAAGATCCATTAGCATACTTGGTAGATACTGAGGTACAGGCAAAAATGATTTGCCATCAGGGATTATCTCAGTAGTTGGACCCATCCAAAACTGTACGTAACTTATGATCATCTCAACAGTAAATATCTATAAAATTTCATGATCCTTCAAGTGCTTTGGCAGACTGAGAAGTGCATTGAATCCATCCGAAAATGGGAATGAGTCATCATCTCTTTATTAGAAACCTATTTGCCAAATTTTTATGAAACTCAATCAAGGACCTTGGTAGATAACAGACAAAGAAAATCTAAATTGCCACTAGGAATGTGGTAGATAATGCAAAGAAAACCCAACTGCCACTAGGGGATGCCACAGTAGCCAGTTTGAACAATTCAAAAATGCACATCAGCCATGCTTATCTCAATTAAGAACACACCTGTGGAATTTGGCAATGATGCTTTGAAGGGTGTAGCAGACAGAGAGGCAGATGCCAAAACAGACGCTAAAATAATGGCAAGGTGTAATCCATCAAACCCATTTGCAAAATTTTGTGCAAATCTGACAAGGAACTTGGTAGATAATAAGAATACCATAAAAATAAAATTGCACTCGCAAAGACAGCAGCAATCGAATCCATCAAAAAAGTTTGCTCTAACGTCCCATCAACGATAGGAACATGCCTGCAAAATTTCGCAACATCCAAACACCTAACCAGAGGTTTTGGAATACAGCAGCAGAGGCTAGTACCATACAGACTTTGAGCGCAGCGGTAGAGGATACTTTTAGTAAAATGTCAGACATTGAGTACAGAGGCAGAGGCTGACAGAATGCCTGAGAGACTTTGAGTACAGAGGTAGAGGCGGGTAGAATGCCAGACAGACTTTGAGTAAAGAGACAGAGGTTGGTAGAATGCCAAACAGACTCTTGAGTAAAGAGACAGAGGTTGGTAGAATGCCAGACAGACTTTGAGTAAAGAGACAGAGGTTGGTAGAACAGACTTTGAGTAAAGAGACAGAGGTTGGTAGAACAGACTTTGAGTAAAGAGACAGAGGTTGGTAGAACGCCAGACAGACTTTCAGTAAAGAGACAGAGGTTGGTAGAATGCCAGACAGACTTTGAGTAAAGAGACAGAGGTTGGTAGAACAGACTTTGAGTAAAGAGACAGAGGTTGGTAGAATGCCAGACAGACTTGGAGTAAAGAGACAGAGGTTGGTAGAATGCCAGACAGACTTTGAGTAAAGAGACAAAGGTTGGTAGAATGACAGACAGACTTTCAGTAAAGAGACAGAGGTTGGTAGAATGCCAGACAGACTTTGAGTAAAGAGACAGAGGTTGGAAGAACAGACTTTGAGTAAAGAGACAGAGGTTGGTAGAATGCCATACAGATTTTGAGTATAGAGACAGAGGTTGGTAGAATGCCAGACAGATACCGAACAGAGATGTGACCACTTAAAAACCATATCTAACTAAAACATACACCAACTTCAAACTACAATTCCTTTAGACTGCAGTGGGCATTAGGCAAATCTTATACTGACAGGATTTGCAAACAATTAAGTCAGCGAGAAAGCGTGTAGGAGTTTCAAAGTAAAAAAATTAACAGTAAGTAAGGCAAATGATAAACATGAATGCTTTTAAAATTGAAAAGTAAATAGTAGCCATCTTTGAATTGTTAAAATTGATGCATTTCAAGAGAAATTACCGAATAGGTTTTCTTCAGCATCGCAGCTAAAAGCTACGAGCATTAATTTGTGAATAGATTAGGATGGGTTAGTCACAGTCTGGCTTAGGATCGCTTTAGCATAGGAGTTGCCTCATGAACAGTCAACCGCATAAGCAACTTAATTAACTCTACTCTGGCCAATGCCCAAGTCATCTTACTGAAAACCTCTAAATTGATCTCTATACTATTTTTATTTCACTTAAAGATGGAGCCACTTGATCACTCCGGTAATTTATAAGCAAACTCCAGCATGGATTATCTTACCTGCACACACTCGCAGGTTAACGCCCACGCCCGGGTTATCACTCACCCCCGACTTGCAATATTTCCATGTAAGCGCCCATTGTCCGGGTAATCCCTCAACCCCACTCTGCGCAAATTTCAGTTTCTTGGACTTTTGATGAAGTTATTCGTCCACTCCCAACTTACCGCTAACAGAACTTGAGCTTGAACTAAGTGCTTTTGTTCGCAGTTTTGCGTCAGGCTCGGACATCCGTGTTTGCTGGAAACACAGCATGCTTATAAAGTCTCGAAAAGTGCATTTTTAGCCGGCAATTGTGGAGTAACTTAAGCACTGCAACTACTTTTTCTTAAACTTATTAATTGCTCTTTTGTTAAATTCATATTAAGGCCAAGTCCGTAGATTTTTATAGAACTGGCACTTATCTACTACGAGATTAGTCATCATTCAGCAAAGATCTCAATCAGACTGTGAAGTTCTTTGTGCGTATAAGTTGTACCCATGGCGTGTGTGTTTGTGCTAGATTTATCTCCGAGGTCGACCCAAATTTGAATTGAGCAATTAATCACATATCCCTCTTGATGCAATTGTACACACGGAGCACGTAATTTTGCCAGATTTATCCTGTGTCAACCCAGATTTGAATTGAGCTATTCATCACACCCCCCTCTCGTTGCAATTGCAAAGTTGTGGGACGGAAACGAATCGTCCATGTTTTAATCGAGGAAACGAAATGTAGTAATGTTCACTGATGTGAAACAGTATTAGCTGATATGGTAAGTGGACGGCACAGGTCAGATACAGTGGTCCCTGATCAGGTAATCACTGAATAATGGACCCGTCCGATGAAACTGGTTCTCTAAATCATCCTGGGACCACTTGTGCCAAGTGTACTACCATTCGACATTTTGCAGCACGCTAATATATTTGAAAATATCTGAGTTTTTAGCAATGGTCTTGCAAAATCACTCTTTCAAAGTCGAAATCCTGTTTCTATTTGAGCCGTGAGAAACTTTGTGGTTGCCGGGTTCCGCTGATCGACTGAACTTACAAGTTCCATGCTCGAATGAACACCCCGAGTGCTGGCCCTCTAAGGCTAAAACTGGGAACTAAGCGGACAGTCCCCCTTGTCTCAGGGTTTTTCAATTTTTTAGCGCCCAGGGCATTAACCTGCGAGTTAACGGTAACATCATCATATTATCTCCATATGTGACATAATCAAGTAATACCAGGCATCAAAACAATGCCAAGCGACCATTTCTGTTTTTTATAACATCTTCTGCTTCCCCTTAATTGCCCAACTATTTTTGAGGCGATCAAGAAATGTTGTCGATTTCCATGACATGTTGTCCAGCTATAGTTCCAGGTGGACGAGACAGTCTGGCCATTTGGTGACTGCACAACATGCGACAAAGTAGACTGCCAATCTCCTACAAAGGCCAATAAATCAGTTTCCTGGAAACAATTATAACAGACACCATTGGAGCCCCTCCCCCCCCCCCCGTCGCACCCACTCGCACCCGCCATCCCACATCCCTCCACCGTTGTCAGTTCTTGACACTTACCAACATGTTAAACTGCATGCAATGCTGTTTCAGCACAGGCCTAACATTACCATGAAAAGACTCTGAGAGAGAAAACAGTCGCCAAAACCAAAACACCAGATAAACTAGACCCAAATGTTGTCTTAATCAAGATTTGTTCCAAACAAGTGGAGACAAGGGGGTCATAGGATTGAGTGGACCAGCTTAATCACTTGGGCTATAGTTGACACGATTGACCTCTGCGACCTTGAGACTTATCAGTCAAAGGCAGTCAACTACTTAAAATGCGTTTTTTGCAAAACAAGGAAAACACACCCAACAAATAGAGCTCAGACTGGCACAATTTACAAGACAAGAACTAAGTGACATCATTTAACACCATTAACTTGACACATTGCGTCATTTCACCCTAAATTTAGTTTATCTGAGCCTCAAACTGGTTTATCAATGATCTCAAATATTTATTTTGACAAGTTATCTTTGGCTATGATACTGATATACCTACTTAAGAATCCATAAGAGGCTTAGTTAAATATTTGTGTAGTTAACTTGAAAAAGTAGGCATAAACTTTATTAATTATATTATTTGTGTAAAGTGGACAAATTGTCCCAGATCAACTGAACATCCGCAAGGCAATTTTACCAAGGATTTTCAAAAGCGCCCCCTGGGATTGTCCATCTGCATCCTCAAAAAGCTTCTAGGGTACTTTAGGAAACTGTATTGCTTGCCACAACATTGTCCTACATCAATGGGCTTTAAAAAGGCAGTAAGACTAAGTTGAGATTACACAATTCAATTCAGACAGATGGTAGCATTAATTGACTTAACTTGAGATGCCAGCCACATTGAGGTTGTTGGCAAGTTGGCTACTGTAAGAAGTCTGTCTATGCCTTCATTAGTAATTGATCAATTTGGAATATTTTAACAACCCTTTCAGGACCAAAATGGTGCTTTTTCTGTCCTCAGAGCTCTAATAGTGTTTTTACTTTGGTGGTCAGGGGCTCTTCCGTAAGTCCCCAGTATGCAACCGGTGGGTGCCAAGGCAAACCGATAGGAACTGAATGACTCCCAAAAATATAATTAGGTCACAGACACCAAAGTTATCATTGCAAAGTCCCACAAGTGCGAAGCAAAAATGGCAGAAGTCTCCTGCAGGCATACAACAGATTCTTTTAGGTGTTTCTGATATTTCCATTACTGAAACTTTAACTGGATCACACGAGTCACAAAGGGCCTTGGCGGAAAATAACCATAACAGATAGTAGTTGCGCAGGACTAGATTACCAGCCATTCACATCGACTGTGTTACATTCAGATGGTTATCAGCAGTACAGTCATTTTGTACAGCATTGAAATTCAGTGACATGGTACACAGGTAATTCATTATGACACAAACTGAAGATGAAGAGCAACAGTCTTCACGCAATTACGGACGGGGTAAAGTTTTGTTGGTAGCCACTTAGATGTTAGGTGGTCAGCGAAGTCACATGTCTGACTGCCATGCTAAAATCTAAACCAACTTCAGAAAAACTAATTCTCAGAAATACACTTTTTTATTAATTGTTGCAAATGCCCAAAAAATTTTCAAAATGTTGCCAAAACCATCAGATACTAGTAAAGATTAAAACAAAATTTGGAAACATTACTAGAAAGGTGAAATAATCTCACTTAGCTATGTTTTCATTTGGTTTCCTCTAGGTTTTCACCACAAGATCGTTAATGCTGAGCTCATTAGCCTCTTCATTTTTCTAAGCCTTTTCTGCTCTGAAGGCATCATCAAAGAATGTGTCCCTGATATAGCTTCATTAATTTGTCAAACTGAAGAGGACAGTTCCAACATATTACTACAGAGCAGGAGAACTACTCGAATAGAAGATTAAAACAATACAAAAGATGCGCAAATAGGGTAACGGATAGTGTCGCTGCGCTAAAATTATAAGTCATAAAGTACAAAATGCGTTTATTGATTACTCATTAGTACATACAACAAGTCCACTCTTCTCCATTGTCGAAATTACGCAACCTCCAACAAAAGCACTGGTGGCACACTGACCTTTTCTGTTAAGTGCAAACATAATTGCAGTTCTGTACTATTGCAAATTAGCCTGCCTTGTTATCTGAACCACTGAAACAGTAATTCACAACAGTGCAGAAGAACAAGTTAACATTTATTCAACTTCTGATTTTTGAAAACTGAATTCAACTTTTTTACGATATGATTCCATTTTTCAAAGTGACAAGTAGTAATCGAAGTTAGTGTTCAGAATTGAAAATCCAAACGTGTTTGAGGGACATTCAAGTATCTCGCATATGGCAGTAAGTAGGTTGCGGAGACTGGTTAAAACAGGTCGAGAACACTGAAATGGTCACAAAATATTTATGAAAAAGCACTATATATGTTTTGGAAATATTATGCAAGTGTGGTATCAAAAAGCATCTTAGCATGAATAATAATTTGTACACTGGTGTTATCATGAAAGATAATTCCAGTTTCCACTCTTAAATTTTAAAAGTAGAGGCAACTGAAATTGTCATTTATAACTGGTAAAAAAGAAGGCAAAACATCTTAGAAATGGATGCCAATATTTTAGTAAACAAATTTCCATTAGATAATAAGTCTGAACAGAATGATTACATGCCACTCAAAGAGTAAAACATGGTAATGATCGTAATGATCGTCCATTATCCACAGTCAGTTGGATCATTGATATTATGTGAATGTGTTAGGCACATCGCCATGGTAAACCCACTGCAATTTATGGGCAACAAATGGATTTTATCTTATCGTTTTTAAGCAACATAAGTAGCATCATATTCACTGTTTTTCCATGTTCAAATTATGCACCACAGCTAACATCCGACAAAGTTTTGAAAAATCATGACCATTCACTATCATGTTAAAAGCCCTTGGAAAACGAAAAAATGCAATATTGGGTGTCAGTTTTTTCCAAGTGAAATTTTATTGCAGCAAAAATGAGTAATGATCAGAACTGAACCAAGGCAACCTGAAGCCAAGTTCAAGTCATTCATTTGGTTAGGTGAATAGTCAGTAAGAACTATTGAAAATTAAATGGAAGAATTCAAACAGAAATTACTCCACTGAGAACCAGAGGTCTATAAGTTCCACTAACATGTTTCATGATGGCTCAACTTGCTAATCTCTATGCCTAGAGTGGCAAAGGTATGTCTAGAATAACTAACCCATACAATTTACATTTCCAATTACATAAAGTAAACACAAACACTGTTTGCATGTTTAATGTAGGAAAACAAACAACTTCCTACACAACCTTTTTACCAATGAGCGCTAGCTTTTCCCAAACTAGGTTCGCATGAGTGACACTGAAACCTCCAGCACAGCGCCTGCCCAGGAAAAGTGACCTTTGCAACTGTTCACATTACTAGCGTTTCTGCTGCTCGCAAAGTTCTGGAGAAAACACTAACGTTTTGGTAGGATCAGCTCACAGGATTGGATAAATTCGCTACATTAGCAACCTTACAATCGCAGAATAGCTCGTTACCCTTCAGATTAGCAAAAAGAGCGTTGATACAATCAGTTTAGCGTCCCACAATGTCTGACGAGCGCTACCTGTAATAATGGGAATGCAAGTTAAGCACCAGGCAGTCTCATATGGTTTGACTAGCCTGTCTATGTAAGTAGCGCCCCTAGTGGTCTAAAGAAGAATCGCTGATGAGCTGCTAACACACGATTGAAGGCTTTCAATCGATGTTTCACAAATATGCAGAATCCATTTTTGCTAAAATAGCAAAGGTAGCCCGTCAGAGTAGCCCGTCATTCCGTGTTAGTGCCCCTAGTGTTTTTAAGGTGAAAAATTGCCGATTAGCTACTAATATGCGATTGAAAGCCTTCCAGCAACACCAATATGCAGAATTGCTATAATCGCAAGGGCAACTCGTCAAAGTAGCCCGTCATTCCGTGTAACGAAGAAGTGCCCCTAAGTGCCGGTTCAAATACAATCTATGAATTTACAAGTGACTGAATTGCCATTTTGCAACACCACCTCCAGTATTGTCACTAGCGGTTGGGAACAGTCATTGGGAAAGATTACAAAGGGGGAGTTCCAGTGGGAGCATCGTAGCCTAATTTGTCTAAGTCAACAGTTCCGAGTTAAGCCAGCACACTTACTTCAAACAGTCAAAATTCCAAGTCTTCGTTAGGAGGACCATGCGGTTTCATGCCCATACACAAGCTGATGGCGTGAGATAAGAGTTGCCTAACAAATCAATATCGCTGGAGTCACAATTTTGCTCTTTTGATGGTCAAGCCAGCTCAAATTGATGCTTAGAGTGGGTGCAGTTGATGGTCCCTCAAGTCAAATCGAGATATTACATCAAAGCCATTTTGTGTCGTGTGTGACAGTAATTGCAACTTGGGTAAGAGAACTGGTTCCTGAACCCCAAAATGTCAATCATCTCCAGTCGCAAATTTTCTCCCTAAGCAGTACCATTTTTCAGTTCATTTCCAAAGTCTGGGAATATTGTACTTCTCACCTTGGTGAAAGGAGCAGATAAAAACCAACCAGTGTGTTTTCGTATCAAGTGTGGGTAATAATGGTTGTATCATTCTGCACACAATGCTGATAATTCTCAATGGTACACTACAAGTTCAACATCAAAAAGCCAATGCTAGCTCTGATTATCTGGACAGGATAATTGAAATCTCATACTCCCATGCACCTTAGCCATACACATGTGATCGTGCTAAAAACATCCAAAATGAAAAAAGTTGCAAGAGTAAAGTATGTTTTAGCATGATTTTCTCCCTGAATTCACACCAGTGCAGAGCATTGATACATTTTAATGTCTGATTTCACAGGGATCCCACTGGTTATACAGCCATGGATCTGAAAAACGCAAAATTAAGTGCGGCCATCGGGGGACACCAGACAGTTGCCAGACCTCTCCAAAAATCATAGTCAGTCATGCTCATCCCAGTAAGAACACATATACAAATTTTCACAGCAAACTTTAGAGTGGTTTGATGGCCGATAAAGAGGTGGATGCCAAAAACAGATTCTAAAATAATAAAAATAATAAAAATGGTGATTAGGTGGCGTACATTATGTCATCCAACTGAAAATGGGAAGGTGTCATTGCCTCTTTAACAGAAACAGGTTTGTCAATTTCATTTAAAGCCCGTCTAATCACAGCAAAGACACAGAGACAAGTGAAAAAAATATAATTGCCACTAAAGGGACTCAGTTGGTAGTCGGATCTGTTCAAAAGTTATTGTCATCTGCTGTCACCTTCATGGAAATACACTTTCCAAATTTATCAAAGTTCCTTCACACCGCGGTTTAGGAGATGCAGCCAAGACAAAAAAAAAACACAGAAGTGGCACTAGAAGACCCCTCAGTGGTCAGAGCTGTTCGAAAAATCATCACAAGCTGTTCTCTTTCCAGTAGGAACACATGTGCCAAATCTTGGGATTAATACATCCCTCAATACTCAATACTGGTGGTGGAATGTTGTGGCTTCAACAAGCATAGACCAAATGCTGATATAATAAAAGTCGTTTATTCAAAGTAAGTTCATTGAAAACATTTTATTCAGTTGGATTTGGACAGGTATCTCAAAATAAACCATCAAGTAGGAAGACTGGGCCCAGGGTTTTGAAAATTAAATGACATCCAGACAATTATGGTGTTTACATAAATGTCTGAAAATCAATATGGGACGACATATACTATCATTTATGGATATTATATAGGGGTATATTAACCAAGATCCAATTTCCTAAATTGTGTAAAATAAAACACATCACTTATGGCACACTTTAATGTCTCAACAAGAGTTGTGAGTGGTCAGCTGATTTATGTCCTGTTTAGATGTTAGACACAGTGCAAACTAACACAGTGCAAGAGATGATTAATGTGAAGCAAGAAGGCTGTTTACACACGCACACACACCACGCAGGCACGCACGCAGGCACGCACACACGCATACACACACACCTGGCAAGTTGGAAGTTGTAGGCAGGAATGCGGAATGGCAAGCTCAGAGTGACAGTTTAGAGAGCCGTCCACACATAGACTTGCTCCAGAAGAAGTTACTCCTGGAACGAGTTGTCGCTAAGTTTGAGTGCTGTCTGGACGCTATTTAAAATAGTGCAACTTACCCCACTTGTGACAACTAAAGTCCCGTCCACACATAGCCTACCGTAAAAGAACTTGCACTAGTGCAACTTACGTACCCCACTTTAAGTGGAGCGTCCACACAAACATATGCGATAAGTAGGGTAAGGCGGAATTGTCATACTGATACTGGCACGATATAGGGTGACGTGCAAAAGAAAACCTGTCTGTATGTAACCCCAGCTGATAATTACTTCAGCCCTACCCCACTTTTGCAGCCACACAGTGATTACAAGTGGCATAATTTACCCTAGTGGACGTTCATACTGGCTTCGGTAGTTAATGAACATCGAAGTAAACTGATGGTGACACTGTCGTCATCGAAGTTATCGCAAGGTGGCGCTGCACGCTAAGATTTTTTTTCAATGTGACAACTTGGAAACATTTATATGTGCCAAATGACATTAAACTTACTTTTAAATCGATTGGTTATTATTAGAGCAAAATATGAGCAGCTTTTAGTGACGGCACTCACCTATCCTGTAACTGTTGACGATAGCAGTGGCTCCTGGTGATAACTTCGATTGGACAGAAGTTAACCGTTCATACTGCACCGCAGTGTCGACGCTGCGCTATAAAATCCACCTGTTTACTGCGATGATAACTGGAGCTGTTAACTGCGATCCAGGACTGGAGTTAAGCGTTCATACTGACCGCAACTCCCCAAACTATCGATGCGTCGACGTTAGTATGAAAGGCCCTTAGAACAAGTTACTCATTCTAGGAGTAACTTGTTCAAGGGTAAATATATGTAAGAATGGCACTTTACTCCGCATTATCGAGGTGGGATAACTTGTTCTAGGGTAACTTGCGCCACTTGTAAGCACCGTATGGCCGCAAAAGTGGGGTAGGGCAGAAGTAATAATCAGGTGAAGATAGATTTTCCTTTGCCATCATGCTCGCGTTAGGTGTTCATTGTAACGCACAGACTGGCAACTTCTGCCCTACCCTAGTTATCGGAAATGTGTGTGCGGATGCTGCACTTAAAACTGGTGTAAGCTGCACTAGTTGTTTCTCATCTCATTAAGGTACAGGCAGCGGCAAATCTACGTTTTCAGTAAGTGGGGTTTGGGATTCGAGCGAATCCGAGGCGCGTAGCGCCGAGGGGAAGGAAGGTCAGGAGAGGGTTTCCCTCTTCCTGTGTAAGATTTTTTTTGGTTTTTAGTAGCTAATTTCGTTTCTCTGGCGAATTTATTTTCAATTTTTATTTTTGATCCTGTCCCGAGGGGGGGTTTGAACCCCCTGAAAAATTTCAGTGGCAATCCAAAACAAGAAACACCTTGAAATGTTGAACTACGCAATTATACAAATAAGATGTTCACTTAATAGTAAAAATCTGACTACGCAGTCTTGTTTTAGTGGTAATCTGAACCAGACTTAAATGTTAATTACTGGGTAATCAGCTAGACACACATCCTTCACTTAACCTCATGGCAGCACCAACCAATATACAACTGAAAATGAGTTTTTGCAAATATAAAATGCAAATTCGTAAGTTTCTGAACACTGTAGATTCTTGTGGTTTTGTATGCATTTTCTGAACTATCATAGACAATAAAATGCAGGGTTTAACAGAAATTACGTATGGCACCTATTCTACACTTTTACATGCGTTTGCAGTCGTTGCTACTCAAATGCCAACAACTATTATGCAAGGGACATAGCTTGAAGCAGGTTTTTAACACCAATTATTTGTATATATTGTTATATCACAAAGATATGCTCAATCATTCACTAATTAAACCAGCCTAAGGCTTACCACTGACCACTGAAATACAGTGCAAGCTACAACCCCATTCCTCCAAACAACTGAATGCAAGAAGAATGCGTCAGAGTGCTAATGGAATTCACCATCAGAATAGTTCAAAAGACAAGTCATAAACCGCCACTGGGACACCAAATTTTGTACACGAAATATAATTATTGATGTAAACTTTATGTAAACACAAGAGACTGCATTCAGAAGCTATAACCAACACCAAAAGGTATCCAAGTCAAAAAATATTGTTTATATTTTCACAGCAGTCACAAGGCAATCCGATTATCAGGGATAAAAAATTAAAGATGTCATACCGTAGGACTAGTAAAGAGATTCAACTTTTCAGTGAACACATCAACCAGAAAGCAAAAGAAAAACTAGTTCCATGTACGAAATAACAAAATATAAATTGTGAAAATTGAATATCGATAAATGAAGCTTTTCGATCTCAACGAATTTTAAATTTGAAGCTCAACAGTTTTAGAGAGCAGATCTTAAAAAACATGCAAAGAATCAAAGACAGGCTATTTTACTGACCCTTAGGTAAATTCTAGGTATTTTTAGACCTCCAAATTAGAGAGTCAACGATGGATACAGAGTTTGTCTTCAATAATGCTTGAACAACAAAACAGCACTAGCGAGCATCTTGAAACCAACAAAACAGCGCTAGCGAGCATCTTGAAACCAACAAAACAGCGCAAGCGAGCATCTTGAAACCAACACGCATCGTCTGGATCCATTCCGACATCTGACGATGAAACAGATATTGCATTATCACGCCTACATATGTAAACAAATTGTATATTACATGGTAACCCTGTCAGAATCTCATGAAATGAAGTCAGTACATAACACAGATAGAAACAAGATACTATGAAAATCAATAAGAACGTAATGAATGATTTTCCGGTGAGAACTGAGTATATAATTATGCAGTGAAAAACGGGCTTCAGGCAAGCTTTTGCAAAATAATGATTTCCTATAATGGAAACCCCGTAGTTATAAATTGTTTCATCTCGCAAGAAACAAAAGAATCCGGAGTGATCAACAAGCAGTTATTTGTAATTCACGTTTTTGGCATTCAATGTCTGTTCCATAAAATGCAGTCTTCATTTTGCATATTCAAATAGACATCTTGCACTATCATCCGTAACTTGCACAATCACATGAAGGCTGTTCATGGTAAAAATTCCCCAGTTGGGACAGTCTCTAAAGTTTGGAACACTGAAGTTCAAGCCAACATTGAATTTTCTTCATTCTGAAGATTGGGATTACGGGCAATTTTCGTGTTCATCATATTTCTCAAATATACGACACTGGTTTTATATCAACAAAGTCCCGAGACGAAATCACTAAAAATAGCTGCCAATGAAAAACTCTTGATTTTTGAATTAGGGACGGCCAATATTGCCTATTGCTAAATTCAGGTACGGTTCCCACCAATATAATTTAATATTTCACTGCCCAAACTGGACAATATTTACCGTTGTGATCTACTTGATCTTAAAGTACCCCAGAGTTTTGCAACAGTAAAATCACAGCTTCAACTCATAACCATGACCGTTTTCAACAGACCTTAGCAGTGTTTCATGACATCTTTACCTCATTAATGTTGCATTATCACGAACCGCCCCCGAGGTGAGAATTTTACACTCAAAGTGTGTAAATGTGGCAAAAATGTGTAATCCGTGTAAAAAGCGTGTAACATGTGTAAAAAAATTCCACGTTATCTTGTAAAACGTGGCAACTGACAAGTGATTGGTAAAACGGCCAAGTGTATTATCATTCAACCGTTCTCATAAATCCACAATTGTGGTACCATTTTCACAGACTCCGTATCGCTAACATTGTCATTTTGGTCAACGACATTAGTTTTGATGGCAGGCTCTGCATGCTTAAGTTAAAATTTGAATGCAGTGTTTGGGTATTTAATTCACGAAAATAAGGCGTGATAGAGATGCAATTTTAATGCGCCTCTAAGCCTGAGTACAGCGATCAATAAGTGCATCAATGAACATTTTTATGAGCTAATGATTTGGGTGCTCTCCTAAAGTTACCCCTACTTAAAACTATACCGAACATTGCTTTGGTAATACTTCTATTACCTTGGGACATCTTGTTTTACACAATAGTCTAAATGATTCTTGAAATTATAGAAATTCATTTTCCTTTAAGCAAGGTTGATTTCGGAAAAAAACGTGGTTAATGGGTCAATTGACACGCAACTCAACAGGTCTATGAGCAAATCTGCTTACGATACCTTTGTAGTTTCAAATTTTTGAGCGACATTTTAAAAAGTGTGATTTCACAATGCTACCTCCGTATGTTGAGTGGTCCGCAGCCAAAACTAGATAAATTAACACTAATTCAACTATGGATCTACCAAATCGTTTCAGATAAGGAGAGTTTCACAATTCTTCATTAAAGCTTTATTTAGTTCCTTTTCTGCGTGTCGAAAATAGCCAACTTCTAAGAAAGATACTTAAGAACGAAGCAATTTTCGGGTAGGCCAGAAATGAGTATGAATTCCGTTTCAACCAAAGTAAAAACATTGAAAACAAGAAGTGCTAACTTGCCTCATTTAAACACACAATTTTTTGAGGCATTACAAAATTAGATCAAAGTTAACAAATTACAACCACAATATCCTCATAAATCAATTTAAGAATTCACTTGCGATACATACACAACTGGAAAGATTAGACAATACCAACTTGATTAAAAAATCAACAATCAGCTGATAAATACGACAAACTGAAGAAAATTTGAGCTTTTGTTGAGTATATTTACATTTATCAATCAAAGCACCACACCTAGAATTGATTTGTATAATCATGTAATGATAGTTAAACATTGGATTAAATTCTATTGACCAACTAATCTAAAGAATATGGAAAGTCAAAGCAGAGAAAATTTCAGGGCACAAACTTTAGATGCAAAATTTAAAAACAGGTCAAAACCAAAAAACAAATCAAATTATCACGTCAGGACCTATAATGTATTATGTCAAGACCTATAATTCATTATGTCAGGATCGAAAATTTAACACTTCAAGACCAAAATTTAACACACCAGGACCTACAATTTAATACATCAGTACTGAAAATTTATCACGTCAGCAAAATTTTCATTCCAGACCACCTGACCATGACGTCTGTCTGTTTTCTTAAAGGAGACTGGCAGACTTGAAAACTTCCTTCACGAAGAACCATACCGTTTTTTTCTTGGAAAATGTCTGCAAAACCTTCAGAAAGTAGCATAAAAGTTGATTAAAATATTGCAGCAAATTCGTTGGGGTAGTTGTTTCTTGGCAGTAGCAAGTCACCTCGATAAAAATCAAAATACACCTGGGCATATATTTGGTTTTGATGAATTCTTCCACGTGGTGCATAAAATACTCAGTGCACACTGAAACTAAGAAAGTAAGACAGAACACAATTTATTCTCAATACGTGATCGTCACTACAGGTAGGAGGTAATGGCTGAATATTTACTTCAGTTATGGTTTTAGTGTCCATTTTCTATAAAACTGGGGAATCTTGAGTAGGATTCAACCTTGTATAAGTATATATGCCTGAAATATTTCTCAACTATATCCACTGGGCTTCATGTGGTTCTGACAGGACAAAATCTCAATGTCATATTTTACAACAGATATTAGTACTTTTTACATAAGTCTACATGAAAATTTTTACCAAAACTGACTTTAGAATTCTAAAAGTGTGTTATTTTCAGTCAGCAATGCACATTAGCATGGGATCATGACCAACTAGAGACATCTATTGAGCAAAACAAAAACTACCGTATTAGATATGCTGGTAATGAAGACCCTGGCTGGTTCCATGCTAAGCAATAAATTGCTTGTGGAAGCAGTAGACATGAGAATGTGACCCTGTAATTCAACTGTTCAAATAGATTGACAAGAAATAAGGTCCTAAGCATTGTGTATGGAAATAGTCGCCTGTAAATAGAAAGGGTATTAATGTATTGCCAAAACCAATAATGTCCCTAAGTTTGTTCTAAATCTGAAAAGAGAAGTTCAACACGGCTGCCAGCGGACAATCTTTAATACATGTCCAAGTAAATTACACAAGTGACAGGATTAATTGGAAGAGCAAAGGATCAAAGAACATCAAAAACGACAAAGTTTTCGACAGGTAAGTCTCAATTTGTTGTGCCGTTTTGTGTTTTCAATAGATTTTTGCTCCAGGCGTTGATGGATCATTAAGTTATTAGTTCCCTGCCCTTGCTGAAAAGTACATGTTTAGACAGGTAAATTCGATATGGTGGTTCTGAAATTTTTTTACAGGGCGTGTGGCTTAGTAACATGCTATTTTCAAGTCAAAGTTCACCAGACCACCTATACCTAGAACGGAGACAACTGGCATTCTGAGCAATGACAGAAGATACTATTATGTGTCAACAGTGTTAGTCAGTCTTAGAAGCACATGGCAAAATGCCAATCGAATTAAACAGACTGTACTTTCCACAGTGTGTAGTGCGGAAGAGATCTGGAATGGAAACCTTGCCTTTGGGCTGAACATGCTATGACTAATTCGCTTACGGGGAAAAACGCATTTCTAAAGATATGCGGGAATTTTTACCTTCTTCTGAGTGGATATGACTTGGATCAAAGAAAGCACGGTGCAAGAGTCGGACGCAGTGGTGATGACTACATTGTCCAGTGCAAGCAAAACATTTTAACTTTAAAAACTAGACTGAAATATTTAAAATATATGACAAAAACATTACGAAACACAGTTAAACCAACAATCATTTGGGAAATGGCCCTTGTCAAAACATGCACGCACCAGAGGAGGGCTCAGGGGGGGCTTGAACGAGCCCCCACCCATTTGGCACAGTGGGCAAAAAGGTCCGTCTCAACAGAAACAAAAATTCTGAAAAAAGTAACGGTAGTACAGGAGACAAAAGTCCACTAAAAAGGCAGGAACTACCAAAATTTGGTGAGTACACAATTCACAGATCTGAACGGACCCTGTGAATCTTAGTAAAAGGTCCACATTCTCAAACACTCGAGCCCCCCCATTTTTAGGCTGGGTGCGCGCATGCAAAATAAACCCAAGTTACTATTTTGTAATATATAAAATGTCATCAAACCCATACTTTCGACATTTCAGGCGGTAAGTCTGTGCAAATGTCCGAGAAAACTAATTTCGGTGTAAAGTAGTAGTACTACTACCTTTAATGGAAGCCCAATAATGCCATTTTGAATAGAAGTAAAATATTTTGTCTGGTGGGTGGCCACCAAACAATGGGAGACTTTCTAATAGCAACTTGGCAACTGGTCATGTGGGAACGAGTACCAATGGCCTCTAGTACAAATACAAGGTAACTCCTGGTAGAGCTGGTGGCCGTCACTGGTCTCAGGTGATCAACCCTCATTGCGGCTTCCTGAAGTCTCCCATTATCTAGCAGCAGCACTCATCTGGCAGCCACAAAATAACAAAATATTTTTCTTTACTTCAAAATGGCACTATTGAGCTTCTGTACCTTTCCACTTCATTAGGCTTGAATAGAAAGGGCGTGCTGAACAGGCATTATAAAAGTTGTCCGAGGCCAAAGATTATCCGAGCGACGTTAACCAGTACACTATCAGTGAGAAATTCTGCACGTGAACATGGGAAAGTCATCATGTTATTTGAAAACCTGGAACACTGACAACGGAGTACTACATAGGAATTAGTTAAAATCCCTTCAGAGCACAAACTCTACACTGATGTTTCTTTTGGCCCACATAAAACTTAATAGGTTTCCACACTCGCCGTCGAGTCTCGATTCACACAGACACTGATTGACAATGATCATAAATATGATAGGCTTACCGTTTTGTCCGTCCAACCATAGACTACAGATAATATCTATGGTCCAACGGCACTGTGACAACCTTGCATAACAGACCTTCAGTCTGATCAGACTCCTGAATTCGAAATCGAAATCAAAGGTTCCACAACACAAACTCGCGTTTCTAACAAAATTGGTCATTAAAAAGAATTTAAAATACACAAAGAAGATATAACACGCACCATAAGCCTAGGTAAACAAACACACTTCTCTCTACCGCGTGTTCGTGAAAATATTGTTATTGCTTTTGTTTCTCAACAATAGGTGTCCCCGCAATCCACTGATTTCTCTATCTCCATCGGTATTACTAGAATTGTGTCGCTCATTCGACTAAGGCGGAAGACATTGCCAATAGCGTAATGTTATTTACAAATGTTGTATATGACAGCTCGAACTCTTGCCTGAACCAATTAACGTGTTGAAAGTTAAGTGACACGCAACCTCTTAGGGAAAGTGCAGACGGCCGGCTTCAACTCGTATCTGCCTCAAAGTGAATCGTATCTGAGATGACAGCACATATCAAGGCTCCACGGAATAGGACCTTAATAGATCAGATTTCCTGATAAACAAGCCTCTTGAGCGTGGTGGAAATAATACAAATCTATTGACGAAATGTAATTGCCGGGAAACGACCCGAGTTGCCAATTGTTCTCTCCCCAGCCGAAAAACACAAATTGTCCATGTTTTTCCTTACAGACATTATGATAGAGAACACCCAATTAGCTGATCAAAATAAAAACATGACGACGGTAATTATTTAAAACGTTGTCGACATCTTAACCGAAATCTTTTCTCTGCACAACTCTCTGTTCATGACTGGCATAAGTCAATTGTCCTGCTAAAAAATTAATTAGAATGAGAATTATATAGTAGAAAATGTGTGATGAAATTTGAGTTTTGAAAATATGACCTACCACAAGTGCCTTTCATACGTCGACGCGTCGATGGTTTGGGGAGTTGAGGTCAGTATGAACTCGGTCCCGGCTGGATCGCAGTTAACAGCTCCAGTTAAGATCGCAGTTAACAGGCGGATTTACTGTAAACGTTCGGGTTAACGCCCTGGCCGGTTAAATTGGCAAACCCAAAAATTCGGGGATGGGCGGTTAACCAGACATGGGTGCTTAATTTTCAATCTTTAAAAGTCGGGGGTGAGCGCTTAAGTGGAAATCTTCAAAGATCGCAAAGGGGCGCTTAACCGAGCAGTGGGCGCTTAAATCGGAAACCACCTTAAGTTGGGTATGAACATTGGCGTTAACCAGAACGTTTACGGTAATAGCGCAGCGTCGACGCTGCGGTGCAGTATGCCACGGTTAACTTCGGTCCAATCGAAGTTATCGCCAGGTGCCGCTGTTATCGGTGACAGTTACAGAGTGGTGCCGTGATTAATAGCTGCTTATATTTTGCTCTAATAATAACCAATCGATTTAAAAATAAGTTTAATGTCATTTAGCACATGTAAATTTTCTCAAATTGTCACACTGAAATCTTAGCGTGTAGCGCTACCTTGCGATAACTTCGTCACCAACCGTTTACTTCGATGTTCATTAACTACCGAAACCAGTATGAACGGTCCAGTTAACTGCGCTGTTTACGTCGACGCTCCGCTCAGACCGGAGTTAAGTCAATATGAAAGGGCCTTCAAGTAGCCTGCATGTAGAATCACGCAGTCGGATAAGCACTGTACTTCGTAATCCACATTACCGTAACGGGTGTAGGCGAGGATATCCAACCCATGTGCGACGGTAACTTTTTTTGAATTTCAAAGAGACGAGTCAAATCCAACAGGCACCAGATTCACGAAAGTCACAGAAAAATACCTGTCCATTTCTTGGACATATGATATACGAATTAAACTGGCAATAATTTCCCTTAATCATCAAGGGTCAGACATGGCTCCGTCGCTGTATGGTGATCTGTCACCACAACCGTATCCAATTTCATAAAATCAACAGGGAGCGCAAATCAATGCATGTTGTCAATAAATTCTCCAATTCACACCCCTGTCGACTCGGGACAGATACAATACCCGACGGTAAGCTTTTGCGATAACTAATAACATTTTTTTTTTAAATGCGTTAAATGGACATAATCCGTTTCACAGTGGAAACGCGCATTTTTGGGAAGATTATACTGTTGGATAACATAGACTTCAAGGCCATGCACCCCTCCCCCCTAAAATTCTCCCAGATCCATTTGGCAGTTCGGGGGTGCGAATGTCTGACGGGCAAAATCCTGCTCTGGCCCCCCTAACTCAAAATCCTGTATCCGCCCCTGATTACCTTTGACCAGAGTTATAAAAAAACGAAATTTGTTGTATTTTTATGATTTTTATAAAAATCGCAAATTATCGTCTTTGTTTGCCACCCATTTGCTGAAATAAAGACTGGTGGCTTTATCGCGCGGAGTTTTAGCTCCGCCAGCGGAGCGCTAGGGCTAACCGCTCGGGATGCAACTTCTATTCCGCCGCGCTGACGGAGACCGATCTCAGAAAATCACTTTTCTCGCAGATAACGTCACATTGACGGTAGCTAAGTGTCTCGGTTTGTTTTGCGATGAAAAGTTATTCCACGCTCAATACTGAGATCATCTCTTGCAATTTATTAGCCCCATAAACCGGAAATTACAAATCGTGTTTCAGCAAAACTTAAAATACTTATACATACTTATACGCCTTGTTCGATTTTCGTCTTAGCCGGCTAAATAAGACGAAATACAGCTTTAATAATGTAAAGTGTATAGTTCGAGAAGAAATCAAAATTTGAGGACATCGTGGGGTCAAGAAATGAATGTCCCTGTAGGTAAGCTAAGGGCCTTTGTGATAAGATAGGGGACCAACAAAACTCCGTTTACGTTGAAGATTATTTTAGAAAGTGAAGTTGCAGTAAAGCATCCTTACCCCGGAACTATGTATACCGGAACTATGTGTACCGGAACTACTGCCTCCCGTTCAGTAACGACAGGACCTCAGGCTAAAAATTAAGACTTCACAAGATTACGTGAAGTATTGCCGTGTGTTTTAAACGAGAGCACGTGACTTTGGTTAGATTTTAGCTAGGTCCTAGAGTAGGTCCTGGCGCTATGTGCTGAACGCACACCTGCCTCCCGTTCAGTAACGCTAGGACCTAGCTTAAAAGCAAGACTTTGCGAGATTACGCGAGATATTGCCGTGTATTTTAAATAAGAGCACGTGATCTTGACTAGCTTTTGGTTAGGTCCTAGCGTAGGTCCTAGCGTCTACTGAACGCACGCCTGATGTGTACCGGAACTGTGTGTACCAGAAGTTTCGTTTCAGCACGCTGGGTGTTTTTAAGAATTATTTCCGCAAAAAATACGGCGAAGCAGAAGTCAAAATATGCATCCAGGGCGCTTTTTCGGAGACGGGATGTGCTGGAAACTGCAACGGTAAACTCTGGGGCAACTGCTGGTACCAATCTTAATCTTGACTTTTTGGTTGGATGAGCTCATCTGTTTTATGAATAAAATGAACAGATTTCGCAAACATTCAGTGTATTATTTACAAATCATTCAGATAAGCGACATTGTACATTCATCTCAGGTCCCACTATGATGGGAAATCATGTAGTTCGTGAATCTGGAGCGACATGCTACGGAACAACGCAAGGGAGAGCAAACCACAAAAACTAGGTTACATATTGTTACACGTTGTCTCGTTGAGTTATTGCCATGAACTGCACGACAAACGTAACCATCGTTTGAAACTCTCCTGTCATAATTTGACTTTCAATTGACGTTCCATGCAAGCAGTATGAAACTCATATTTCTAGTATCATACATAAGCATATGACTTGTACCCTCAAAGCGCCTTGCATAGCGTTCAGATAGTGCCGTCCAGCCAGAAGTCTGATCGAACGTCTGATCCGCCGTCTCAGAATATCAAATGTGAAAGCTCGTTTTTAAAAATATTCAGTAAATTACATTGATTTATATATTTGTGATTATTTGTGTAAGTGCATTTGATGGAGAAAATTGTATTGTTGCGCCATTGCTCGCTGGGAACTGAGATAATGAATGTGATTGCAATAAGTTTCCATCAGTCTTTTTTGTGGGGATGCATGCTATCCACGTACACGTCAATACAATATACTGTAGTCGAAAATGGTATGTAGGTGCCACGCAGAGTCAGGACGGCAGCCGGTACAAAGGCTTGGTGGGACACTGACCACTGAGTGGACCGAAATAATCGACGGATCACAACAGTACAAAGCTTTCATAATTTTGGAACAGACATTACAGAAGACTATCATTTACCAGAAATAAAATCCAGTTAGCATCACTATAATTAGATATGATTGTTCCTGACAAACGCACTCGGCCCTCAAAGATATGAAATCAGTGTCAGCTAATCGTGACTGGGCTTTGACACTTAGGGCATAGGCGGATTTAGGGGGGGCAGGGGGCCCGCCCCCCCCCCTTGGCTGCCGCAAAAAATAAAACAGCAAGAGCGTAGCGAAATGTTGAGTTTATTAATTAACCCAAGTAATTAAAATTATACGGCTGAAACAAGATTTAAATGTGTGCAGTTTTAGTGTTTGGGGGGGCTCAGACCCAATTTCAAGTGTCAAATTCGGAACACGGCGCAATCGTAACGGAACTATCTCCCGCGATATCTCAGGCAACCGCAATCCGGGCGCTGGGCACTACGACTCCGTTTCCGTCGTCTGCTCCACTGTGCAATGAAGAAAATTACTTCATTCAAAAGTTTTAAAGAAAATGGAATCTTTGTGATGATGAAAAACAGAAGCTGCTGGTAAGATGTCAATTTTAATCGAAGCCTTAGTGAATCACTCAGAAACTCATAATTCTCTCTTTGTCAAACCTTAACTTAAGACGATTTCCAAAGCAATCGCGTCATTATTGCCAACACGAAAAACGGATTTGGTCTTTTGGGCAATTGAAGACTATTTTAAATACAACAAATTTGTTATGAGCTGATTGCACAAAATATAAAACATGTAATAAGCATTACAAAAAGAAGGAGGTTTCTCGCAAACGCTGTGGACCATAACCAAGTAGGTCTCTTAGAATCAAATTAGGAGTTAAAGCGTGGTGGTGCGGTGGTAAAGCACGCGCTCTCTATGCGTTAGGTCGTGAGTTCGAGTCTGTGATACTTGCAAACCCCCCTCCCGACCTTCCCCCATTCAGTGCTATGCGCATCTACAATCGTACTTTGAGCAAATGTTTACAGACAAAATGTTGGCCCCCCTTGTAATATCCTAGATCCGCCACTGTAGGGTAAAAACTTCTGTTAGATTTACAGTCTGAGACACACATTACCCGACCATGAAGTGGTTAGAAAATTAAATCGAGATTCTGTGATCATGACTGTCCGCAGACTGAGTAGGTTTTGGCTCGGATTCACTCGCCGAAGACGTCGGTGAGAGTCGAGTTCGCACGGCCTCAAACATTCGAATTCTACCGATATGGCGAGGTCTAACTCATTACCTGTTTTACCTATGACCTGAGTGTTGTCTTCACCCCATTCTCCATATCTGTCTTCATATAATACTCATCAAGTTGGCTCTCTAAGTCTGGCCATAACTTACAAATTCACTAATATCCATCATTCCGTACTGTCAACTGATCAACGTCTTCCACTGATGCAGGAAACCAAAAAATTGTTAATTTTTCTTTAAAATTCAAAATTCTTCAACTATATCTCAGAATAAGTGCTTGTTTAGTTAGATTGTGTGTTATAAAATTATTGTACACCTCTAAAAGTGCAAAAAATCCATTGTAGGAACGCTTTAAATGACACGCCGTGACAAGCTTGTCTCAAGAAAAAATGAAATGCCAGCACTTTGTAAGCCTTGAAAAATCTTCTCTGATTTCAAAGGCGGATTGTTCGCCCTCCGCTCCAAGGACACGAGCAAAAGCGCCACCATGCCGTTTCGGGGGGCAACGCAAATGCTTTTCCTTCCAAAATTGTGGATCCTCCCTCTCCGCAATATCTTAGATCCGTCAATCATTGAAAGAATTTTACTACTATTGATACATTACTGCAAAAGTTGTTTTGTGATAGAAACCGAGTTTGTAGCTGTTTTAAAGCTAAATTGAAAATATATCTCGCCAATATGTTTCGCACATGACACCTTAACAGATGGGATATAGGCTCTACGAGTGATCCCTTCTTGGCTCTATGTATCCGATGGTGCGCCGCCCATGTGTTTGTCGACATGCACAGCTTTGCAAACCGGCGTCTGGGCATAAATGCGGAGTTCCATGCCGTGCAAGTAAAGAATGCAGCAATCTGTTGTAATTATGTGGTCGACGAACTCTTCACTCATTTCCATCAGCATGCAACTGAACTGGTCAGTTACGCAACACATACTTTTGTTACAGTTTCGTTTTCTTGGTCAACAACATCTCAAAAACATCGACAGCAGCGTCAACATTAACGACGCACTGAACATGACGATGGACGGAGGCCGTCAGAAATAAACGTGGCCACAAAGTTTCAAAGCGTTGACAATACAAATGAGGAAGTAAATAATAACTAAACAACAACCAACATCGACGATGAAAAGGGCAGTTTATCAATTAAAAAATAAACATGTCAGTAAACACAATTTGTGACGGAAAACTTAGTATTTCACGCTCACATTCCATTCACGTGTCATGTTGCTAATGTGAATTACGTACATCACAACACTATCACCACATTGGCGATATCAGGTCCGTAGGAAGGTGAAAATAATTGGGAGTACAGCACAGGAACTTCGTCAAGCCGACCCCAGGCCCCAGTCGATCGCGACACTTTTGCCACCGCCAGGCTACTAGCTCCGGTCGTTCTCACAATTTTTCCGTGGCCNGACCCCATCTCCAGCTTCCTACTGCCCTGCGATTATTCAACTCACGGTGGCACTGCGTCTCTGCTTCTGCCTTTCCTGATACCAATCCTTCTTGGCCTTCCTGTTGGTAACCTTTGACCCTAATAACAGTTCTTTGTGGATTCGAAACGGATATTTTAGCTCTGGATTTGTCCTGTACTTGGTTACTTCTCCCCTTCCCGAAAATCACTCCCATGGTCCTACGCCTGTCCACGACGATGACTCACAGCTGGAACGAACCATCAGTAACTAGGTAACACAAAATCGGCGCAATGGGACAAAACTTGTCTGGTTTTGAAAATAATGCAAAATAAATTTTACACCATTTGTAATACATGAAGGGCTAGCTACCATAATAGTTGCTTGGGATACAACATAATAAAATTGATTTGGGTGATTTAGGAAGCATACACATTAATAAGTCACATAAATTCCCAAACGCCGAAATCGTTTTGTTGAACTCTATTCAGTTTAGCGTCACTTTGTGACGTCCCATTGGACGCGTTCCCAAATCAGTTTTGACGGTAACCAAGGTGACATTATTACTCATGTGTGGCCGGCGGACGGGTGAAAGTACTGCGGTAAAACAGGTTAACCAGGGGGCGTTTTCAAGACCAAGTTTCTTGCGAGAAAAACACGACCACTCGCAAAACCACGCGACGGTGTTGTTCACAAGTATGATCAGAGACCGCAATGTCTTTGCTTGTGTACCTTATTCAAGCAAAATGGCGGGCACTGGTGTGATCCTGTCGGCGGTCAGTGAGGTTGAAATGTTAACAGAGCGAAGATTTTTCGCCGCTGAAGAGCAAGCAAAGGTCTTCACGGTCTGTGGAAGTACCGGATGTTCTTCAACTACAGACTTCCAGCTGATCTTTTATAACCCGTACTAATACGTGCTAGTCCGTCACAAACGCAAATAACTCGCGGGCCAAGGTAACGTTGAGAGTGTTTCTTATGATTTTAATGTTGGTGTAGTTGCCTGGGAAACCACTACACGGAATTATCCTTGATTGCAAACCCTTCGGAAATGTATATGACATAACAACACTCTAATGATTTTCACTCTGATGGAGAAAATTACCTGCAGTTAGACCACTGAATATTACTAAAAACCTCGAGGAGTGGAATTCTTCGGCGCAATTCAAGACGTTGACTTTAGAAACGATGACCGGGATCGATCAGTCCACTCGACCACACGTCAGTCGCATCATATACTCAGCTTCACTCCACTCGTACGGCCTGGTAATTTTATACTTGTTAACCAAGTATTTTCGACATCCAATGTGATTTAGAAAATCTCTCGATTTTCTAAATATGTCGCCTTCATAACACCAGGGCCTAATCTCAATTCACTACTTGCACACTTTGGTGATGGTGGTGCAAAAATGATTGCCGTGCATTGTTGTTTAAGACATTGCCTCGTTTTAGCATTAATTTTGATAACGCAAACCTGAAAGAGTGCGTGTTCTAAACATGCAGAACTATTGTTGTTCGGACACAACACCTACCATGATGGCGAATTCGTGTAGGTGGTGAATAAAGGTGAAGGTTGAGCTGCCCAGAAGCTCACGCTATTGTTTTATTGTCTGTTTGACGCCTCATTTACCAATTTCTATTGTTTCCCCGACAATAACACACCAGGAAACTCGCGCAGACTGAGCGTTTACCCGTGACGTCACAATGAGTTTCACTCTTCAACACTCAAGCTTGCTTGCTCACCCGGTGAGAGGGAAGGATGGATCCAATATACTCACTTGTATGTAGAACTGGAGTTTTGTCTTTGTCTCTGTTGCAGAAGTTTGCATCTTCTCAAGCGGTTTAATGAACTTTCATCTGAAATCGTGCAAATCATAAAAAACAAATGATCTATAATTTATATTTACATTGTACCTGAGAAAATATTGAATAAGTGAGATGAAGTTAAGAATTGACAATTAAAATTTAACGCTTGGAAATGTACAGTTTGCAACTATTAATAATTATAACAACAAAAATGACAATGATAATGACAATACTATTAGTAATGATAATAATAATAATCATCATCTTGTGTGACCATTTGGGCGACATTTCTGTTCTGACGTCATAAACTATTGAATTTCACGATAGTAAAATGCACATTCCCATGAAAATTGACTTTCAAATTTTTCTAATTCTGCAAAATTTGATATGAAAAATCACATATTTAGAACCAAGTGCACTTGGGAAGCACACTTTATTTTAGACACAGAATAGTGATTTCGATTGACTATTTGATTTCAGATCTTCCATGCCTTCTCAAAAACATTCTAACACTTGCCTCATATCAATTCAACATCTACAACATGAGGTAAATTGTTACCGTTTTTTAACTTAAATATATTAAACCGAACCTTAAATGTTTAAGTTGTTATCGCGGGTTTGATGAACTGCGCGTTGTTTTGACTTTCAATAAAAGTAGTTTTCTAAAAATTGCAGCATCAACACTAACTTCACCACGAGGTTATTCCAAAATCTTCGGTCCCAGTACTTCAACTCCATCTACTTTCTAGTCGTTGCTTNCCCCCCCCCCCCCCCCCCCGTCTCGATGTTTGTGCCATCAGTCCGGTGTCTCCCTAGACAAGTATCTACTGTACGGAGAGACCAGACGGCTTCGATATATTCGGGCTCTTGATTGGTCATAGAAATGACGTTGAGTTCAGTAACTTAGCAACGACGGCTGGCCTTCCCAACAAGGGCACAGAGTAGTGCCCTCATCACAGTGATTGTTTTTTTTTTTTTTAATTCCATAATGATGACCACTTGCATGGCAACACACATCTCACTGTCCCCATGTACTGAGTTTGTGCTCGCAGTAAATGCGCGGCGCCGATACGACATCTATCAGGTGGTAAACTCACGTGTACTAATCAAATAAGATAATTTGACTGTACTTTTGGGCTTGCCCGAAACGGACTGCGCGCTGGAAGCTGAAATAGAGTTCAGTAGCTGTCTCGTGACTAGAAAATCTAGCCAAAATCACGTACGCTCATTTAAAGTAGACGGCAATATCTCGCGTAGTCTCGCGAAGTTTTGCTTGTGTCTAGTGAGGTCCTAGCTTTATTGAGCTCTACCCTGATTTTCCCCAAATAGCTGTTCTCCCTCCGCCTTAATTCAATTTCTGCGTGGCACCTTAGTACGCATTACGTGCATGAGCCCATGTTTGCAAATCGATAACGTAAGACACACTTTTCAGAGAAGTGCTGCTTATGCGTGAGTGGCGATGCTAGGAGAATAAGTAAATTAATTAATCTCAGAGATAGATATTTCCATCTTGTTTCGCTTTCGACACACTTTATGTTCGGCTTTTAGATTGACGAGTTTTTGATAAGACGATGACCTCATAAATAGTCCAAAACTCAAATGAGCCCCAATGTTGACTAGTCGCCTTAAATCAATTGCTTTGATAACAGCAAAAACAATTACAAAAATATGGTCAGAATACACGTTTATTGGTGAACGTAAAGAACACCTAACACAATTTTTCTAACCGTACGGTATAAAGAAAATTTGTAATGACACTCGATATAAAACAGCACCAGTAGCGTTGAGGCAAAGGCGCACCAGAAAGAAGGAATGTTGGGTCAAGGCAATTTGGAGCCACGGGAGCGTCAGAGGACTGGAGAATATAGGAAGGGGAACAGAGGGTATATTGAAACGCTAGTACCTGGGAACATCGGGGTGGGCGAACATCGATTGGAAAAAGTGGGTCAGGAGAATGGAATGTGGGTACCAGGAAATTCAGGTACGGACCTGAAAAAAGAATAACAAAAGCGTTTTTGAAGGACACAAAAAATAAAATTTGTCTAAAAACCTGATGAATGAAACTAAAGTGAAATCAGAGATCAGCCTCGTGTGTAATTACCTGAGAGCTGATGACACACGTTACACCTATTACTCTCTTTATCCCCTTAAGAAAGATATTCTAGTTCACACAATCATTGATTTTTGTCGTCTACATTATGTGCTAGAAGTAATTAACATCTCATCAGGTGAATGTACTGTTTAAAAATTACGATAGCATTCATGGATGCAGCCATATTTAAATATTCTACAAAATCTCAGCTTGGGATTTGGATTATTTGGTGTAAGAATCTTTTTCATGAACAATGTTCAACGTAAAACGTGGGGATTTTTCAAGTATCAAATGCTGGAGGGTATAAATCTAGTTGTACAGACAGTAGCGTGCAGAAGTTTGTCCGCCGGGGCGATTTGTCTATTGAATGTTCTTCTCTCGACACTAGTACTAGAAAAGTAAAAAGATGAAACATAAAATAGAAACTACTGTTTCATGAGAGGGGCTGAGACCACGCTTCTTACAGAGGGAGGCTTCTATTAGAGGCCAAAACCACGATCAAAGACAGAAAAAATGCCTCTGCCAATCGTCCACGCCAAGGCCGTGTTATTACAGGTCATGGGATACTCGGCTAATATTAGTTACTCGTTGTGTATTGAAATCAGTGTTCCGAAACAGCGAATTCAACAGGGCCGGTACCGGCCCGGATTACACGGCGATAGACCTCTCCTTTGTCCAAGAAATTAGAAAGAGTGTGACCTAGTAGTGGAAATCAGGCACATTTTCGTGTCTCTCATTGATGTCGGGAAGGCGAAGAATTTCAGATCGCGCATCTACGGGTATTTGTCCAGTTTATCAAACTTTTTACGTCATAGGAAGAGCCACTGATATAGAGTAATGCAACCGAAAAAAAACTAGCAAAAAACAGACAACAACAAATAATATGAGATACTCCAATGGCACGAAAACGAGGCACCAAATGTGTCGGTGTGACGGGTGTTTACAACGGCACTGTGGGTAAATATAGCGAGATTCGAGTGTCGCTGTGTAATCCGGGACGGCACCATTTCAGGGGGTGGGGGTTATTATATGTAAGAAACCTCGCTTCTGTTTCATGCTATACGGAATACTAAGTGCTTCGTTTATCGACTGGCCAAAATGGCTCAACTCAAAGTGAGATAAAATAAAATGAAGCTTTTTATTAAGCCAAAACTCTAGTAACACGTAAGAGGTCCATGATTCTGACCACAGTATAAACATAGAAAGTAAGACGTCTATTGCCTTCATTAACGACATGACATTCTATTTCAGTAGATCAAAACTGACTGGCATATAGGGAAACAGGGTTAATGGAAGATCCCGACAAGTGTAACACCCTTGTAGGTATACTTTGAAGCCGGGCGGCGCAAGAAACTTGATCATAACTCCATTATCAGTCAAAGCCTGAACGAATTAAACGAGGTACCGCGGGGTTACATTTACCACTAACTACTACTGGAACAAACACATCATAACACTGCAGTTAGGGCAAACCAACAACAGTTTTCTTGAGGGGTCGAAATATGGCATTATATGCCAAGACTAGAGAAATGGTCTACAGGAACATATGGTCCGTGTGTTGTGTCTCATCTATGCACGATGAGTTGTCTTGGAACATTCTTCAGACTGGTTCAATTTTACAAAATAGTTAACGGGACAGAGATAGTCGATCCATCCCACTATCCAGTCTTACTCTCATGCATAATACACGCTCCTTCCGACATGCTAATCACTGACATAATTTCCTTTGCACAGCTTTTCCCGCCACCAGATTGCAGTGAAGGACTGAACTGAGTATCAGTACCCTCGACCTGCCGTTGAGGAACTGAAGTTTCAAATGTCATAAATTCACCTTAGTGAATTACTTTGATCCTACAGTGTTATCACTTTTCTTTAAATAAGAATCACACTTTTGACTCTTGGAAGTGACCGACTCTTTCCATCAGCGTCAGTCTTCAGGTATATAAAATCATAATGTATTCATTGCCTATCCACAGAAGGTCCATACTTTCAAAAGTCTAAGTCCGGACATTGCTTATTCGATTTGCACATTTTCATTTTATTCCAATTACTTGTGGAAGGATCGACGAATGCTATACTTACCACGTTTATTGCTTGTCTATTCAGAATAATCGCATAGCTGCATGCAAGCAGTGTAAACGTCTGATACCGACAGATTCTCGTCTTCCAGTGATCAAGAAATCAATCAAGAACTTCAGATCACAAGAAACATTAATTCTCGATAGCGTTGGAACTTCTTAAGAGTGGAAAGTATCCTTTTCGCCGTTCTTAAGTTAACAGATAAAATATAACCTCATCTGCACAGTGCAAGTTCGCACGAGGGTGCAAAAGGTGTTGCTCCATGTAAACGGGTTTTGCTTACATGCACATTAGCCACAAATGCAGATTTACTCAAAAAGTCAGTTACGACAAAAAATTCAAATGACGGAGAGTGACTATAGGAGAGACTACCTTTATAGGAAAGCAAAACTCCGTCTAAAGGCAAACTTGGTTACCCATTTATAACATTGGCGGATTTAGAGGGGGGAGGCCAAGGGTGTCATGCCCCCCCCCCCTATAATTCTCCCTGGTTCCATTTGGCAGTTCGGGGGTGCGAATGTCTGACGGTCAAAATCCTGGCTAATACTCTGCCCTGACTCAAAAACTGGATCCGCCCCTGGTTTATATGCATTTCCGTATTTGAAAGTTCAATGGATGTCGAAATGTGTTGGTATATGGAACTGTTTACGCGTTTTCTCGATCATTTAAGATTTAATGAGGTACAGTTTCGCATACACGATGCGACGGGTTTTACAACGGTAAATGACCTTAAGCAACGATTGTTTTTGACAGATGGCGAGTGTTTAATGAAACTTTAAATACGTGTATGAGTTATTCAATCACATAACAAAAAGTGCGTAATTAAAAAGGCAATTCCTAACTATTTGACTTGAGTTGTCAGCTCATTCGACAGTAAGATAATGCTAAAACTCAAAAACGAAATTGACAGTGAAATAGTGGCGAATAAATTTCGTAATAATTGAAATTCTCAAGCAATATCAATTTCTCATTCAATACTCGATTAGGATGGACCAAAAAGTTTTGGTCATAAGATTAAATCTGAAACAGTTCTTGTCAATATAAGTTTACAATGAACGTATATATGGAGCGAGGCTTGGGAGATTTTTAATCTAACCAAATGAGCTTTTGAGTTGCATTGAAATATAATGTCCTTTTTGATACAAAAACAGCCTTAGATATTTTTGTCACAGGTTGTCAGAAACCTGACTGTCCTTTAAGAGGTCTGGAACGCGTAAAATATACCAAATTACATTATTCAAAGTGGTTCTCTGCCACTGAAACAGAAACCTAACTGTTCACCAGGTATCTTTACGGTTTGTTTGTAAAGATTTGGAATTTCTGCCAAAGCATTGAAAAAGAATTAATAAAAGCTTTTTGTGACATTGTGTCATTTTTTCCTTTTCGTGTCGTCAATGGCTACAAAAGCGTGTACTAGTACCAAGCTTCAACACCATCTCCAAAGAGCACGTTTTGCACGCTCGTGACCTGTCCCTTACAGGCGGCTGTTTTTTATTCGCCTGCGCCAATATTCTTTGCCCTATTCGGACGAAGTGTGCAGAGTCCTTAAAAAGGATAGCAAATCCTGTTTTGATGATTTCTGCCAACCAGTCCTCGTTCTGTCACCTGCTAATACATCACTGGCGTCAATCTTGCTAGTTAAAGACAAGAATCACCTAAAAACCTATCCTTCTTATCTCGTAGATTGCCGTGTAATTCGCTTAAAGCGTAGGTCACTCTATGCACGTTAGGCAGACGTTGAAAGGAGTTTTCAAATTTTCCTTCAAACGTTTGAGGCATCTCGAGGGTTACAGAGCATTGTTTTATTTCAGACAACTGGATAGGAAAGTTGTCTTTGGTATCTGTTAATAGGCTCAGACCGGGTTTGGTATCCTTTTAACTTAAGTGCACAGTTGGTATGGTAAGTTAGAAAACATCATTTGCAAAAAGTACGGTTATCCTAATGAAAAATCGCACGAAGTACTTCTGCTTGTCAGTGCTTAGGCTTACAGTATGCCAAAGAAAACCGGATATGGTTTCCAAACGAAGTAGATGTATTACGCCCCACTACCCATCAGCACAGATAGAAGTCATCTGGAACACCTCGGGTATTTTTGTAGTTTTAAATTTCCCGTCAGGGGTGAACGCTATCTACGCATACACATAGGTGGTGCACCACAGGGGGGCTGAGGGAGCTTTAGCCCCATCCCCACTTTTTTCAGTGCTGCGCCGCCCATAGACCCTATTCACGCCGACAGGAGGCGCGTTCCAAAACGAGGCTCGCTACGATAGCTCTGGTGGCTTATCCGTGTATTTGTACACCGTGTTGCTCGAACACTGAGCTAGAAAAAATACGGACACTCTGTTTTACAATCCCTAAGGACGTTGGGATTCGGAAGCGTTGGGTCCTTGCCATACGCCGCGACGAAGGAAAATATGTCCGTGTAATATTTGTAACTGTTTTCGAATCATAATCTGTCGCATCTTAGTCGGACTGGATGCTGCCATAGCCCGGAGAATCTTCGGCCAGCCAGGCTTTGTTTTCCTGACTATGGGTTGAAGCGCGATGCATTTTTCTTTACAAAAAGGACAGGGCCCTCAATCCCTCAATTTTGGGGCCAAATATTGGCCCTATTCCCCTCTCAAAAATATTTAAAAATCACGCGAAATTCCCGGCCACGAGGCCTAAAAATCCCCTTTGTGATTGAAAATTTCTCTCCAACGGTTCAAACCACCTGTGACCACAGAGGTGAAATACAAAATCATAGGCGGACTTAGGGGGGGGGGCAGGGGCCCGGNAGGACTTTAAGTTGGGGGGGGGCAAGGCAGAGTATTAGCCAGGATTTTGCCCGTCAAAAATTCACGCTCCTGAACTGCCAAATGGAATCAGGGAGAATTTTAGGGGGGGGCTGGGGCATAACCCCTTGGCTCCCCTCTAAATCCGCCACTGTGTTCTGTCCAGTTAACTGAAATTGAGCTCTAAAACGATGTTATGCTTTGGACGAAAGAATTAAGTGTTTTAATTTTAAAAATTTAACTTGGTCGAGATTGATATTTGAAAAATATAACACATGAAATAGACGTAATTATTAAAACCAAGAAAGCAGAATTGATGGTCATGTAATTTTTATTTTCGATTGCGAGCCTAGTTATTTATCGTAATCCAAATATATATTTAATAACATCAAGTATTATTTCAGATCAATGACAAATCAACTGTTAGTCCCGGTAGTGCCTACCTCACCAGGACCTAGGCTATGCTTGAAGCTAACAGGCCTACTCTTGATCAACAAACTAAATCAGATGAGACTAATTGCACATGACAGCAAAATGCTATGAGCCACCACTGTCGAACATATCTTCAACTCGTCAACAATGCGACCAGATGACCTGGTTCGTGTAGAAAGCATTTTTATCAAGAATTTATTAGAAGAAACGTAACCCTGCATTCAGCATGATACCTAATCCGTAACACTACGATCGCCGCAATTTGGTCATGTTTACTTTTCATGTTTCGAACCTAGTTTTCCGGAAAAAAACCTATATCCTTTCGTCAGACAACTCTTTGGTGCATTGACTTGTTCTTTAACTGTATTTTTCTACGTATCTGTGGTTAATTATTGACACATTTTTTAAGATTTAATATTCAGGTTGGACTCCAAAGACCGGCCATTTAATCACGCAATGTAAATTTCCGCTTTGTTTATCGCAGTGAGGCTCGCTTTGGATTTTTAATGTCCGTCGCGTGAATAGAGTCTATGATACATGTGTGAACTTCAGTTTTCAAGTCAAATGACCTGTCGTTAGAGGAAATTTAAGGAAATGAAAATATCGGATGAGCCGTGTATCTCACAACCATGACAACCAACGGCAAAGAAAAAGGTCCTTTTCAGCGCTGAAGCGAACAAAACAATCTCTTCGATTTCTCCCAGTAGAATCCGGGTCTGCTCATCGGTTTGTGTGTGGAATACGATTTGACTGAAAACATAGAATGTTTGGTCTGCGGCATAACAGTCAAGCAGGCCAGAAAATGTCTTTTGAAATACGGTTTCAGTAAACAATATAATTTAAATTCTGTTTCTGAGGACACGGATCCACGGCCTTTTGCTTTGCGCGGCCCCGTTGCTAATTAATGCGTCTTGCGCTAACGTGTGTTCTAGGCAGATTAAACGTCAAGTTAATGTCCGCTTGCGGGCGAAATAGCTCTTCACTTGGCTTCCAGTTTATGAGAATTAACCACTGCGTAAACTTGGTGGTTTCCATGGGGACGGATTTCCGCCTTGCTCGCGTTACTAACAGTTTATTTGAAAACCTTTTGGTTGAAATCAAGTCACATTTAGAGTATATGGATTTTTGAAATATTAATGGCGTCGTAAATACCTGGATTTCAAACTTGTTTGAAAATAAGTCCAAGATTTATTATCACTAGACTACACGAATGAGCGGCATTGTTGCTTGTTTTCGTACTTTCTGACCTAAAACATATTAACGTTTTTACTCTACTGTATAAACGTTATCAGAGAAAACGGCTGTCGGTTTTCAGGAATTGAGGCGCGATTAATTTCACTTAAAGCGGAGAAAACCCAGGTTCCGTCCGATGAGCGAACTGGTGTCTTAGGCCACATATCGCTATAAAATTGATCTCAAATTGTTCTCTGCTCAAATGTTAAGGGATCTATGGGTCTACAAAGAACTGGCAGTTTGTTATATCTTGAGACAATGCTCTGCGCGTAAAATGACCCGCCGTAACAAGCCAATTTATAGAGCTAGGACTCGAGCAATAACGAACTGTTACTTCTCTCGTAGCCTTAAAATCACCTCAGAATTGATTAAGGAAAATTTGAGACCAATTTCATTAGCGAAAAAAATACGTAATGGAAGACCGATTGAGACCCGCTTCAAGGTCACGATTTTGCAAATGTTATGGCGAGTGTAAAACATAGTTCAACACTTTTAGACCAGTTTTCATCCGCGACTGGTTGGAATAAAAGTCTTTGGCGAGGTGGGTTTCCAAACGCTTTAAAGGGTACAGTGACTCCGTCGTGTTCAAAAAGGCTAACCATGAATTCTCATTAAAATATAGAAATGACAAAAGAGAGTTCGGTCAAGAAGAAGAATCTAATTGAATGATGGACTGTGGAAATTTGTTCATAGTCATAGGTTACACTTGGAATTGAATACAACCGGTTCAGAATTTGGGAAACTTTATCGAACTGCTCCAACAGCCTAAAAACCGACCACAGAAATTTGAACAAAAGATTGTACACATATTTGAATGTTTTTAATTACACGGTCTGCTTTAAATATAGCATTTAAAAAAAATATTAATCGAGAGTCAGAGAAATTTCGAAATAGCCGAGAAAGTGGCCCCTGCTTTCGTTTTTGTATCTTCCTGTGAATGTTCCTGACGTATAACGTGGTCCAGGTAGTCTGTCGTTTCATCACGTGCATTTAACGACGCTAAGCTGCTGTATAACAAAATGAAAATAAATGTTTCCACCCAAAATAAGGTATTTAAACATGACTTTGCATGCGACTTTAAGTGTAAGTATCAAGTTAAAACCAAGAGCTAACCTGGGAGCATTATCAGAGGTTGATCCTCTAGGAACTATCGGGTATCTAAACTTACAGGGTGATGTAGACCATGTGATATTCTCACAGCCGTTATTAAGCGTTTAGTAAATACTAACCTGGTCATAAATGCTCTGAAGAAACATATTGAATTGAATACTAACAGAAATGTCAATAAAATATAATATTCTCGGAGCTTTATATCTTAGTGTGTTAACAGACAATAAAATCAAGGTGCAAGAACAACCGAAGCAGTCGTAGGTGTGACATTGTTTATCGTTGGATACCTCAGCCAGAACTAGCGGGAGTAGGTTCACGTTTGAGCCGGAGACATCTCGGAAATTCCTTTTTCTCTCTTTCTCTCTCTCTCACACACACAGGCCCGTAGGAAGGAAGAAATTATTGGGGGGCACAAACCAATTTGTCTTTGCCAACTTACCCCCTTGCTACAGCCAC
>NMRA01000033.1:458707-470156 GCA_002633005.1 Phoronis australis
CACCCCCGTTCTCCGAATAACACCGTATTTGTACCGAACTCCCCCCGCCACAGGTGGGGGTAGCATCGGGCATGCAGCCATTAGGATTTGAGTACAAAGTTTCACGGAGTGTAAGAATGGGTCTAGGCCAGCGCACTGACGGGTAGCTGGGAGTTGCCTGAAGTAACTATGACTGGGTTCCAACAGTGGATTCGTACCTATTCTTCTGCTCTGAGTTGAAGGTCAGGGTTTGTTTTATTATGATCCAGTTTCGGTGAAAACTAAATTTTATTATGGCCATTCTTTGAAGTAATTTTTAAAAGGTGAGGTCCCGAGGTGCCTGGTATGAGTGCTTTTGTGGCCGTTTCATAATCCCTAGATGAAACAGAGCCGGTAATCCAGTTTCTCAAAGTTTCACGGAGAGTAAGAATTGGTCTAGGCCAGCCCACTGACGGGTAGCTGGGAGCTGCCTGAAGTAACTATAATTGGGTTCCAGCAGTGAATTCGTACCTATTCCTCTGCTCTGGGTTGAAGGTCAGGGTTTGTTTTATTATGATCCAGTTTCGGGGAAAACTTCATTTTATTATGGCCATTCTTTGAAGTAATTTTCTAAAAGATGAGGTCCCAAGGTGCCTGGTATGAGTGCCTTTCTGGCCGTTTCAGAATACCTAGATGAAACAAAGCCGGTAATCCAGTTTCTGGTTGCTGGGGGAGATGATACAGAGTGTGTCTCAAAAATGTACACACTTCAACGTCTAGAGTTCAAATTCAGTTTCCGTGGGTAACTGAGATTGTACGCAGGCCTACTGCATGGTTGCACCTTATTTTTAACGTGGGTGTGCCAGTCAGGACGTGTTCCGTCATGGTGCATGCGCGCACCCAGCGGGGGGAGCTCGAACGAGCCCGTCCCCCACTTGGAAAAATAGGCAAAAAGGATCACCTCAAAGATTCAAAAAGACCGAGAAAAACGAGACAAAAGTCCACTAAATAGGCAGGAATTCGGCGTATGCACAATTCACAGCCCTGAACGAACCCCCGTACGTCGTTTTTTCTTTAGTAAAAGGTCCACATCCTCAAAAATTCGAGCACCCTATATTTTTGGCTGGGTGCGCGCATGCCCTGTGTGTAGTATGCACGGGAAATACAAGCAAACGATTCAGTTTTGAAGAACAAAATTTACCGCGCAATACTACTGGAAACTACTAACATAAAGGAAGTGCAAAGAAAACCTTTCCAATTTAATGACCAATGAGTTAGGTTTTATTTGTTTAAGTACTTAAACTTCTTTTTCGATCTACGGTTCGTAAACCTAAACACAGTAATCTAGTTCCTAAGCCAATAAACAAGAGGGTCCCGTCTGAAATGGGACACCTTAATTATGAAAGGCTAAACATCATTAAGCTTGGAAAAGTGACAATTCATTCCACCGTCATGTGGTCACAACTGATGACGGTGCAGGAAGTGACCTTCCTCAACATGAAAGTCGGTTGCACTATTTCACAAAAAACAGGGAACTAGACGTAATCTAATCCAACTTTGGACCCTCTCTCCGTGAGTGGACCCTTAAGATTTTGTCAATAAAACATAAAAGGGTGGCCACTTAAATGTCATCAATGGGCTCCTTCAAGTGTAGGGTCTCTCAATATGAAAATATCTATATTTTGAGAAATCAAGAAATGTGCATCAATTGATGATATCTGTCAAGCCATCAATTTTTCTCAAGTGATATGCAATTCTAGAAAAAAGCGACATTTGTCTCTGTTATCCTTTGCCAGAGAAGGGCCTCTGGAGAAAAGTTGTTTTGCAGTCACAAAATTGACTTGAAACCGGTAATTTAATAAGCTCCGCAAAAGCTTCGCTTTACAAATTTTTTCGATTTTTCGAAATATATGCATGAATCATTACGTACAAGTTCTCAAGTGCGTTTTGACGACCTGTGCTGCTAAAGTGGAGACCACAACAACAATGTCCTGGCCACGGTTCTCAAAAGGTAAACCATGCACTGATACATGTTACATGTTCTCTTGAATTTTCTCTCTTATCTGCATTTAGCAGTCTTTCTTTTCTGGACTGTCCCTGCCCCACGCGTATGTCGGTTGTCACGGTTTAACCCTGTAACCCTGACGCCTGAANTAGCATACAAAACAGCAAGACAAACAAGTGCTGAAAGTACACTTGCACTCTCAGGACACACACACACACACACACCCTCACACACACACACACCCTCACACACACACACACACACACACACACACACACACACACACACACACACACACACACACACACACACACAAACACACACACGCACAACTCTTTCGTTAAAAAGGGGCAATTAGTTTTAAAAATCGTCTGCATCCATTAGTATTTATGAACTTGAGAAACGTTCCTCTCAATTCATTGCGCAAGCAGACGACAAGTCGCTGAATCAGTAGACAGACCAATGACAAAGACGCGCGAACCCACGAGCTCACTGTAAGTACGTGAGATCTGTACAAGCCAACTGATTTTTGTTTTTATACAAAATCTAAAATTAGAGCGTATTTCCAGAAGGCAGTGAGATAGCTCTTCACGTTTTCTCGCTTTGGATAGTCTACCGAGTTCCAATCTATCGAATTCAAGCAATGTGCCCGGCAGGTAACTACATCTAATAAGACTGATGTCAACGACCACCGAAGGAGTCCTTTGTAAAGCTCAAACCAGGGTGCTCCATCGAAACAGCAACCCCCGGTGAAAACAGATATTCCGGAGTCGGAAACAGATTCCCGCATCTTCAAAACAACTAACCAGCCCGAAAAAGATGAACACCGACCTTTAAAACAGGAACCCCAGGGATCGGACAGGACAACCGGGGACTGAAAAACCACTCCCGCACTTTCTGTCAAACATTGTTAGATGAAAACTAAATCTCCCTACTTTAAATAGTTGTTGTCATATACTGTTTTACTATATGAGAATTTTATACAACTTTTGACTACGCCATTCTGTTGCTTAGTTGTGGTGCGATGTTTAAAAAAAATATTCCCCGGTTGATCCTTTGAACACAGTCCAGTGCGTGAAGTCAATGGTGAATGCTCACAATGTAGGAAAGAAAATTAACCTTCAATGCATACAGTTCCGTAAAATTCCATTAGAAGAGAAGGTCCGATTTGGCGGCAAAAATACGTTTCTCAAGCTCTGTCTGTATATGCGTGGAAACTGGTGTCGACCGATAAGGACCTAAGGTCGGGCTTTCACGTCTTGGGGCCAGGAGGCCTTTCTCCTACCTATAAAGCCATTTGTCATGTCTTAGTAGACATTGCCGCAAACAGGGAGGGTTTTTTCCTTGCCCTGTACAATCGAGACCTTGGTGTAATAAAAAGGCATTGTGCTTTAATGCTTGTGAAAATAAGGTGAGCGCACAGTTCCTAGTCAAGAGCCTGTGCATTGTTTTGGCCTTAGAAGACAGTAGAGTCTAAAGCAGAGAACTTCACACCTTGGTCTTGGTAGGGTCCTTTTTAAGGTCAAGACCACGACAGCAGCTGAAAGGGCTAGTTCGCCATCCGTGGCCCAGGTCCCTTCGAGGGTGGTATCGCTTCTCCCAATCATCTTTAATATGGCACTGTCTTTTAAGACAGTTAATGGTCAACATTGGTCCAAGTCTGGTTGTTCAGGCTTACATTGACGACATGGTCTTCTGTGTTTCGAGCGTTGATGCGAGAACATGTACCGTAGCATTGTGCGGGAATATTGTCCAGGAGGAACACAGCTTCCTGATGGATTACGGCAGTGGGCTTAGAGATCAGAAGTAGCAAAACTAAAATAGTAATATTCACATGGAAGCGGGAATGATATATAACACCATTAGAGTTCTTTGACGCTGAACTCTCATTACAGGAAAAGATGACATACCTAGGTGTTACTTTCCACCATCACCTTTCTGAGACACCTTATGTGATGGACAAAATCACTAAAGCAAGGACCAAGTGCACCCTGTTTTGTTCCAGAAACCTGCATACCAGTTCCATACAAGAATTGCAGGGCAAAAACAGTGAGCGTATAAATTGTCAGCCGTTACATGGACAATGGGCTCCAGCTGCAGACAAACAAAATTTAGTTTTTCAAGTCCTCGTGAGCCAAGAGGTTCCAAAAGACTCTCATTTTTAGATAGGGCGCCTGGCAGCTGATACTCCCCAACATTTAATGGAAATTTCCCCTGCTTATCGAGGTCTTCGCAATCTTCTGCTATATTGGCATATAACTGGCCATGCAGAAGTCGTCAGACCATGCAGGTTCAGTAACCTTTCCTGAGAAAAACGAGAAGATTAGAAGGAATAATTCACGACGAACTTCATCCCGAGGGATTCTCTTGAGTCTTCATCAGCTGATTAGTGTAACAGGCCCAAGTGTGTGCCCTAAGCACCCCCGTTGTACCGCAGAAGAGAAGAAGCAATTATTTATAGGCATTCTGTAATCCTCGCTATGTAGATGTTACTCTAAAAGGTTATGTTTATATCATTGAGTTGAAGGGAAGTCTATATTATGGTTAGCATTGTATTTAATATTCAATTCTTTTTGTTATGCAACGAAAGCTGATCAATAGGCCTTCTAACCATGGTGACTGTAGGGTTTTTTCTCAAGCATATACTTCTGCATATGCATGAAACATGATATACTTTCATACAGATACGTCATTGCATTCAGTGGCAAAACCATAGTGTAATGTATCTGAAAGCAGACTATATTAAGGCTATGGTAGACATTATCAACTGATTTGTGTTTTAGCTAAGAATCTACAAAACTACTAATATTAACTCAGAAAAAGTATAGATTGATTTTTGACTTTTTACCAGTCCTCCGTTGATTGTAACCATGTATTGTCAAGTAAAAAAAGAAACAAAATGTACAATGATGGCAGAACAACGGTATCAATAACACGACCAAATTTCACCAAATATAAATGTCCAAGTTGAAATCTCAAAAGCGATATTACAGATTTCTAAATAATCATTCATTTACGTTTTTTGCAATGTTTGAGTTTTTTTTTGTAAAAATCATGAAAAGCCTATTTTTGAAAAGACGTTCATGAAAAAATCGAGCATTTTAAAAACAATTACTAACAGCATTTTGAAAAACAGTAAAGTACAGTATGAATCCTAACAGCCATTTCTGAGATATGAAATTAGCTAAATTTGGAGCTTTTTTAGGATTCTATACAACGTGTTGTGGTGGAATGTATCAATATAAAAACTAAACATCTAAAAATATATCAAAAACACCACTATGTTAGATAATGTCTAAGTTAATGTCTTCATGAAAATCTGTTGTAACAAATTTATAAGAATGTATATAACAGATTGATATCTTGCTTTAAAAAATACTATTTTAAATCGGAAAGACCATTTCTGCCAGACATTTTCTTGGTTCTGGGTTTGAAGTTTTTACATTCCACGCACACTGCTGGTAGTTTTCAAGGTAAGATTAACTGTACTCATTAACCATGGTTCATTACACAAGCAGCACAGAGAGAGCTATTATTAAGTTGTACTCAACTTACATAGGCAGGATAATTAGTCTCTGCTAAGATGAATAAAAAGTTAACAACAACTTTCCAATTGTATGTAATCGCGCTCAAAACGTCCAAAACCAAAATAGTCACAAGTGTGAGGTACGATCGTGCACTATTTGTCACCATAACAACAAAGAACGTGTCGAAAATGACCTCCAATTTCGAAATTTAAAGTTAAACCATTTCAGTTAAATCTGATACAGAGCATGTTCTCCTATTCCAAACAAGTTTCTAGTAACCAGACATATTTATGCTTCTAAAACGGCATTGGTGTCTTTTAATCACATGTCAGAAGTGAAATTGGGTTCAATAGTTCGTCTAGGCAAATCCAACCTATAGGTATCTCGAAATTTCTAGTCTTGGATGAAACGCAGTGGCGCTTTAAAACATCTAGTTTATGCAATTAGTTTTATGACACACCAGTCACCAGCATACACAATCTCAATAAGAAATACTGTACAGAGCCTTTGTGGCGGGATCTTGGTCATTCCGTTTGTAAAGTGGGACTCTAGAGTTTTTCTCCACCAGGCTTGGTAGCGATATGTCTGTACCAGACCATAAGACATTAGCTTGCATTTGGGGCGAAAAAAGTTGCGCTCGTGAAACGGAAACAGTGGTATTAATCCCACAAATCTACGTTTCAACCGTACCGACCAATCACTTTCGTTGCCCTCCATTTTGTTAGCATAGGCTGATATAAGCTCTCTTGCATGCTCGCGAAACTTAGTGGCTCGCTTTTCACTCGGGTGATTGTGCGAGCTCATACGAGATCTTGCTTTTCTTTCACGAAACCAGGGACCCGTTCCAAGAAAACTGACTTAGCTTATACAAATCTTAGACTTCAGCCAATTTTAAGATAATACTTAAATTTGTCTCAAGTCTGCTTCAAGAAAGAGTTCTTAAATTTGACGTAAGTTTTGTCTTAATTTTTACTAACTTTCCGGATGTGGAAATTTTAAAGGTTGGAAACAGAGACAACTCTTAGACTTAAATAAAAAATGAACTTAAGTCAGTTTCTTGGAACGGACTCATGGTCTACGGAAAGCTTAATGTATCCTCGTTTTTCCCTCCAACGCACAGTTGCCTTCGTGTTAGCCGAAAATACAATCAAGTTCCCGACTGTAATGACTTCCCAGAAAGTCATTTGAGTTGATTAACCTAATGGATGTGGTAACTTTTTCATTTAAAAAGGCTACAGTTATTACATAAAGCGCAGTTTGTGTGGTTCTTGTTTGGTGAATTAATCAAAGTATAAGCAGTATCAAACGAAGTCAATTGTGTGTGTAGTCTACTGCACAGACCCTCGAAATATTGGTTGACGTCAGCTTGTGAGGCCCGGGAACCAGGTTAGTGTATAGTTCATTGTGAGCCCATCCCTAAACTTACCACATTACAGGTACACTAAACATTTCACGTGTCATTAAAGTTTAATCTTTATTAGAACTCAAATCATAAAATATATACAAAAGTGCAAATATGGTGATAACCAAACTGAAGATTTCAGTTGAAGTCTCTGGACAATTTCGGTGGCACTGGCTATATACTAGCTCTTTGCCAGTAATAAAAAATGAGAAGTGGACACAACATCTGTTTCCTGGTCAAAAATCTGGTTAAACGAGATTGAAAGAATATTAAAAAATGAATACATGTGATATTGTTAAGTCTGATCAGCGTTTGTACATCCACCGAGTATATCAATACGCGCGGTAGTTTACCTTCAATCGTACCCAATGGCTGTAGGTTTTAGATTATTAGTTCATCGATTTTTAAAAATCGAAAACCGTACTTGGTTGTTTTTTCCAGCTGACTACCGCCGTGGTGTTCGTTTATAACGAAAATTAGTGGTTAATGCATTTTGAAAATTCGCCATTATTTACAGTCAGAGATGTCTTATACAGTTTATGGTCGGATAATTATATTTAACTGGGTCTTTCTCGCATCGGGCAATGTGGTCATCACAATTGTACCTGATTCCGGTCCCGCACTCTCTTTGATCCTGGTACAAGCCGCTCACTGAGAAGGACGAGCGGTGAAAATTCCCGCATATCTTTAGAAATGCGTGACTTCCTTGTAAGCGCATTATTCACGGTATGCACATTGCTTTTATATCCCTTGTAACCATTATTAACAGGAATTGTGAATTTTTAGGAAAACATTACCCTCTTGGTTCTCAAAAGAACCGGTCGTAGCAATGAAAAGACTTGAGGACGCGTAGAAACGGGCTAAACGCAGACACGGAGACACTATGTGAATCGCTCCAGACATAATTATCAACTTTCAAACTTTCAACTCTCCCTTGTAAGTAAACCCACGCCTTCATTTAAAAAATAACTTTGATTTAGGCCGCTACCCAGGGACGGAACCAGGATTTTTAAAAAGGAGAGATCCAAGTCAACAATTTGAAAATTCTGAATAAATACCAATAACATCAAAGGGAAAAGGGAGTCCGGACCCCCTTGACCCCCCTGGATCCGTCTATGCTACACTGTTGCAAAATCGGTCTCATCTTGTTCCTTACTCAAATTAGAAATGATTTACAGACTTTAGGAGAATTACAACCAGTTCCAGACCAGTCGATCATATGACTTTACTTTCAGTCGGCAGGTGGTCTTCAGGGGAGTCTTGCGATAATTATCGTCACCAATTTGTATTCAAACAAGGGATACTGACGTGGTGGTATTTTGGAAGCTCAAGCAAGCCTATGAAGAAAGTTGATAGTTTGAACACCATAACATGGTTATATGTAGTGGCTTTATGTAAATTACTAGTAGCTTTGCAGCATGACATGCTTTACGCACATTTTTAAAAACCTTATTTTCAGCTAACTCGAATTGTATGACCGATCTGATCTGACAGTATCCTGGGTGGGAAGGGGGTTGTTCCCGCCTTCCGCCCAAGCACTGTCCCAGAGTGTCTTCAAGAACCTCTTTTAGTAGTATCCTTTGTTGTGATTTTCAACCGATCCTTGCCATTCATGGATAGAATAGAGCACTGCTTGCTGGAACAGCTGAGCCGTTCCCCCATACACCCTCCCCGGGTCACTGTCAATTTCTAAGTAAACTTTCCGCCATCGATAGGCGTGCGGACTTTGCTGTCTGAAGACAGCCACCAATACCTGGAGTATCCGACTAACGTGTTTCAAGGGTCAGTTTTCTGACCTGAACACGTTGGGCGCGTAAAACGTTTAGGGTATTATTTTGAGCTTGATGGGAGTATTTTTATGAAATTTATTTTATTAGAGTGCAGAAATATACTGCCACGGTCAATCTCTAGGGGGTAAAAAGTACGCCAGAAACTCCTACAGCAGGCTGCAGTGCAAATCCGGGGGCAGTTCCGCAGTCTCTGGTACCGTTGTTGCTTCTAACTGTCATAAAATAGTCGACGAATCAGTCGGCTTTTGAAGATAAACAAACATGTCAGTGAAAAACCAATGTGCCCTTGACAGAAAAATATAACCTTGACATTTTGAATCGTCAAATGGAAACAACATAAAAATTGAAGATACCCACAGCACCTCGACCGTCATTTGCGTTAACTGTAGATTTCGTAATTTCGTAATTTTTAAGCGATTCCTGAAGGCCTGCGCACAGAAACTTGATGGGCAACCGGGAGAGTGTGGGAGACTGGAGTGGGCATCGTGTGAACATGAATAATGGTTCATTCCAGTCTGTGGATAGCCTGTGACGCTTTACGAACTGAACTAAACTTGCACTCCAAAAAATTGTCAAATTTGTTTGCGATTGCCAGCACGTGTACTTCTAGCACATTAATCCGTTAGACACCGCACACGGCCATGAAAACAATCACACAAACCAACAGTCTGGTCAACTCGTTTCCAGCAATGCTTTCCTTTTAATAAATGAAGACACAAGAAAAATGGTGATCGTAGATTAACGGGCCCTTATGAAAGATAATATGGTGACAAGAAATTAGCAGAGAACGTATTCAACTGCGCTTAGACGACCAATACTGCAAAAGACGGGGGCCTCTAAACAAAAATGTCCTAAACAATTAAGCCCCTGCGTATGTCGATTGCTCCGATTTCACCCTGACACCCGCAAATTATTGGGCAGGGTACGTGACTTCCGGCTCGGTCGCTTGCTTCCAGTACGGTTATGCGACCGGAGACGGTGCGAAATTGGTTGCGACGGCAGGGTGGGGGATGTCTGGCACCGTTAGCGTTCTGCCCGGCCGGCGGTAACACTGGCTACGCCACTATCGAGCACAACACCAAGATACTCTTCACGACTACATCGACCCACCTTGCGCTGTAAGCGATATCCGAAAGTTGAATTGTCTCAATATTTCGATGACCCCATACCTTGATAGACAGACAGTTGTTGCAACATCTAAATTATTCAATCGGTGTCGTCTAGATATACAGGAGAAGCGTGCCGTGTGATCTTTCTAGATGTTACTTACTGCGAGAGTCTTAACGACTACCTTTTGATCGCGTAAATTGATTTTCACTGTGACAAGCACGGATAATTACGTGTTTGTTACTCAGCGGGATCAGAAACGAGATATTAGCGGAAATAAGTAGACAGGCGCATAAAATCGACCCAATCAACTGCATACAGAAATGACGCCTGCTATACGACATGAAAAATTCTCATACGCGGATTTACTGAGCACAGTTGTCAAGGTTTTACCAAGGATTAAAAACTCGAAGTTGTTACGCTACAGGTCACATTTGTTGTTTGCATGACATCAAATTTGCGCACAATTGGCAACCCAGTCTAAACTTGATTTCTCCTGCTCATTAGATACGAAGTTCGCCTATTCCCGTCGGCGTGTGACGTTATCAAAGTTCAATACTTGCATATAGTCAAAGATACTATAAAATCTTTGATATAGTACATAGAGAATCCTACACGAGTCTCAGGTTTATGACATGGGCCAAACCTCTTGGAAATTTCGTCAAAATTCCGAGGGTTGCCGAGTTTGTTTACATCGTCTGTGCCATTGGTGGCCGGGGCCAGTGTTGGAGTTGTCGGCTTTAACGCCAACGGCGTTGTCGTGGGAGTTTCCCCGATCCATTGTCCAACAAAAAGTCGATTGCTGTATATTTGGCGAAGTCGTCTTCGATGTCGTCCTTGGAATCACCATTACAAGCATGAAGGTTGTCATCTCTAAAGACCGTGATCGTCCTTTGTGCCATTACCTTTGTAGTAGTTTACTTCTTCAATCGATTTCACCAAGTGTCGCTCTCATTTACTTTTTTATTTTCGAAGCATATCAACTTTTGTAGGCCTACCCAAAAGAAAATAGTTTTTCTTCGAAATTGCAATGGTCCCCTCGCAAACAGCCCACTGCAGTAATATTGGGAGCCATCCCTTACAAAAATGAACTTAAGTTTTTCGCTGAAAACTTAAGTTTTTGGCGAAAAAACTTAAGTTTTTGGAACATAACTTAAGTTTTAGAGGAAAAACTTAAGTTCTTCGGAAAAACTTAAGTTTTTAAAAGAAACTTAAGATTTTAAAACTTAAGTTTTTCGCCAAAAACTTAAGTTTTTCAGCACAATGTTAAGTTTTTCAGAAAACATAAGTTTTTCAGAAAACTTAAGTTTTTTCAGGTGTAAAACTTAAGTTTTCACAAATAAACTTAAGTTTCAAGTAATAACTTAAGTTTTCATGAAAACTTAAGTTTTTTGAACTAACAAAACTTAAGTTTTTCTGATAACTTAAGTTTATCACAAAACTTAAGTTTTTGTAATTTTAAAAACTTAAGTTTTCCTGACTTCTTAAGTTTTTCGAAAACTTTAGTTTTTCCAATTATAGAAACTTAAGTTTTCCTGACTTCTTAAGTTTTTCAAAAAACTGGATTCTTTCATGTGTGGAAAACTTGAATTTTCTAAAAACTGTAAGGTTTCTATGTGATGAAAATTTACGTTTTCAAGTTTTTAAAATTTGAATGTAG
>NMRA01000033.1:470823-481276 GCA_002633005.1 Phoronis australis
CCGTACTTGGTTGTTTTTTCCAGCTGACTACCGCCGTGGTGTTCGTTTATAACGAAAATTAGTGGTTAATGCATTTTGAAAATTCGCCATTATTTACAGTCAGAGATGTCTTATACAGTTTATGGTCGGATAATTATATTTAACTGGGTCTTTCTCGCATCGGGCAATGTGGTCATCACAATTGTACCTGATTCCGGTCCCGCACTCTCTTTGATCCTGGTACAAGCCGCTCACTGAGAAGGACGAGCGGTGAAAATTCCCGCATATCTTTAGAAATGCGTGACTTCCTTGTAAGCGCATTATTCACGGTATGCACATTGCTTTTATATCCCTTGTAACCATTATTAACAGGAATTGTGAATTTTTAGGAAAACATTACCCTCTTGGTTCTCAACAGAACCGGTCGTAGCAATGAAAAGACTTGAGGACACGTAGAAACGGGCTAAACGCAGACACGGAGACACTATGTGAATCGCTCCAGACATAATTATTAACTTTCAAACTTTCAACTCTCCCTTGTAAGTAAACCCACGCCTTCATTTAAAAAATAACTTTGATTTAGGCCGCTACCCAGGGACGGAACCAGGATTTTTAAAAAGGAGAGATCCAAGTCAACTATTTGAAAATTCTGAATAAATAGCAATAACATCAAAGGGAAAAGGGAGTCTGGACCCCTTGATCCCCCTGGATCCGTCTATGCTACACTGTTGCGAAATCGGTCTCATCTTGTTCCTTACTCAAATTAGAAATGATTTACAGACTTTAGGAGAATTACAACCAGTTCCATACCAGTCGATCACATATTGACTTTACTTTCAGTCGGCAGGTGGTCTTCAGGGGAGTCTTGTGATAATTATCGTCACCAATTTGTATTCAAACAAAAGATATGGACGTGGTGGTATTTTGGAAGCTCAAGCAAGAAGAAAGTTGATAGTTTGAACACCATAACATGGTTATATCATGTAGCGGCTTTATGTAAATTACTAGTAGCTTTGCAGCACCACTTGACATTTAGCCTATATATATATATATATATATATGGTCCCTAAATAGCAACGTTGGCACTATAGTTGTCACTGGTCTGGCTGTAGTTACCTTGTCAACATATCAGGTTTGTGACATCATGCTTTACGCACATTTTTAAAAACCTTGTTTTCAGGTAACTCAAATTGTATGACAGGATCCTGGGTGGGAAGGGGGTTGTTCCCGCCTTCCGTCCAAGCACTGTCCCAGAGTGTCTTCAAGAACCTCTTTTAGTAGTATCCTTTGTTGTGATTTTCAACCGATCCTTGCCATTCATGGATAGAATAGAGCACTGCTTGCTGGAACAGCTGAACCGTTCCCCATACACCCTCCCCGGGTCACTGTCGATTTTTAACTTTCCGCCATCGATATAGGCGTGCGGACTTTGCTGTCTGAAGACAGCCACCAATACCTGGAGTATCCGACTAACGTGTTTCAAGGGTCAGTTTTCTGACCTGAACACGTTACGCGCGTAAAACGTTTAGGGTATTATTTTGAGCTTGAAGGGAGTATTTTTATGAAATTTATTTTATTAGAGTGCAGAAATATACTGCCACGGTCAATCTCTAGGGGGTAAAAAGTACGCCAGAAACTCCTACAGCAGGCTGCAGTGCAAATCCGGGGGCAGTTCCGCAGCCTCTGGTACCGTTGTTGCTTCTAACTGTCATAAAATAGTCGACGAATCAGTCGACTTTTGAAGATAAACAAAGATGTCCGTGAAAAACCAATGTGCCCTTGACAGAAAAATATAACCTTGACATTTTGAATCGTCAAATGGAAACAACATAAAAATTGAAGACACCCACAGCGCCTCGTCATTTGCGTTAACTGTAGATTTCGTAATTTCTTAATTTTTAAGCGATTCCTGAAGGCATGCGCACAGAAACTTGATGGGCAACCGGGAGAGTGTGGGAAACGGGGCATCGTGTGAACATTATGGTTCATTCCAGTGGATAGCTTGTGACGCTTTACGAATTGAACTAAACTTGCACTCCAAAAAATTGTCAACTTTGTTTGCGATTACCAGCACGTGTACTTCTAGCACATTCATCCGTTAGACACCGCACACGGCCATGAAAACAATCACACAAACCAACAGTCTGGTCAACTCGTTTCCAGCAATGCTTTCCTTTTAATAATTAAATCAAGACACAAGAAAAATGGTGATCGTAGATTACAGGCCCTTATGAAAGATAATATGGTGACAAGAAATTAGCAGAGAACGTATTCAACTGCGCTTAGACGACCAATACTGCAAAAGATGGGGGCCTCTAAACAAAAATGTCCTAAACAATTAAGCCCCTGCGTATGTCGATTGCTCCGATTTCACCCTGACACCCGCAAACTATTGGGCAGGGTACGTGGCGGTCGGCTCGGTCGCTTGCTTCCAGTACGGTTATGCGACCGGAGACGGTGCGAAATTGGTTGCGACGGCGGGGTGGGGGATGTCTGGCACCGTTAGCGTTCTGTCCGGCCGGCGGTAACACCGGCTACGCCACTATCGAGCACAACACCAAGATACTCTTCACGACTACACCGACCCACCTTGCGCTGTAAGCGATATCCGAAAGTTGAATTGCCTCAATATTTCGATGACCCCATACCTTGATAGTCAGACAGTTGTTGCAACATCTAAATTATTCAATCGGTGTCGACTAGATATACAGGAGAAGCGTGCCGTGTGATCTTTCTAGATGTTACTTACTGCGAGAGTCTTAACGACTACCTTTTGATCGCGTAAATTGATTTTCACTGTGACAAGCACGGATAATTACGTGTTTGTTACTCAGCGGGATCAGAAACGAGATATTAGCGGAAATAAGTAGACAGGCGCATAAAATCGACCCAATCAACTGCATACAGAAATGACGTCTGCTATACGACATGAAAAATTCTCATACGCGGATTTATTGAGCACAGTTGCCAAGGTTTTACCAAGGATTAAAAACTCGAAGTTAGTGTTACGCTACAGGTCACATTTGTTGTTTGCATGACATCAAATTTGCGCACAATGATTTGCAACCCAGTCTAAACTTGATATCTCTTGCTCATTCGATACGAAGTTCGCCTATTCCCGTGTGACGTTATCATGTTCAATACTTGCATATAGTCAAAGACACTATAAAATCTTTGATATAGTACATAGAGAATCCTACACGAGTCTCGGGTTTATGACATGGCCAAACCTCTTGGAAATTTCGTCAAAATTCCGAGGGTTGCCGAGTTTGTTTACATCGTCTGTGTCATTGGTGGGGCCAGTGTTGGAGTTGTCAGCTTTAACACGAACGGGAGTTTCCCCGATCCAATGTCCAACAAAAAGATTGCTGTGTATTTGTCGAAGTCGTCTTCGATGTCGTCCTTGGAATCACCATTACAAGCATGAAGGTTGTCATCTCTAAAGACCGTGATCGTCCTTTGTGTCATTACCTTTGTAGTAGTTTACTTCTTCAATCGATTTTACCAAGTGTCGCTCTCATTTACTTTTTTATTTTCGAAGCATATCAACTTTTGTAGGCCTACCCAAAAGAAAATAGTTTGTCTTCGAAATTGCAATGGTCGCCTCGCAAACAGCCCACTGCAGTAATATTGGGAGCCATACAAAAGTTGTTATTTGAAAGATGCCTGAGAGGATTTCCCTTGCACTAAACTTTTACACTAAAATGTTGAAATTCCGTCCATGGGCTTATAGTTTGCAAAGTATATCTAACCAAAGATAGCATATGGCGTTTTGCTGGTAAGACGAGCAATTTAAGTTATCCTACGATCTGAAGGTGAAAGTGGGAGAGCATGTTCAAGGCGCGGCATCTTTGAAAGCGCTAATCTCACAATGGACCCGGGCTTGTGAACCGCCCGGGGAAAGCGAGAAAGCATAGGCCTACAAATCTAAATGGTAACACCGGTGATTATTTCCGAACAGAGCTCCCGTGTGACACCTCGGCAATCCTCTTCTCAGGATTCACAGTTGCATAAAAAATTGAAGCGACCGGGGTACAACAGGTGTAATTCTGCTCAACATCAGTGTAACACTGAGCCCAGCATGCGAAAGTATGTAATTTTTCTCTCTTTAGAAGGGCTGAACAGCGTATACTACAGAACTGAAATGTGATGCCGTTTACTTCAAACTGACACATGTCAGTATTAACATACAATTTTCCTACCCCTAGGAATTAAAAAGAGACCAGTACAAGTTCGGTGAACAGTGTGTCAAGCGCAATATTCAAGTTTGCCCACAACGAAATACCCAACAAAAAACAGCAATGTTACGAACAACTGTTTGTATGATAGACTGATAAAATTCAAAATTTTGACACGTGTATCCAGTCAGCCCATTGTCCAGTGTACGCCGGCATACCGAAATTTTGAGACGTTAGGTTTGCCTTCACCGCTAGTGGCATGAGGGGCAAACAACATGCTCCCCGAAAACCGTACACATGGCCCTTGCTCAAGGACAACTAAAACAAAACAAGAAATTTTCAATTTCGTACAAGTCATTAGCAGACGAAAGAATATACCTAGAATAACCCTGGGTATTAGTATAACACCTGACGTAGAAGTGAGAATCTCGTGAAAACGCAAGAACACGCCACACCTCGCGAGATATTAACTTCAGTTGCGTCTATGGAAAGCAGTCCAGGGTAGAGTTCCAACGCTAGGACCTCGCGAGGTCCTACCTCGGGAAAAAGCAATTTGGTGTATCTCTTATGACCTTTTACCTGACTATGAAATAACGGTGTTTTATGAAAAAGGCTGTAGTCAAAATACAAGTCACAGAACGACTGATATGATTTACGACGAAGTTAATTGCTTCCAGTCGTGGTTTCTGAAACCTTGGCCTAGGTTTCAAACATTAAGTGGACTTAGGGAACCTTTAAGTGGACCACATGAGTTTGAAATGTTTAGTAAATGTCTACCATTGTGAGTCATCGAAATGAAGTGGTCATAGTCCTATTAAAGGAACAATTTCTTATTTTTGCTCATTAAGTCTATCTAAAATTCAAACAATGAATGGGGTTAGTAAAAGACATTACTAGTTATCCACACTATTTTAATGACAAAAATTGATTCTCCTCCCCACTGACATTGGCCAGACATATTCACTGATTCGGAACACAAAGTAAAAGAATTTGCAAATGAGTAACAGATCTCAATAGCTATCATGGCAATTAAAGTGGAACTTTTAAACGATTTATTTCGTACCGTAGGGCAGGGCACTAGAGTCTGGGATAGTGATCAGCGCTCTCGTGCCGTATGTCAATCAGTACGTGAAGTTCCGGCCCACACTAAACTTTACTAAGAGAAGCCAGACAACAAGTAATGTGTTGCGTACGGGATGTTTACTGTTTCAAACTTTAGATGCCATAAAATTATGTACTTCTTGAATTTATCAAGCAACTCAATGCAGAGGATCATCAAATCAAGACAAAGTAATGTTTTGAGTCTGGTACGAACAGGATTTTTGTGGCACAATTAAAGCCTTCGACTCTGCCAAAATGCCGATCCTAAAAGACGAAAATCAAATTAGACCTTTTCCGCACCAGTGCCCTAAAACCCGAAGACGGCCTAATAATTAATATTCGATACCTAATAGGATTCTCTTCCGTTGCCAACAGCAGCGTGGTAGAAATCATCAGCAACTCAAGAAACTTCTAATCAGTGTTTATTGGGGTTGGCCCGGCAACCCTAATTTTTGTGAATTCCGAGAAATGGCATGAGTGAGTGGGTGAAGGCCTATGCCCAGTTTTAATTGATAATACCTCGAGCTTGTTGGAAAAATATGAAACCAGTCAAGAGTTTTAAATGATAATTTTGTGTATTTTTAGAGGGTTTAAATAAACTCCTTACTGACAATGGGAAATCATGAGTTTTACTGGAACCCAGTTAAAGATACCTCATCGTTGATAGTCTAGCCCGCAGTTCAGAAAACACACACTAGATTCAAATTAAACGGAGTCTGGGTTCGAGACTATTGCATTTGCCTTATCGACAGGTGTCGTTCGTAGCGTCACTTCCTTTGAAACATTTGCTTTTCAACATGGTGAGTAAACGTTGTTAAATTTCCACACTTTTCAACCGATTGTGAAATGACTAAGGTTTTAAATGAAATATTGAAGGTCTCTATGTTACTGGGATTACCTAATGTAGTGAATAGTTGAAATTTCGTTCGGATTTCTGCTGGAATAATATGTTTTAGGCGAAATAAGTTATAGCACCGTTGACACGTCATCAACTCCCCCGGCCCAAACCAACGACTAAGTCTAAGACAGTAATAAATGTCACTACTACTCGAGTATAACCATTCTTGATTTTTGAGAGCCAGGCAATCACTAAATAATGGTTCTGTAGTTCAGTGAATGAAACAAAACTGATTCTCGAGATGAGGAACTACTGTATTCGACCAGCAATAAAGCAGGCTTAGCCTTAGGCAACACGTAGCCCCTCGCCGGTTGGCCGGTTAAGAGCTACAATACTTCCCATCAATTTCTGTACGAATTTCGTTCCATGTATTTTCAGTGGGCGGTAGGCCAAATCCAGTCACCGATGTAGAGTTTTCACCTTGTCAAAAATACATTCCACACTTAAAAATAACACTTAAAAAAGTGCTCACTTTCTTCAGACTGTCCTTTCTACTTCTACACATATCTTCAATGAAGCTTAGTTACGAGAATTAAGGTGACTTTGGTGAAGAATTCCTACTCCACCTTTTTGGTCACCGTTGATGTTTTCACCACACGTGCGATAACCACAAACTATTTCAACTGAGTCACATGAGTTAGGCAAAGGCTAGCGCGAGACTGAGCGAAGCACGTGACGCTGGCACGTGACACTTGCAAATTAGCATGAGAAGGTATTGGGTAAAATTTGTAGGATTTGTGCACCTTGGACTTTATATTCGTCAACATGCGTGATTTCACGTAACTTCCTCAAAATAGCACCCGGTAACAGATACTTGAGCAAACCACGACAGATTTTCAACGATTTGTTCAAATTATCTTGACTGAATCGTCTCCAGACTTATGGTATGTGTTAATTATAACTCCATATGTATATTTGCATGTTTCATTTGATTTTATATCCTGTATTTTGAAATTCATAAGTTTTTGTGGGGATGTACTATCACCCCTGTATGCTTGCGGCATTGAGGGTGATGTAATTGCTTAATTCTATGAATGCATTGCAAATGGTGTGCTTTTAGGGTTATTTATTTGTATCATAAAAATGGCCACTAGATAGCACAAAAACATACAATCTATCCAAAAACAGGAACATGCCATATTTCATAAAAATCTGTCAAGGAACTTCAGAGAAACAAAGGAAAACAGAATAAAATGAAACTGCCACTAGTGGGCAGTTAGATCTGCCTGAAAGTTGTCGTCGTTTGTTGTTATCTTCATAAAAATACACTTGCTAAATTTAGTAAAGATCCTGCTGTGGGTTTAGGAGATACTTCTATGGGTGCAAAACAAAACTGCCACTAGGAGGCACCACAGTAGTCAGTCACCATCATCAAATGTCGTCTTCACACTGAGAACGTATATGCCAATTTTCAAATGATTTGGTTGATACAGGGGTGGACGCCAAAAACAAGATTTGAAAACAGCAAAAATGGCCACTAGGTGGTGCAAAATACCTCGATTTCATACAAAAACAGGAAGATAGCGTCATCACACCTATAGATGCCTATATTTAAAATTTTATGAAAATCCGTTAAGAACTTTTGAAGATAGAGAGGTAAACATAAAAAATAAAATTGCCACTAGGGGGCACACTGGTAGTCGGATCCGTCCGAAAGTAGTCTGTTATTAACATCATATAAATATACTTACTAAATTTCATAAAGATCCTGCAAACGGTTTAGGAGATTCAGCCATAGACGCAAAAAAAACAAAACTGCCACTAGGAGCCGCCACAGTAGTCGAAATCGTCGGAAAATCATCGTCAAATGTCCTCTTCATAGTAAACACATACATGCCAATTTTCACAATCATCCTTTGAGCGGTTTGGTTGGTAGAGGGGTTAAAGGAAAAAAAACAGACTCAAAAACAGTAAAAAATGGCCACTAGGTGGCGCAAACTACGTTTAATCCATCTGAAAACGGTAGGATAGCGTCACCTCACTAACAGGTGCCTACATACCAAATTTCTTGAAAATCCGTTAAGGATTTTTAAGATACAAAGGTAAGCGTAAAAAACTAAAATTGCCACTAGAGGGCACACATGTAGTCGGATCCGTTCGAAAGTTCACTCATGTCGTCCCATCTAGAAAAGAACACATGCAAAATTTCATGAACATCCCTCAATCGGTTTTGGCGATAGAAGAGCAGCGAACGCCGGACGGACGCCGCCTGGACGGATGGAAGCAGATGACGGCATAATGCGTCCACATACAAATATGTGGGCGCATAAAAATCAAAGTCACATTGTTATTAGTACCTTTTGTGCATAGAGAAACATCTTAGGAGGCCATCGATGTCTTAAAATTCCTTCCAACTCGAACAAATACTCCAGATACCGAACTTTTTTCTTCGAGCATTCCTTCGTTCAGTTCCCAAAATCGGAAAGTCGCCATTTTTAACACTGCGCGCAGCAGGTGGTATGACGTCATATCCCCTGGCGTGCGCAGTGTAAAAATGGCCAGTTACCTATTTTGTGAACTAAACAAGGGACTGCTGAGAAATTGGAGGTTTATTACCTTGTTAAATCCAGTTTATAAATTAGCTGTAGTTTGCACTGCAAACAGGCTAAAACATTATTAAGGGCAAATTCCAGGACTCCTTCTGTAAATTGATTTCGAAAAGGCTTTTGATAGCTTATTGCACGTATAACTCAAAATGGCTTTGTCCGAGACCTTTCTTCTACAAAGTGTTAGTAGACTGGGTGATCCTCGGTTACCCTATATTTTCATTTTATGTGCCAAAATCCTGTTAATTATTGTGAAACACAATAAAAATATGAAGGGGTTGAAGATTGACGGCACAGAATGTAAAATCCGCTGAGAAATAATTTTAAAGCAAAAATTTCCAAATGAACTTCAGGAATTCAGGAAGCTGTGGAAGTCAGTCTTTGCTGCCTAAGTTATGCATTCACTGGTACATGTATATATTGTACACTTAAAACTATGTTGAATGGGCCTGCACTGAGTGACTGAGGTACGTATGTGTACCTTGTAAAGTTAAGTACTTAAACACCCTTGTTAACATTTTTGTAGTTATATGATTGAGTGTCATCACAGCAACATTATCGTTGTCTATTTGTAAAGTTGTGTTTGGTGAATAAACGGTGAATTCTGAAAAGAAAAAAATGACGTAGAATAAAATACATTTTATCTCTTACACCTCTGTTATTCAATCTTCCAGCCAGCTTCACCGAGTTCAACATCCGTCGGAGGTGGACGCTCTCCTTCCTCCAAGGCAGTGTCCCCTAGGTCTGGGGCTGGTGGTGGAACCGTCAGACAGAGGTATGTTGTGATGTATTCTGGCCAACACATGCACTACATGGCATCACCTAGGATACTCAACAGCAGTCATTTATCATATTTTCTACCGAAACATACCGATAGCGTCATATGTTTTAGATTTCACAACAATTGTGGCGTTTTTCATTGCAATGCTGGATAAGTTGTAATTAAAATTTTATCAGAAAAAGCCCCATTATCATTAATTTTGTGATCTGAAATCCGCACAATACCACTTGTAAGGTTATGTCCAGGAACCCGTGAGGAGGAGTAGATCAGGTACGAAGCGTAGGATATGTTGCTCTATAATGAATATGCAAATAAGATCTCTGGAAGTATTTACAAGGCGAAATTTTTAACATCTAGTCACGTGTCATCGTCAGGCCCAGGGTACTGCAGGTCATAGCTGTTTCAAGAAAGCAACCCCGCAAGTTTCATCTTTCAAATACTAATTAAATTGCCGTTGTGTATTTTATCTTAAGTGCACGCATATGTGATACAGCTGTCTATCTCAGAAAGATTCATACTGTATTGAGTTGTGATGTTATACTGGAGCATTACATTGGGAACTAGTACACGTTAAAGCTACAAATTTTGTTTCATTGTTGACAATTGAATTAACTTCGCAGGAAAGCTGCGACTGGTAGCGCCCCCGCAAGGAAGACAACAGCAGGCAGCGGAGCAGGCATGTGGAGATTCTATACAGAAGATTCGCCTGGTATTAAAGTGTAAGTCTCAATGTCCTGTGCTGCATTACTTACATTAGAACAACTGCAGACTGATGCATACTGATGGGAAAATAACTTTTTGTAGCCGGATGCATTTTCGTTAGAGTTGCTGCGTTACATTTTTAAATTTGTCGTCATGATTTGTTTGAATTATATTAACTTCAATGCCCTGAGATGGTTCTTCGTATTGTTACATTTCACTACAGCTGTGGGCTTGTATCAGTCTCTGCAAAGTTCATTTTTGATGCTTT
>NMRA01000033.1:481436-497501 GCA_002633005.1 Phoronis australis
TTCGTTCAGTTCCCAAAATCGGAAAGTCGCCATTTTTAACACTGCGCGCAGCAGGTGGTATGACGTCATATCCCCTGGCGTGTGCAGTGTAAAAATGGCCAGTTACCTATTTTGTGAACTAAACAAGGGACTGCTGAGAAATTGGAGGTTTATTACCTTGTTAAATCCAGTTTATAAATTAGCTGTAGTTTGCACTGCAAACAGGCTAATCCATTATTAAGGGCAAATTCCAGGACTCCTTCTGTAAATTGATTTTGAAAAGGCTTTTGATAGCTTATTGCAAAATGGCTTTGTCCGAGACCTTTCTTCTACAAAGAGTTAGTAGACAGGGTGATCCTCGGTTACCCTATATTTTCATTTTATGTGCCAAAATCCTGTTAATTATTGATATCAAGGGGTTGAAGATTGATGGCACAGAACATAAAATCCACTAAGAAATATATTTTAAAGCAAAAATTTCCAAATGAACTTCAGGAAGCTGTGGAAGTCTGTCTTTGCTGCCTAAGTTATGCATTCACTGGTACATGTATATATTGTACACTTAAAACTATGTTGAGTGGGCCTGCACTGAGTGACTGAGGTACGTATGTGTACCTTGTAAAGTTAAGTACTTAAACACCCTTGTTAACATTTTTGTAGTTATATGATTGAGCAACATTATCGTTGTCTATTTGTAAAGTTGCGTTTGGTGAATAAACTGTGAATTCTAAAAAGAAAAAAATGACGTAGAATAAAATACATTTTATCTCTTACACCTCTGTTATTCAATCTTCCAGCCAGCTTCACCGAGTTCAACATCAGTCGGAGGTGGACGCTCTCCTTCCTCCAAGGCAGTGTCCCCTAGGTCTGGGGCTGGTGGTGGAACCGTCAGACAGAGGTATGTTTGTGGTGTATTCTGGCCAACACAATATGCACTACATGGCATCACCTAGGATACTCGGCAGCAGTCATTTATCATATTTTTTACCGAAACATACCGATAGCGTCATATGTTTTAGATTTCACAACAATTGTGGCGTTTTTCATTGCAATGCTGGATAAGTTGTAATTAAAATTTTAGCAGAAAAAGCCCCATTATCATTAATTTTGTGATCTGAAATCCACACAATGCCACTTGTAAGGTTATGTCCAGGAACCCGTGGGAAGGAGTAGGTCAGGTACGAAGCGTAGGATATGTTGCTCTATAATGAATATGCAAATTAGATCTCTGGATGTATTTACAAGGCGAAATTTTTGACATCTAGTCATGTGTCATCGTGAGGCCGCGGGAACTGCAGGTCATAGCTGTTTCAAGAAAGCAACCCCGCAAGTTTCATCTTTCAAATACTAATTAAATTGCCGTTGTGTATTTTATCTTAATAAGTGCACGCATATGTGATACAGCTGTCTATCTCATCTTAGAAAGATTCATACTGTATTGAGTTGTGATGTTATACTGGAGCATTACATTGGGAACTAGTACACATTAAAGCTACAAATTTTGTTTCATTGTTGACAATTGAATTAACTTGGCAGGAAAGCTGCGACTGGTAGCGCCCCCGCAAGGAAGACAACAGCAGGCAGCGGAGCGGGCATGTGGAGATTCTATACAGAAGATTCGCCTGGTATTAAAGTGTAAGTCTCAATGTCCTGTGCTGCATTACTTACATTAGAACAACTGCAGACTGATGCATACTGATGGGAAAATAACTTTTTGTAGCCGGATGCATTTTCTTTAGAGTTGCTGCGTTACATTTTTAAATTTGTCGTCATGATTTGTTTGAATTATATTAACTTCAATGCCCTGAGATGGTTCTTCGTATTGTTACATTTCACTACAGCTGTGGGCTTGTATCAGTCTCTGCAAAGTTCATTTTTGATGCTTTACATTATGCGTATATTGACCCTCCTAGTTCTAGCTATAATGCAAATATGATCTTGCAACTTCTAATATTTTAATTAGTTCGATTGAAGGCTATAATGTTTTTTATGCATGTGAACATTTTTCTTCCCGTTTTGTGGAGCTTACAATTTACAGGTGTCTTTATTCTTGTACAACTTTTTCCCAGACACTGCTAAGGAAATGATAATATGAAAACAGAATGAATTAGCTGAAGCCCTTGTAGACAAAGTTGATTAAAAGCATGACCCTGCTGTCTGTTTCCGAGCTTAACTATTACTTGCACACTCATCAATGTCAATTTGATATCACAAAATGTTGAAGTTAATGATTAAATTTCCAACTGCATTATAGTCATTAATTAATTCCAATTTAGGTATAATGATCAAAATCTAAAATGCGTGGGAAATTTGTTATATGGCTTCCTATTGACGTCATAAGGACACAATAATAGAATCAGCGGATAGTCGTTGACTTTAGATGCGCATTGCTAGATAACGTATTAGTCAAAATTGCTATCGACGGAGTCCGAGATGTCTGCGTGCTGGCTCGTTGCGGCAGTGTTCCGAGGAGGGAGTTCTCATCCAAAACTTTCTTACACTCCCTGTTTCGTGTTTGTGTCGTGCAGTGACGTACAATTCTCCTGCGTTCTTTTGTTAATGATTCAGCTTCATTACAGCATTGCGTAATTAAAATGGTTTTGAAAATCAAAATGAATAATTTTTTGGGTATTTACGATACGGTTTCACATATTAGCGTCGTCTTGGTAGATTGCATTCACTGGCCTCGCAAAACAACGAATACATCGCAGTTTTGCGAGTTCCACTTAAAAACATATTCCATGAACTTGAATGAGTTAGAAGTAAGGTAGTAAACGCTGTAGGTTGAGCTTTTAATCAATTGCATAGAAATTAGGGCTCGTATAACAAAAACATGTGGTCTTACAAATGTTAATTGAAAACCCGAATTCTTCTATAATTCGCTCTATATTTATTTGTATTTCTTGTTATGTGTGAATATTCTTTGATAGCCCATTGACCTCGATTAACAAATCTTCAAATGATTTTGGTCAGAGCAGGTCTACAGAGACATGAAGTTTTGTACGAATCAAGAATTGTCGTAGCAGTGTCTTGAGTTGTGTATATCGTTGCATAATTATCTCCATTACTATTTGCATTTTTGTATTGACACTGAGATTTGCTTGAGATAGAACAATATTCTTAGCGAATTCACTAGAAATAGAGATTTTAGAAGATATTAAGAAGTCACTGTCACCTCTCAGTGAGAATTTGCCTTAGGTTTGTAAGACCTCGGGCTGATTTTCCACATGCAAGCAACAGGCCTTGGGAACAGTTATGTTATGACATGGTTACTTTACCCCACTTGTCTGTTTGTAAACCCACAAATGTATATATTGACGGGATATTTTTATTGTTTCAGCGGTCCAGTTCCAGTGCTTGTCATGAGCTTGATCTTCATCGCCTCTGTATTTATGCTGCACATCTGGGGGAAATACTCAAGGGGATAAGACATACAGCAATGATAGCCCCAGACACTGGACAGTAATATGTACTAATGGTGCATACATGTTCCCATGGGAATTGTGTCAGGAAAACAACATGCTTATGTCGACTTGCATGTGAAAGACTTTGTGGGGCAAGAAAGACCAATGACAAAGCTGGGAACTTACTTCTGGAAAATAATATATGCATGTTTTGTGTAAAACCACCTGTTTTAAAGAAATATGAAATTAATTGTATAGATTAACAACTTGTTTTTTTTTTCCTCAACCAAGCACAAATAGCTCGAGTAGTCCTTACTCATTAATCCATTTCCAGCTGGAAAATAAGTCTTCATGTTAAAGCCTATCTTGAACGGTAACAAATGTAACGAACAACTGTTAATGACCTTTTGTTGTTTGTGCAGCGGTGATACAATAAGGCGCGAAAAGGCCGTTTCACCTATCCTTTGACGGGCCTACATTTGCGTGATTAAACTTGCCTTTTATTATTTTGCTAAGGCTTTGCTAGGAGTACCTGACAAGACCAATACATCTAGAATAACAAAATTCCGTTGAAGTTAGGCTTTAAAGAAGACCAATATTCAAGCTCGGTCATCTGCTATGCTTTTCAAGCTTATTGGACCAACCTAAAACAAAACTACGCGAGAGTGACTTCAGTCACCAAAATGGTGGGTCTCCCTAATTGTCCAGCAGCACCCTCCCCTGTCAAAAATCTAATGGAGTACCCTGTAGTGGGTCTCACCACAAAATTATTTAAGTTATTAGTGCAAGATGCTTCGGAACTTGAAAAATGGAATATTTTTACATACAAAAATATTTAATGTGGTTCTTGCTTGATATAGAAACTTTTTAAACATTTCAATACCAAAGCTAGTGGTGATTGTATTCGTTTGAGCTAGTTATGTTAGTACATAGAAAAAACATGATCACTAAAAAATTGCACAGATTTATTACTTGAGGAACAGCATTTCGTATGACACCTGATCACTCTGACAAAGGTGGACAATTCACATCAATGCGTTACATTCTTGCATTAAAATAAAATGAAAAACAAATTAAAGTTGACAAGAGAAATCACTACAACCGATTAGTACGAACTATCAACATGATGGCATTTGAATTGATCACAACTGAAAATCTTACAAGACTGCAGCAGTTCTTAGATATGCTGACATAATTTTTTTCAGAAAATGTTACTAACAAATAATTTCTGCCTTTGGCTGAAATTTTATTCCTACATACAATACACACCAAATGTTATTAGACAAAATAACTCGGAATTCTGTCATTCCGTATGAACGCAAAGAGAATTCCCGTTGTCATGGCAACAGAATGCAGAGAAGCTGGAATGACCTGACATTGCCCTTCATGACGGACACAGATCTATCTTGTCTGATTATACTTGGCGAGCACTGTATTTTAAATAGTCATTTCATAAGAGGTTTTAACATCAAATGAGATAAACATTCAGACACGAAATTAAAAACATCTAAAAAATGTTTTGACAATAGACACAGTGTGTATTGTTTATGTGAGCAGAACAAACCTCTGCCTGAAACAAATCATTGTTGCCTCAAATACACCACAGTTAGATGGATATGAAGACTTGCATGGTAAGCACTGCCATGTAAACATCTAAGCATAAATTCTCCAGTTAGAAGGTTTGCTTAAAAAACAAAGCATTAAAGCCTGGTGCATCACCGACTTTGGTCTAATTAGCAGTGTATGAGGCTTCAAATCACAGCTCTGTTATAGCACAGTTCCTCAGTTTAGTAAAGCAGACGCACACCACAATATCTGCCGTCTGCTACATTCTGCCATATAGCTGCGTCCTAAGACACACCTGACGTCAACATACAAACATTACAAAATACCTCGAGATTTCTGGCTCAATGCAAGTCAATAAATAAGAGAGCACAAACTTGGATAATTCTTGTATTGAAAAATGTACATGAGTCATAAGCAGACAAAAGCTGTAATTGGTATAGAATTGAAGAGCGTGACCTGAGCAAGCAAAAAATGATATGAATCAATAGAACATGGCATATATTGCAATAGACGACACATCAAACTTCAAAATTTAATTAATTTGTTTAGTGCAAAATGGTCCAGCCAATGAAACCAATACGATTAACTTTCACCACAATTTGATATTTTATTATTATCCCTAACTGGCAGTAAACAAAAAGTGTTTTAGCCTGTTCAAAACAATACCAATAGATTTTCAAATGTTAAATGAGTTTTCATAAGTCATTCCTATTACTGCCACCATTTTGATAACATAAAATTAACAAAAATTAATACTAACTATAACATAAAACCATAACAAATTTTTAACAACTAAGCAAGGATGATCACTTAATAACAAAACAACTCTTGATACAAAAAGTCTACTTGGAAAAGGGATCAGGAATGTCTTTGTCTACTCACACCATGTCATTGATTAACATTTATTTTGATTAGCTATTTTTGTTACTGGTGACAAGGTTTAATATCAATACCCTTTGCAAAATTCCATCAGGCACTGTGAATTGTTCATAGAAAAGGAAACAAAAACCAAGGAGTAATAGTTCGTGAAAAATCAAAAAGAAAATTTAGGGATGGCTTGTAAGATTATATACTAATACAAATCTCAAAACACAGGGCAACAAACATAACAGCACTCAACTTGTATACACTGCATTCATAGACAAAACAGAAATAAACAAAATGTTAATTTACAAATGATAATGAAGATTCCTTTCTGTGACATCATGTGTCAATTTTACTTGTCTTCAGGTCACTCGGTCCATTAATGAGAGTTTCAGTTTGTTCGCGATCAATGTCACGTAACCTAGACAGAAAAGATGACATTTTATAGTAACATTTACGAGACAACAGTACAACCAGCAATAAATTTTCCAATTCTTAATACACGGTCTGTACACGTTGATTTTCTACAGGTATTTTGACAATAAACAACTTATGAGTAAATAAAGCTTCACAAACAACATAGGAAACATTAGAAGCGACAGACATACGCATTATTGCAATAGTACTGTCACTTATTATTCACAACTGAATTTGTGTATGAAATATAAATTCTATATGGCAGACAAGAACAGGTAAACATCCAGGATCGTGTCCCCTGAACCCCCTTGCGATTCTCGCCCGAAGTAAGTTAATAAATTGAAATGTCGTTCCTGACATACAGGAAATCATTTGGATCGTATTACTACTGCATTTTCGAGACCAGGTAACTTTGAAACAAACAGCAGAGGACAGATTTGCATTACATACCCTCTCATTTTCACTGGACACAACTCTAACAGAGATGGTATCAAGAAAACTGTGAAGAAGCATTGCCCATAATGCTAAGCTTTAAACCACATACTCTTCGTTATGATTATGCATGACAACTAGCTGGGTAAATCTCTATAGACGTTTTTAGGAAAGCGTTGACAAAACATGTTCTAGTCAAAACTCGGCGAAATGTCAAAGCAAAAATTCGTGGCTAATGTTCAAATGAATCAATACCTGGTTTACCTCTGGGCTTTAGGCATTGCTTCGACAAAACCAGACGAATTTTGATGAAATCATGAGTCAACTCGTTTCCAAAACTACTGTACATAAAACTGGCTGTCATACTGTAATTCTACATGTTTTTGTGAATTTCACTTTGAGAACTTACCTTGCTAGAGTCCTCCGTCGGTCACATTGACAGATACAGTGAATGATTTTTTTGATACAGAGTAGGACGGGGTCCCAGTTCTCCCAGTGAGTGAGCAAGCTGACTGCGAAGAACGACAAGAACACAGGCCCACTGCCAGCATATACCAACCAGTTGTAGGTTTTCTGTAAATGATAAGCCGGTATCAACAACGCTGCAGACTGTTTACATTATGAGCTTTATAAAAAAGACACTAAAACCTCAGGAATGCACATACACTGGTTTTCAAAATGAGACAGGCTTAGAAAGAGCTCTGACAGATTTCACCAAACTTGCATTTTACAGGAGCTTTTGTTGTGCTGTAAAATAGCGTTTTTGTCAACAAGCTTTAGTCAGAGTGAAATGGTCCTAGCCACTAACTGTTAATTTTTTGACAGACTTGCAGGGTTAGTTGTTGCAATGTCAACAGACCGCGTGGAGCAGAACCTGTCAAAGTTTTGCCGGCATTTAGCCGGAACCAAAGCAGGTTCTAGACAAAAAGCACGGACATTTAGTCGCGGTATTGTCCATCAAAACTTCGATGAAGTGGACATTGTTTAGTTTATTTTTGATGATAATTTTTTTGTTAAACGCTTATAAACACAAAAATATCGCCATAACAACATGTGAGAGAATAAACACTACAAACAACCAGTTTGATGACTTATGCTGTATAACTATTCTTTTGTTGTTTAAGGAATTTTTATTTTAGTTAACACTTACTCCAAATATAAGGATATCTGCGATCATGGTCATCGGAAGTGACAGACTCATGGCCAGTGTGGCAACCAGCGAGGATGTCAGAAAACAACCCCTGAAACAGAATTACATGATGATTATGCGTTTATACATTAAGACATTAATTTTAGTATCTCTTAAAAGACTAGAGGATAACACTTTAAGTGAGAATACAAAAAATATTCAAGTTAAACAAGAAAACTACTATAACAGTAGATTCGAAATATGTTGAAAAAACAAATGCAATTCAAGGCAATATCAAAATAACCTTTGAAGGCTTAAAGTTAGTATTTAAACCTAACTAAACAAATTCGACTTTGTTCACGAAAGAGCATGAAAGTAAATGAATTTCAACAAAGCTCAAAATCAGTAAACAAACACATTTAAAAATCACAAGCTCTGCAATGTTTGAATGTTCTCCAAGCAGGACCGAGAACTGGGAACCTCACAGCAGAGTACTTTTCAAGGAAGCATTTGTAAGGGAGGAAGGAAGCTCTGTAATACTAGACCCACCAACAAGGATTGTTCAATAAAATGTCTCAAGGTAGAATCCAAAACAGAATTGTCTCATTTCAGGGTTTACAATTGCAAATAAAAAGCTTTCTAACATCATGTTAATAAAATTTTTCAAAGCAGGATATCAAAATGGTGTTTTTTAAAACGAGTTTTGAAAACAAAAGCGTTTCATGGTGAGTTTTAAACCTAGGACTATTAACTGTTGTATGGTCCGTGAATATTTACGCACCAGAGCCAAAGAAGCTCAGACAGGACAGTGCCGATGACCCCGTTGAGTACTATGTAGAGCCACTGCAGCTTAGATGGCCACTTGAATGACTCACCACCGCTAGAGTCGAGGATGAAGAAACCAGGCCAGAGTAGCAATACGTTTAGCAGGCCAACAAAGCCTGCAACGAAAACAATAATTTTAAAGCCATAAGTCAAATAGCTCCAGCACAGGCTGCTCCGGTGTAAGTGTCTGCGAGAATAAAAATTAATTTGACGGTACTTGGTATGACAATTTTTTTTAAAGTGATACATATTTATTGAAGAATACACAGAATATACAAAGAAATAATGATAAACCCAGAAATCATGAAGCATTATACTTGGGTTGTAAACAATTCATAAATAAACTAATATACATAGAGGTATATGCATTATATGTAGTTTTAAGTATTCCTTAGATATGCTATTACGAATACATAAAAACAAAAACATGTACAGATTCATGCATGGAAATCAGAAGCAACAATATTGATAAACGGTACATAATGTTGCTTAGGAGGAATTCATTGAGAACAAGGTCAAGGTTAGGACTACCATTCAATAACAATGCAATTTTAGTAGGGATATTATTACAAGAATTGAGAACATTAACAATTGATTGGTTTTCATTGAGTGCACAAAAGAGTGAGTCTCTGAAGTATTCGATGAGGGGACATTTGAAGAAAACATGAGGATAAGATTGATGGTCACCATATTTACAGTTTGGAGAGACATTACTAAAGTTATGCCTAAACTTGTCAGAGTTGAGGACATCTTGATCTGTACAATGCTATTTCATTATCGCGGGGAAGGGAGAATTGAGTCAAGGGTGTTGAGTTATCAAAATTATGAAAAACAGTTCTAAAATTATTTTTTTGTACTCGTAAAGGAGTTGCTTTCCTTAACAGAGACTGGAAGAGAATTCCAGTTGTTGATGCACATCATAACTGTAGACCTTCTGAATGCCTGACTGACGACAGAGGAATTGCATATGGGGTGGAGAATCTCAAATCACTACGATGGCCTTGTCTAGTGTATAGATCAAATATTTTTTTGACAGAGACATTGTTGACATTGTTTATTACTTTGAAAGTAAATGTGGTCATGCGAAGATTGCGTCAAGTAGACAGTTTGGGCCACTTGAGACTATTCAAAACCTTAACACTATTGGATTCCCTGTAAGACCCGGTTATGAGTACGGCAGCTTTATATTGTAACTTCTCCAAATGTTGGAGTGCACTTGTATTGGCAGACTGATATGTAATATCACAATAATCAATGTGTGGAAGTACAAAGGATTTGAACAAAACTTCTAAATGTGTAGAATTTAGATGACGAGAGACAAGCTTAAGTGGGTTAATTAGTTTCTGAGTTTTTTTGTACGAGCTCCCGAATGTGAGGTGTGAATGAGAGTTTTTCATCTAACAGTATACCAAGATGTCTGTGCGACTGTTTTCTAGGAATGATTTCATCATTAAGTTTAAGGTCATAAGACGGGTCAACAAGGAAGAGAGAATTATAGATTTGGAGAAAGGTGAGGTCAACGCTTTCTTCTGGTTTAAAATTCATTCTCCATTCTTGTGATTACTAGCTGAGTTCATTTAAGCCGTGTTGAAGCTGCAAAGAACTTTCGCCACCTCCATGAGAGGGTGCCCTGATCAACTTGCCCTAGCTAAAGAAACATTACCAAAGCAGAGAAGCAATTAAGAGCAAAGCACTAGCACTGCTTAGCAAACACATTAGAATTCTTCCTAAGGCAAATGCTTAGATCCAAGTGTTCCTTTAGCTGTTCAGACTGGGCACTCGTGATTGATCCGTGTGGATGATCAGCTGATCGGGGGCAAGTTGCTCCTGGGTACAACTGCCCATCAGGAAGGACACAGTTAAAGCGAATTTAAGTTCTCAAACAAAAACCACGTTTTGTGGAAGAGTCAAAGTGCTAGTCTGAACTGAAACTTCGACGTGCATGCTGAGTACAATGATCCTTTTTACGACACTGGCTAGCTCACTGAGTACAAATTTGCCACAGTATTGTCAACTGGCAGGGCCACTCAACAGTTCAATCGTTTTTCTGCAAAACCCAATACATCCCACAATAACTCATCTCCATAGCAGACGATTTCTCTCCAAAAAGTCGCATTCAAATTTCAAATTTGGAAGATATCTCATTTTGGGTTGAAACTCTTCATATGTAAGATGCATTTTAAAATGTGCAGCTGAGTGCGCAAAATTTTGTGCAATGGAGCGTGCAAAATGTGCAGCAGGGTGCACAGTGGGGTGCGCAAACTGTCATGCCCAACCTACTGCCAACTCACCAAAGAACATGGGTATATCCATGCAGTCTTCGCTGTCCACTTTGCGTCGTAGTGTGACCAGGTAGATGGCATAGAGCAAGGCACTACCCAGAGCCCACAGCGCCCCTGTGGGGATAGTGCGTAAGTCTTCAAGGGTAGCGTCACCAAAACACACCATAATCACACCGCCCATGCTGAAAACGAACATACACAGATGAGGTGTTGACTAAGACCTTATTCCATAGTGGAAAATTCATGCCGTATGAAAACATAATCTGGCTATGCTTTACAACTTTCACAAAGATTGTTTTTAACTAAGCTGGGTCTTAGCTTCAAAGAGTGTCCTGTTTGGTCAGGGAACAATTGTGAAACCCGAGACTCATGGGTCAGTATCACAGGAAGAAGACTCCAACAATACATACCTGATTAAAACCACGACTAGCTTGGACAGTGTGAACTTGTCATTACTGTTGGAGCTGGGCACGAGCGCCGCCAGGATAAGAGTGAAAATACTGGATGTGGAGGAGAGGATGTTGACGATGCTTGGCTTGGTAAACTTGAGTGCATTTTGGTAAGAGTAGTTGGCAAAGAACCACTGCAATACAGGGACACAGACAATCTCAGGAAGGCAAATGGCTTCATTTTGCATGTGTCACGTTTTAGAGGAATAATCTAGCCTTCACCACGAGGAAAACAACGCAGTAAGTCACTAATACATATTACTGTTCGTATTAATATACAGAATACTGACGAGATCTTCAACTCGTTGTTGATTCGCTAAGTGCAGTGAGTCACTAAAATATATATAAATGACTGTACTTACTAATATACAGACTGTGTGTGCGGGTGTATGTATACATAAATGACTGTACTTGCTGATATACAGACTGCTGCTGAGATTTTCAACACCTTGTTGACTAACTAAGCACAGTAAGTCACTAATATACACACGCACTCACACATACAAATATACAAATACATCCCTGTACCGAATATTACAGCTTATCCTACATGCGTGATGATATGGCTATGAAATACAGGTCGTATTGTGAAGTTTGATGTGGAAGAACTACTTTTCTGTATTCAATGCATGTTGAATATGGATTTTCTGTATACAACACGCCTTGAATATGGATGCCTCTTTTCTCGCCAAAATTACCTCTTGAGCACACAATACACAACAGTTGATGAAACATGATTTTATGTATAGCATCACTTTGGGTTTAGCACCGTGCGCAATATTTTCACATGCCAATACTATGATATGCGTTTTCAAAACTAAACAAAAAAGTGAAATAAAAATATTGTTGACAATTTTTCTTCATATCCCTTGAAATTTTGCACTTGAGGAGAACACTTAAATCACAAAAAGTCTTGAAATTGCCACAATATATTTGAGATTACGAAAGCAATATGCATTACAAATGCATGCCTCCTTTTGATCAACTATTGCATTACACCAGTTGAGGTTCTTTACAGTCAAATATGAGTCAAAACAATCAAAATATGTCGAGCCCAAAAGCAAAACTGCAACTGCAGTAAATATTGTATTTTTGTCAATTTCATGATAAATTTCGGAATATTTTTAACCTAAAAACGATAAGAACCGCATGCAAGGAGCATTTTAAGAAGCGTCTGAATGTGCATCAGCCACAACGTCTGGGTGTCCTGCACAGATATTACTCAACGAAGACAAGAAAAATCGTCAGAAACGTAAGCAAATTTTAATAGATTTAGCTCAATCTCTGAGGAAAATAATGAAAATAGCAGATATGCACCCCAAGTCTGTAGCTGTTGTAAAATACAACTCGACTGCCGTGTCATGCAGGCTGCAAAAAATTCATTCATAAAAATATTGCGTGCACGTATACGTGTCACGCGATCTACGATCATCATTGATAAATGATGACAAACGACACCACGACAAGCGCAGCAATCTGTGTAAACCCACTTCTTTAAAGAATCCTCAGTGGGGTGTATAGGATAAATAGGTTATATACAACGTACGTGTTTGTACCTGTGAGTTATCATATCGAGATTTGTGATATGCAAAAGTATTTGAACTCGGGCTTCACCCTCGTTCAAATACTTTTGCATGTCACGAATCTCGATATAATAACCACTGGTACAAACACGTACGTTGTATAACCTTTATATATACAGAGTATATTACCAAGATTTTCAACAATTGGTTGACTAACAAAGCAGGGTAAGTCACTAATATATATACCTATACTTACTAATATACAGAATATTGCTGAGATCTTCAACACCTGTTTTATGCTCAACTTGTTGACCAAGTGTTGTTGTGCTTCCTGGGCCTTCAAGTAAGCCACATAGGAGAGACGAGATAACTTGCTCTCTGTTGATTCTGCGACAAGTAGAGAAGGCAGCCAGTTCAGTAATGAGGCTGTGATGAGCACACATTGGACTTAGTGGATATAAATGTATACGATAACATGCCAAGAATTGATTATTTTACAACGAGTCAATGAGTATGACCTTACTTTGCTTAGGAATTGAATAGAGTACGACACAATATGACAGAAAAGTAAAATTTAATTGTCTCGTTTTTTCTATAAGCGATTTCCAGCACTAAATTTATGCTTTCCATGTACAAGTGCTGCAACCACACCATCTACCAAACAATATTTAGAAACAATGTTGAAAAGTCCTTGGAACACAAAAAGGTGAGATTTTATCGTACAATGATTTTTGAGAAACACCATTTTTTATTAAATATGTATCCTAAACAAATGACCCTAGGTCACACTTCATATGGTGTCAACAAGGATCACAAGTTTATTAGTATTTTCCTGATGGACTACAGGAAAGAAAATACTTAGAGCCTTTTTCTTTTACAATTTAAACCTGTGAATTCAAAAATGAAAATAATACCTGATAGGTGCCTGATTTCAGACAGCTGGCTAAATCGAACAGACTTCTTTCGACCAAGAGCTGAAGAGCAAAAGAAAACAACAGGCTGAAGCGTTTGTCCAGTTGACAGTCAGTACAATGACAGATCAAAGCATTTGTCCAGCTGACAGTCAGTACAATGACAGATCAAAGCGGTTGTCCAGCTGACAGTCAGTACAATGACAGATCAAAGCGTTTGTTCAGCTGACAGTCAGTACAATGACAGATCAAAGCGTTTGTCCAGCTGACAGTCAGTACAATGACAGATCAAAGCACCGGTTCGAGATGAATAATTGATATATACGTTTAGTAGATTTTTTGTTAAGTTACGCAAAGGAAACAACTTCAATCAAAAATCATTGAAAGAATGTATCGCGTGCTTGCAATTGACATAAGCCTCAGTTCTAATTACCACAATTAACTCTTACTTACAGCCTCATACAGACTTGGTTAGGACAAATATGAAAATACTGCAGCACAATACATATATACCGCAACTAAATGGCCGATGCATCTAAAGTTACTTGCGACAAAATCAAGTTTGAGTGTACACACACAGCGCTTCCATTAATTACCTGCCGAACTGTCATCAGATTCAGTACCACTGCTGCGGCCGCCGTCGTATTTTATAGGTACATACATGGGCTCCCCCTGAAGACAGACAAAGTATTTAGTAGTGCAAATCAGCGGAGCACAGACTTTGACTTAAGTAAAATAAGATCAACATTGATAAGCAAGCTTAAAACACGACTTGTCATCAGAAATGAGCCAAACATTGAGCTCTATTGGTTGCATGCCTATCTGACTGTCATGAAGTGTAATATATATTAGACTAAGTGGCCTTCAACGTTTATGTTAGAATGTTCTTCTTGTCACGTCTGACATCCATCATATGGTACTGATCAAAGACAGCTGAAGTTAGTATTGAAGACATTCTCACCAGAGAAGAACTTAAATCTTCACCTTCTTCTGTAGCAACCTAAAAATAAAATTGTAAAGGGTAACTTAACATTAATGACTACAGTCATTCCAGCACTTGCATTCGTACAGTGTTGTAACAAAAGTTGAAAAATGATAGCAAACTCTGTTACCCATATCACGACACTTGCCATCAGATCTAGAGTCTCAGGAAGTCCCATGTGACCATTTGAGTCCTATTTTTGATAACCCTTCGTGCAAAAGTGGAACTTTTTAAAAACATTTCCTTTGAAGAGTGCATACAACATAGCATGTTAAAACTTTACATACATCCGACAAGTCATTTCTGAAATATGACTGAAGTTAGTCAAATTCAGACATTTTCTAGGGTTCTACATACCCATCACAACAGCTAATGAATAAGAGTTGTCCATGCTCATTACTGGATCCTATGGCTAGTTAAACACGAAAAATTACTTAAGCCCCACCTCAAACCAATTACCAGGCCCCTGTATCAGGATCACGATGGAGGCACACACTTTCATAGCATTGAGGTTACCCATAGCCACTGGATGAAAATACCATTTCAATTACAAGAACTAATTCATTTACAGTTAAGTAACAGGGGCTGCTTCTTGGAACGTCTTGGACCTTTGCCAAGACCGAAACTGTTCTAACTTAAGACAGACAAATCTGTCTTACAGTAGTCCAGTTTCATGAAATTTATTGAGACCAAAATTAGGGCTGAAACATTGTCTGCTACAGAATAGGATAAAGATCAACTTTTTGGTAAAAAGGTACCACTGTCATCAGTGTAACCTGCTGATCTTTTTCACTGTTTTACAATGCAGTGGCCCCAAGCAATGTTAAATTGTGTATTGTCTGCTTTCAATCCTTACATTGGTAAAGTGTTGACACATCGCAGAATGAGTTACCACAATTCTGATGTCACATTTTTAGCTACACCAGTACCTCATCATGTAAATGAGGTCACATGCACTTATAGCTATGAGACATGCCAATTTAGAGTTAGTAGAGAATTTTTAAAACTGGATTTCACGCATTGCCTTGCCTTCTAGTAGCTTTGTGAATCTGCAACAGGTGGCAGTTAGTATGGTCAACAATGGCGAAAATTAACTTAACGGCACCACTGTGTGCTTACACTAATCTCTTGACTACACTAAATGCCCCACTGTGTACTTAAACCCACCTCTCAACTTCACCGAATGTACTACTGTGTACTTACACACATCTCTCAGCTACACTGAATGTACGACTGTGTACTTAAACCCACCTCTCAACTTCACCGAATGTACTACTGTGTACTTACACACATCTCTCAGCT
>NMRA01000033.1:503363-558560 GCA_002633005.1 Phoronis australis
GGGATGAGGAAATAGGTTTTTCATTTGAGGGGAAATATGCAGTGTAGAAAGATGTTTTTTGAAGACGTGGCTAATTCCGTTTAAACATGGATTGAACATAGTTATGAAAGGTATTCTATTAGTAGTATTGCCTTTAGTTTTAGTTCTTAAAGATTCATTTCGAGTAATTGAGCGGACTTTGTCAAACTGTTTGTGTATAAGATGTAAGGGGAAATGACGTTGAATTAGATAGTACTTGAGTTCTTTTAAACGGTTATTAAAGGAAGTTTCTTCTGAACAAATGCGTCGAATTCTTAGGGCAAGGCTATATGGAAGGCTTTTCTTGCAATGAAAGGGATGACACGAGTGATATGACAGATACTGGTGTTTGTCAGTTTCTTTACAGAATAAGTCAGTTTCTAGTTTATCATTATTAAGAGTGACAGTTACATCTAAAAATGAGACTTTATTTTGAGAAATGTCATGAGTGAACTTTATAGTAGGGTGAAATTTGTTAATATTTTCTAAAAATACATCTAATTTTTGTGGACCATGGGTCCATATCATAAAAATGTCATCAATGTATCTTCCCCTTCTCTGGCTAAAAAAACTCAAATTTCAGTTGATCCATTCTTGTTGTTTTATTTACCGATTTACATTTTTCATTATTAGAAAAGGCGGAGAGTTACGCAAGAAAATGACGTTTATTGCATTGTTTTTCACTTAAACGGCTGTAACGGGCAAGGTGAGTGTCGGTTAACGTTGATTCCCAGATTTTGCATGCACCCCCGGCGTCCGGTCTCAGTTTAGCTTTACATGTTGATACAAGTTTCACGGCGCGGTGACGAGCAGAACTACCCTGGCTGTGTGCAATTTCGGGGTCTACGGAAGAAATACACACAGTGGTACCTAGCTGTATTTTGACGACAGTCTTCATACAGCTAGCTGGCTGGCTAACTGTACTCGTGAGGCACAAGCAGCCACACCTCTGGCCCGCGAGCCGTCTTGTGATTGGTGTTCTCCGACTACTGAGCCGGCGCGCAGACGGTAAATATACTTGTTTTAGAAAAAAATCAGAAACAAAACTGGACTGGAGGAACTCAGTGCGGAGACAGTAATTTCATGTTGAAGAGGGTTATACCGATCACTAGATCATGAAGCTTAACGTTCAAAAATATCTGACCACTTGGTCTCATTAAGTTAAACCCTTCGAGACTAAGTCTTGCTTCAGTACCGTCGGGCGGCCCTCAGTTCATGGTTTTGAATCACGCGGCTCTCAACTTGAGGTCGCATAACGCGTGAAGTCCAGGCTCAAGTTAAAGTAAAAGTGCATGTGACTGCCCTTTCAGATGAAATTTTGCAGAAATACATCCACTGGCGAATCCACGGTCGGATATGTGGTCGTTGATTCATTGAAAATAGTAGTTCATATATAGACTTGATTTCCGACGTGTCACAAAACTGTGTGATCATCGAGCACTTTTAAAATCTCGATCATGTCTCTCATGATGATTTGTGATTACGAAAAGCGTTATTTCAAAAAAGTTACCCTTTTACCGTGAAGTTCTTTGCATATATACAGCATCTGCGCACGCGTTTATAGTAGCTCAGTCCATCTTTTTTCATTAATAAGTGGCGCAGACGGCTGCTGTTTTTACATATAAAAGTGTCACACTTGTATTAAAATGAGTGTTTCCTGATGCCTTTTGTCCAGACTTGGCACTTTTCGTAGAGTAGTTCCCCGACTTTGCATAATCCTTTTGTAGGACATTCTCGGCGATAAAAGTACTGAGATTTTACATAAATTATCAGTAGGGCGCATTCAAACCTAACAAACTCCGGTGTAGTATCTGAACGATCGGCCATTCTCGGTGCTGCCGTTGAGTCAAACTTCATCCCACGCGTTAGCGTTGGCGTTTTTAAATAGTAAAGACACGGGCCTTGATTTCAGAAAATATTTGGCTGACAACGACAAGAATTGGGGATTTGTAGTATTATCACAGCAACTCAGTGGGTTTTTTTAATCCTGGAAAAAATAAATGAAGATTTCTCGCAGTCTCAAAAATCAGGGATCATAGCCTGATATAAAAGACCATGATTTAGAGAAATGAAATCCTAGTTACATAAGGCTCCTAGTTTGCTGTATTTTTGCGTGTTTTCCGCAAAATTGTACTCGAGTGAACATAGCTAAATAATTCGTGAATTTTTACATTCACGTGATGAATTTCAGTGAAAAATTCACAATTCAGTTTTATAATTGCGAACTACTTAGCACAATGTACTTACTTAAAAGGGCCACGATATACTGCCAAAGATGAACACCGAAATATAGTATTTCAAGAACATCTTCAGCACAGCCAAAAAATGTGATGTTCGTTGATTGTGATACCTTATTTCCTTCCGAAACTAAACGTGTAAACTTTAGTAGGCGAGCAACATTTATGACATCGTTTCTGAAAGATTGTCCCGCCGTATGCGGGTAGTACCAGCAAAGAATGAACGTACTGAGACCCATAATGTCTCGAGGGAGAAGGGGCAATGTTTTAGCAGTAATGTGCCTCATAGAAAGACACGTTACGCACTGATGGACTGAAGTTTTTGCTTCGAAATCAGGAAAAAGGACTTCCACGGAACAAACCCGTCGCTTACGCAATCGCAAACATACTCGTAAAGTAACATTGACGACAAGTCTTTGCATTCCATGTGTTAGGATTATCGACATAGTCGGTTTATTTTTCGTAGTCTTGGTTACATTTAAATCTTAAGACTTAAAATCCCAGCCCCTCACTTATAAAACGCTTCGCTTCCAATGAACAACCATGACTGCTTGAAACCATATACAACAAACTTCACAGTAATATTGAAACCATGCTACAGTTATCTTATTTACGTCGAGTTCAGTTCGCCACGCATGTCGCCAAGTCTGTACGATAACACCAACACTGAACCCGTTAGGCAAAATTAAAATTTAATACTTTTACCTTTCTCGTCGCCGTGTGTGTCTTTAAGTGCACATAAAAGAGATACGACCACCAGTCAGTCAATAAAATTGGTGCTCGACAAGTACTCGAACGTCATCCCTTGCATTTTAGGATCAAAATAGAAAGATACTGTAGTTAAATCCAGTTTGCGTTGTTGCAAAATCGTCAGAATTTCAAAGTCTTGAGAGTATATGTCAGTCGAAATGAAATACGCGTACTGAACACATTCAACAAAATACACGTAAACAAATTTCCACTAGTTAAAATTTTAATTCAAAGACAGACAACCACCGTGACTTTCCTTAATGACATTGGTAAAATCGACATCGGAGGAAAACTAGGATTTGGCTCTTTTTTCATTAAGATAATTGCGTTTTCAGGATTAAAAAGGATTCACCCACTAAGACCCAATTCAAAGTTTTATATGCTTTTTAGAGATAAACTTGATTGGAAATGCGCGCTACTAGCACACTTACTTTGAAGTCTTTAGAACGCGGGAAAAAGTTTAAGTTCACGTAACATATCGTCATCAATACTCGACGTCACAGTCGCGTCTGTCGAAAAACCATCGAGACGGCTAAAAAGGCTGTCCCATTTTAACACCAATTTTTTCCATCTTTTGGTGAGTACCTGTTCTATTGTTCATTGCTTACAATCTTCAAGTAAGAATTTCGTCTTGCCAAATCAAAATGAGACCAAACAGTACATGATTAATGATGAAATTTCCGAATTTCCTTTTGCTAAATACGCAAAGATTTCGCTCTAGCGTTACATACACGTGCCTGATCATAATTCCCGCCAAATATTCGTGAAATAAATTACTTCTCAAAAACTGACACCTTTAATACTGTGAACTATTGCACTAAACTTAGTAATTCGCGCTCCAGTTGCAGGTCATTTGTCTGTGATATACACTGATCACCTAGGATTGATGCTAGTCAGTACACCACACCAGCCCCGAATATCAAATAGGAGTGATGCGTTGGCTATGACAATACAGGGTTCATGACTTCATCGCGACCCTTTTGTCATGTGTAAAATGTTCCTTCCGTTCTTTTCGGTTCCACAAATCTAGATAAACTAACATCTTGTTTTTTTCAAGTTTCTAATGCAGACATTTGACATTCTTATGGCCAAACTTTCACTTTCCCATAATAAACTCGCTTCTATGAAAACTTTGGAGACCAGGGGCCTGTTCCAAGAAAGTGACTTAAGTTCATTTTTGACTTAAGTTTAAGATTTGTCTTAAATTCCAAACCTTGAAACTCCCACATTCGGTAAGGTAGTCAAAATTAAGACAAAACCTATGTCACACACATAAGCCAAACTTAAGATCTCTTTCTTGAATTGCTTTTGAGACAAATTTAACTTGTGCTTTAAAATTTACTAAAATTTAAGATTTGTCTTAGCTAAGTCAGTTTTGTTAGAACGGGTCCCAGTTCCTTATTTTATTCACAGGGACAGCAATGGCTTTCGCACCATCGCAATCGTCACAGTCCGGCGTGGGCAGTTTGTTGGTCACGTTCAAGAACATCGAGGATAGATACGACATTGCGCACGATGTACCCGTGACGTTTACGCTGGGTGAGGACGTCAAAGCGTCAGAATGGGTAAGGCGTATAGCCGTTGACGAACGCATTTGCTTAGCAGGCATGCACGTTCTGTTGAACATGCTTTCAGAAAATGAAATGCGCTGGTTTGTTAATTAGATTTCTCGGAAGCAATTCGAATGTTCAGCCCTAAAAATGAAAACGTTTTTTACGAATTTCTTCAAAACATTGATAAAAGTTTTCATGAGTGGGTAATTCTCACGAAGACTTGTTTATATTACTTGCAAAATACGTCCATTTTAGTGTTCGGTGAAAAGTAAAATGATCTTTTGCTTTTCGGTCTTGGTAAGCTTGGTCTACATGAAACACAGTAAAAATGGACGAAGTCTTGTAGGCCCATTGAAAACTTCAACAATGCCGATTCCTCTTTGCAGGACTGGATTGGTTTGATGAAGACGGACTGGACCGACACCAGGGATTACATAGCCTGGGAGTGGGCACCCTCGCAGCCACGTGACAGCAGATGCCCACGTGACAGAGCTGTGACATTTCCAGCTAAAAAACTCAAGGTCTGCATTTAAGCGGAGGAGTCCGTCGCGGTTCACTCACGTAAAATTGCCGATTTCACGATTCATGTTTTTATATGAGATACACGCATCCCGACACAAGGTTATCGCTCTCGACATTGCCATCAATTGTCCACAAGGACGCAACCAATTCTCACCCGGCCGTTTTCCATCACCTCTCGCCTCGATCCCTCATTCGCTTACTGTCACGGCAGCCCAAAAGTACAAAATAACGCTGACGATGGCCCTGAAATCACGGTTCACAGGTTTACGTTTACGCTCGGCAAAATGTCATTTACAAATCACGAAAAGCCCGTCATTACCTCTTTACCTAAATCTGCATTTCCCCTTTATTTTTGAGTTCTTAACCAGGGCGCCTTGGGGCTTAAAAATATTACCACGCTGACCCGATCTTGAAATTCTGCCAAATGTGTGACTCAAGTCACACAATGCCAAGTACGAAATAGACCGTCGTTCCTCTGACTCATTAAAAGCTGTTTCCATCAATAAGAGAATTGCTTAACTTTTCAAGTCTACAACTGCACTGACGTAAGTGAAGAACAACCATCCACATTATCAATAAAGTCATGAAACCAACAGACATGTAAAATACTTGTTGAGAATAACATTGAAGAACAATTTATTGACATTGATTCGCAAAAACCATTAAACTAACAGACACTCAATACCTGCATTTGTTTCACAGAACCTCAACAGTCGCACATGTCGTTACCAGTTTTTATACGCCATCGAGAATCGCACCGTTCTCGGCACCAGCAGAACATTTTCACTTTGTAACGACATCCGCCGAGACCTTCAACACGAGGTCACGGAAGCAGACACGACAAAAGATGACGAGACAGTGGAAGGTCCAGTGTCAGAGTCCAGTAAGTGGTATTTCAAACATTAGACTTTCTTCTAAGACGTGCCTTCTTACTTAAACGAGAAACTTTCAAGGCTATCTACGAGTGTGTTTCCTGAAAGTTACTTAAGGCGCTTCCACTTCGCAACTGCTGAATAAAGGTTTAGCCAAATTGAGTAGGCCTAATTATGAGTGCATCACAGTCTAAAATAATTTTAACACCAATTATCTCAGCAACTAGCAGTTATACGTATATTCTCAGAGGCTCTGCACTTTTGCTCAAATGAGATGAAATTATTTTTCAGAAATACTTGTGTGGAGCGTAAGACCAAATTTCAGACTAAGTCTTAATTCACTTTTCATGAAACTGACCCCAGGCTTCAAAATTATGTTAAGCGCTATGTAATGGGTTCCGATTCCTAAACAACAAATTAATAATAAGGCATGCAAAAAGAAATTGGCAATCCTCACTCTTTTCGTAGAAATGTCCAAGCGTTGTAAATGAATATAGCCGCTACATTATTTTCCTTTTGTCAAAACCCAAACTACCAAGAAAAGAATAGATTTTGACATTATGTTTAAGGAGAGATTTGTTGCTTTTGTTAGTATTGTTGTTGTTGTTCTAACAAAAGCTTTTCCACTAGTGTCCCTGTTTCTTGAAACTCGGACTTACCCTTACAAAGCAAGCTCTAAAGAAAAACACCTTTCGTCCACTTTCAGAAACGCTGGAGACGTTGGGATTTACGACGAATGTCTATGAATTTCACGACAGTATGACACCATGTCCTCCAGTACCCAGGAAAAGAACATTCGATCCAGTAAGTTTGGTGAGAGATCCGTCGTTCCCAGTAACCTACTCTCGCCATGTTTGGGAAAACATCGTGAAGACTTACAAAAATAGCCAGGAAAAGGCAGTGGTCCCATACAAACCGATCTACACCATGGCACCTTCACAAAATGTAAGTTGACAATAATAATGATGATCTCCATGATAGCAAGTAGCAGCACATTTTAACTCGATAAAAACAGCAACGGATTTAAACCGGCTTGACATGTTTCGGTGTCGTTTATTGAAACACCATCATCAGAAGAAAAGAAAAACACAGTGGCCACCTTGCCAGGCCCAACAACAAGTAATGAAACACAGACACAGTCAGTTGCAGGGAGTAACAATAAGCTAGACTAACAATGACATCATGTGGTGTGCCAGTTGCCTATTGAGACTGGACTTGCACCAAGTGATGTGTAGAGCCTCATGACTTTTAAGCTCCTTTTTTGTTTCTGCTTGGTCTCTTATAGCAGTCATTGAAAAAGCATTGCTGATAACAATGATTGGAGCTCTGTAGATGAATATTAATATGTGAACCTCCGTCAGAATTTAGATATTCCCTGGTCCGGGTTTTCAAATGGCGAACAGTTTCGCCTTTATAATTGGAGCCACATCCAGCACAGATTAATTTGTACACTACCCTAGACCGAAACATTTCAAGCCGGTTTAAATCCGTTGTTGTTTTATTAACAATGACGATCACGAAAAAAGTTGAAGCATAATAGATCTTACTAGCACACCTTTCGCATGAACTGCATCTAAGAAAGTAGTTCCTCGCCCAATTTCTTTATTGCACACCTGTAATAAACAAATAAACAAATCTTTTTTTCGTACACAGAAAATATTAGCTGATCTGTAGTAACAAAAGTTATGTATTTTCTGTCCGTGCATAGAAATCACCAGACCAAGCTAACACGCAAATTTTGTCTGCATCCACGGTCACGACCTCACCGACACCAACAGCGAAAAATACACAGAAAAACGAAGCCATCCCTCTGCCATATCACAGCCAGTCTGCTATTGATGACATCGTACAAGCTTTCAACAACGCCCGTGAAGCTTCGAGCAAGGCCAAGCAATGCAAGGAAGAGCTCGAAGTCCTTCGATTACTCGAAGAGTTACCATTCGCGCACGAATTTGAAGACGAAAACACGTCGTCAGTAGTAGAACCCAATTCAGAAAATGAAGCAACTGAGAAGTCAGAGCCCGTTTGGAAATGTATGAAGTTTGGACACATCGCGTCTGATACAAAGGGAGGCGTAAGAAGCAGCAGTTCTTATGGACCAGCAATCAAGTGTCGCCCGAAAAATGCACAAAAATCTAAGACGCACACCACGTGCGCACGCTCTCAAGAGGCGCTGGAGAAGGAGCTCAAGGATCAACTGTCCGTCATCAGGAAGAGGGAAAGAGGCCTGGCACACGTGAAGAAGTCGTGTGTTGACTGCAAGCGCAGGCGTGCCTTGGATACGTCAGCAGATGAACAGTGCAAGATCCTTGTGAAAGAAATAGAGGACTTGCAGGAGGAAAGCAACGGATTGGACGAGATTGTTAGCAATAAGGTATCGTATCTACATCAAATTGGGAAAATTTGTGCGAGTTCATTCGAAATTCACGTAGTGTCATTAACTGTACTTGTAAGCTATGGTGATCTGCTCTTTAATTGCGTACATAGTTTGTTTTAAGAATTTCCTTGACTTGCCAGGCCTAAACAAAATTGCCAAAGTGTAAAGAACATCTTGAGACTACTAAAAGATTCATCCCAGAAAATGGTACTGTTGGTTTCATAGCAACAAATCTTTTCAAAAAGCAGTGAACAAGAAAATACATGTGGTAAAATCTGTATTGTGTTTTTTTTCAGAACAATGTTATCCATGAACTGTCCATTAGCTTAAAAAATCTTATCAAAGAAAACAGTGTTCTGACGTCAGAGGTAGAAGACTTACGACGCCAGCTACAAGTGACCAAACGGTCACGAAATTTGACGAGAGAATTGGAAAAGGTGAACCAATCGGTGAAGGCGTGTCGTATGACTGACGAGATTAGTGACCTACATGTGGCTAAAATGATAATGATGGAAAAAAACGTGAGCAACTAAGCAATGACGCTTATTTACACATAAAAGTTCTAGTTTTAAGTGACCTTTGCTAAAACAAACACCACAGGAAACTGGGACATGTCTGACTCTGAAAATAAGTTCCCGCTCTTAGCGTATTCAGGTCACCAACCTTAGATGCATCTTTGATCAAGTAAAGTCTATCACAGGAGGAACGAAAGCCGAAGTTCTGACTTAAATTTACATACTACGAAAAAGGTGACTATTGGCTAAAAGTTTCAAAAATAAGACATTACAAAAACCACAGTTGCGATAACTTTAAATCACCTTCCGAGATTTATTTTTATAAGCAGCATATGAAAGAAATAACTTAACATAAGATCACAAGATAAGGATGAAAGTTGCTAGAAGATACAGAGGAGCTTTGTGATTCAGCCTTGTGCTGGTTAGTGGTACATAACACTTCCTATGACATGTTGTTTGTGTGCTTTCCTTATAGACGCAACAACAACAGGAAATACGACAGCTCACACAATCTAAAGAAGCAACTCAAAAACAATTGGACGACTTGCTGTACACCTTGTCCCTGAAGGGCTACAACACAATGGTGGATGCAAACAGTGAGTATAGATTCGGTGAACTGTAGTATCCGAACAAAAGATATATTCATGACTGTAGCTAATAGGAAACGTTTCCTCTTCCCTATAGGCAACGGTCCGGTTTGGTGGTCTTTGATCTTAAGAATCAATTTCATTATCCGAATAACGGACATAAGTCATTGATTGCTGGGCTGTCAAAGTCGGGGACAGTAGAAAGAGACTTTTTCCTAAGTTTTTGTCACACGGCTTAGGCGGACGCTTTGGTGACCATGAGGTAGATATAGAACACACAGCTTTTATAAAGCTGCATTCTGTCCTGTTTAGCTGGATAAATACGGAAATCAAATTAGACCATTTGTTCTCATAAAATCGGCCTCATAACATTCTTTACCGTAAGAGGGTTCCGTTGCCGTTATCAGCTTGAGTGAGACAATAACACCATTTTCGAGTTCGAGGGTTGACCAACACCAATAATGTCTGAAGCGTTTTTTTAGTCACTGTTGGTTTCGATACTTTTGTTGGTCTACTTCTATTTGCGTTATTTAGTCAACTAAACAGGGTGAACTGCAGCTTTAAGCGCCTTTAACATGCTGCTCATCACACACACACACACACACACACACACACACACACACACACACACACACACACACGCACGCACACGCACACAAACAAACAAAAGAAAACCTGCACACATCTAAAGAATTTTCGGTAATAATCACAAGAAAATACTGTACAATTCTTGTTCCTCTTTAGACAACACAGTCGATCTGCAAGGGCGACAGGGCAGGTCAGTACAACTACTCGGCTGGGACATCGTAACCACCAAGAGACCGTCGAAAATGAACGACAAGCTGATCACCCAGCTGCGCGTGCTCGAGGAGGACAATGATCGGTTGGCGGAAGAAAACGTCAGCTTGCGCGAGTGCAACTCGGAGCTGCAGCTACGCAACGACGAGTTCCGAAAGCAGATTGACCAACTGGCGCGGGACTGCGACGTGGAAAGGCAGAATCGAGACAACTATGCGTCTGAGCTGGAAAGGACGCAAGAGATCGTAGGCGACCTGAGGGAGGAGAACCTCGAGCTGCAAAGTACACTCTGCGACACAGAGCGCAATATGGGCAAAGTGGCGGAGCAAGAAGAGCTGATTGAACAGTTGAGGAAGGAAATAGAGAGGCTAAAGGAGACATCACCCGGTCAAGACGGCAGTCCTATGAGCATTAGGCAGGAATTGGAGGTAACTACATTGAATGTTTGTCTATAGGCCAACACAGCAAAGCTATTGAACTATAAATTGTCGCTACAATGTGGGCGTTGCGGTATCTAAAAAGTTTAATCATTCAACAAATTGAAGTTGAGAAATCGGTTTACCCGTTTGGACAGCATTTACAATGTCTAGACCTTGCGTTGCAAAACTATCACTTGATGTTAAAATAAAAACAGCTCGTGACACTTAAGCAACACAATCACTTTCCACCGCAGAAAGATGACTTTCGGATTTGTTCTCGTTGCAGGCCAATCCACCCGTAAATCGTGGCCTGTTTACGAGAATTTTTGACGAGATTCTTCCGAACATAAAATCAGCAATCACACAAAATCTCAGACGAATTACATAAGGACACTACGGGTAAATGCTCCTTTCTTTTGTAAAAAGGATGGAATAGTATAACCGAAACTTAATATAACACCAAAAAAAAAACGGACAATCGCCGCTCAACTGAAAAAGTATTACTCGACGTTTCGTCTATTCATTAGACATCATCAGGATACAAGCAATCAGACATCAAGTGTCGACATACGAGTCATGTTACATACATGAAGTGAAATGAGTGCAACAACAATGACAGGAAATAGTGAACAGGTCATCACCATAGCTGTAGGGTCAATGAGCCCTGCATGTAATTCAGAGAACCAGCAGCATGCAGGTCCTGAATGGACAGTGATACTTTATTGTAAATTCCTTTATAGATTCTTTACAAATTATACTGACTGAATTAGCTTTGTGATTGTTACAGACACAATGTCTATAGCCGTTGTTTTTGACACATTGTCTGTAGACGTTGCTTTTGTCTGAGGTGTAATCTGTCACAGCGGCGTTTCTGTGTGAATCAATATAGAATTCGAATTGATTACATTAAAGAGTCACTGACCATTCAGGACCAGCATGCTGCTGGTTCCCTGAATATAACCGACAGAGCTCGGTGAACTTACTGCTATGGTGATGACCCGTTTACCATTTTCTGTCATTGTTGTTGCACTCATTTCACTTCATGGGTGTAACCCGACTCGTATGTCGACACTTGTCTGATTGTTTGAATCCTGATGATGTCTAATGAATAGACAAAAGGTCGAATTAATATGAACTTTTTCATTTGTGCTATGATAGTCCGTTTTTTTTATTCTATTATGGCCAAAAATTGATGAAATTAATATAGCATACTCTAATTTCTACGAGTGCGAGAGTCATTTCGTAATTTGAGTCTGAGTGATGTTAACACAAAAATTACGATCAGTCAAACACATTCTAAATGCTGTCAAAAAAATTGAAATTACAGTTGTACTTTAAATTTTTACATTCTTTTTATGCCAGCTCCGGTATCATTTCTGTCATTTCACTACAACTTTCCATCTTTTTGTTACTAATTATTTGAAAATAATTTCCATTATCTCATTTGTAAATGTTTTGTTCTATTTATTTTTATTTGTAACACTTAACGTAAACCTTTGTTTACTACTTAGTTTTTCTTTAATTACTTTTGTATCTTGGACCAAGGGGGAAATGAGTTTTTAAATATTCTCGTGTTGTACTTGTCAGCATGGCTTTTAGTTGTCATCTCTGAGGCAACCTTGTAAATCTGTTACTCCACATATGTCTTATTCACAGTATATCGCACATTCTCTGTGGACAATATAACTTCAGTCAACTAATCAACCAATCACTCTATCATGGGCTTTCATTGAAGGATGTCACAAAGAAACTTCAGGAAAAGGCCACAAAACTCGACACAAAAACTCGCAAGTTAGTGGACAAGATGAAAAAGTTGAAACAGGCAAAGGCTGACCTCGCCCGCTCGGAGGCGCTGCTTCAGGATCTGACAGATAAAGAGCGCGCACTCACCAGGATACTGCTACGTGACCGCAAGCAGAAAGTTCACATGGCCAACCGTTTCCGCGAACGCGAGGAGGAGTTGCAGACGCGCGTGAAGTGTCTAGAGCACATGATGGAAGCAAACCGACTCCTACAAAAGGTATCGTGGAACGGTAGTTTTAACTAGACTTTCGTATTTTCCTCTAATTTCAAAGGATCTCAAAAGCACTAAAATACTCATCCATGGTATTCTCCAGTGCATTCTTAAAATAGATATTTCTTTTTTGAATTTGCAGTCACGGCAGAGGTCTAGTTCAATACATCAATCAGCGGCTCACACTCCGTGGAACATCGTCAGTGAAGACCTTCATTCCACTGACAGCATGTCATCCGCTCTAGCCTTGTTGGCCCTTTCCTATGCAGACACGCTGGAAGCTGAAAACGATAACTTCAGCGAGACACTGATGCCGCGCTTGACAGACCCACTGAAATTGCGAAGTCGTGTGACTACGCAGTCCATGTCCGCTCTGACAGACCTGAGTCTCCCATCACCAGATGCAAAGACCGAGAAGGTAGAGGTGAATGAATCCGATGTATTGGTGGAATTACAAACCGTGTTTTCCTCGGACTTGTTGAAATGGGGAGATAACGAACCTTTAGATTTGAGCACGCGTGCATCAAGTGTTCGAGAACCACAGAAAGACATGGACACTAACTGCGTCACGCAAAAACGCACATACAGCGAAGTAGTGAAAGGTTTCCGAACACATATGCCAAGCAATAGGTCTGAAGACGAAATATTCGAAACGGGGGTAGAACTCATAGGAGAAGAGCCGCTCAGTGCGTGGCCTGAACTCAAGAAGATCTACAACGTTGAAGAGGCGGCGACACTAAAGCCCATACAGGAGACCGAAGACCTGGACACCGGCAAATCTAGCTACATACCAAAACTGCCGGGTCCAATCCAAACCTTCCCCGCTTCCTGCTACTGCTGTCCAGATTCGGTCACGGCTTTCCCACAGTCATGCCCGTACTGCCTGCTAGATTTCCCTAAGCACTTCGACGTCGCCACCGTCCAGAAACATATACAGCGCCACGAGCGTCTGGGTTCTTAATGACCCCCGATAGAAGTGAACACATAAAAATACGGAATTTTACACGACGGACACAATGTAACCTCGTTACTGTAGCAGATACTGGCAATGTCCAGACGCTCGAAGGAGCTTAACCAACGTCCTCGTTCATGAGCGATATCATTTAGACGGTTCGACGTCTCCTATATTTTCATCAGTGACCACCATCTTTGGCAATGGCCAAACATTACCTAACCGCGCCAGAACTATTGTCCTGCAAAAGTGAATCTGCACTGGTCCTGACTGTGCTAACTGCTGTCTAGAAAACTATGAAAGTCTTACGAAAGCATTTCCGATTAAAAAAATGTACGAGCTGCTGTCGAGAAATGACGCATCTGCTTGACATGCGGGCCGGTAGATTAGATACCAATGGCACGAGCGGTTTATGCCATCCTGTAGTATAAAGAATTGGGAGTTTGACAAAGTATGCCTGAGAATGAATGAAGTTGACATGACAGAGCACACGCTAGATTTTTTGAGGATGTCAATTTTCCCTGCACTATGACGTTTCGAGCGACTGCGGAATTTTAGATGGATTGTTGAAGTGCTGTCACGGCGAGCGGCGGTTGCGCACGCAGTTTGGGCTCTATTCACCGGTCAACACCACCGGCGCCTTTTCCAGGTCACCATAGTCCGGCTATGTCCGACTGAACGAACTTAGGGGTAAGGGACAGTCTGTCTATGTGCCGACTAACAACAAAGGGACCATACTACTGGCTATGCCCAGTCTACATCAACGGGTTTGGTAGGGAATTCAAGGCTACGCAATCCCTGGGGTCTTTTTCATTTTTTCAACTTATCGCTGTTTCCATTTTCAACACGGGGCATGTTAAAACGCCGACAGAAAGGAGTGCCAGTTACGGAAGAGCCTGTTGTAGACACAATTCCATCTAACAGCGTGCATATAATCAAGCTTGTAGCCTATGTGCCATCACAAATATTGTGGCCCGTTAAATAGTTCTGCGTAAAGAACCTTTCTTAACTCCATTCAGCAAACATAGACACCCGAAAGAATAACACAAAACATTTTTTGTAAAACCTGTGCAACCGCTAGTGGGTTTATGCTTTAGTTCAGCAGACGACCCGACTCGGAACCAGAGGTGTCAATAAAGACACGAGGTCAACATGACGTGATGTACACGCTTACACAGGGACACACCGTCAGCCTTGTTATTGCCAGTGAGAATTGGTCTTGGCACAGAAGAATGTACAAGAGAATGCAAGAAGCACATGAGACGAGCGTGAATGTGTTGGTGATCTGAGTAATTTTGGAGACTTAGACATTGCTAGGTAACGTTTCAGCTAGCCCAGCATAGACAATGGAAACAGCTAAGTAACTGAAATTGAAGAAAAATAAAAATTGCAAAAAGGCACTGACTATTTTATATTAAATAAATGCACAGATACAACCTACATCAGATTAATATTAACACTTGAATTTATATTTAACAAGCATATAACAGATACAACAGCAATAACACTAGTATCTACAGAAATTCCAAAACATACGTGGGCAGAACAATCAAGGACAGCGATGTTAACAGGTGTGATATAGAAGTGTAATCACATTTGAGAAATAAATTATACCTAAACAATTAGAAAAGTTAAAATAGAGTCACAGGTTCAATTCATGCATGAAGTGATACCCAAAATTCCCTTCCCATGGATTCATGTTTTACTACTGGAAGGTATTGCAAGTAGCTTATCCTGTTCAATCCGCCATCTTTTTGATCAAATCACGTGACCTACTGGAAGGTAGCAAGATGTAATTTTACCCAGTATTGTCTTTAAGGCTACCCACTAGTCACTAAAATACAGATTGCCAGTCTTATGCAAAAGCTCAGCGCAATTTCTGCAGCTTTTCTAATGACCTCATAAAGAGATTATGAACTGCTAACAACTGCGACAATTTTGACAACAAACACCCCATGTACCATAAGGCACAATGTCATTACAGCCACCGATCCGGTTCACGACCAGATGGTGTATCATGACAAAAGATGGCCACACGTGACACTTGACATCCCTCATACATAAGAGCCTGTTTCATGAGAGAGACTTGACACTTGAGACATTAATTTGGTCCGATGCTCCATTGTTGAAAAAGGTTTAGCCAAGCAATTATGAGCACATTATAGAAATTATCTCTGACAGTAAAAAGCAGGTATGTGCATATTCTCAGACTTTGCACTTTTGCACAGTGAGATTGAATTGTTGATTTGTGGAGCGTAAGACCAAATTTCAGATTTAAGTCGCTTTTCAGTAAAGCAGCCTTCAGCGGCTGGACTGGAGATACAGACACCCTGGCGCTCCCTGTGTCCAGTGCCAGCATAACATTCAGAACACACCAACATTGTTGAGACAAAATGACCTGAAGTTACCCGTCATGGTGGCTGGGTCGTCACTCATGACCGGTAATGAAGGTGAATTAACAGGAAAGTTAGCATAATAGTCATTCTGTAATAAGAATTGTGTCTCCATCACAACTCTTATCACTTGTTTTTGCCGTTAACAGAATTGGCCGTCATGACGGGAAATGTCATTTTGTCCGTTTATTTTAGTCTTACTGTGACACCTGATGTCTACACTTACAAGTAAAAATGGAGAACGACATTTGGTGAAATTAAATAACGGATAACAACGAAGATGATGAATAAGGATGACAAAAGTGATAGTAAGAAAAAACATGTGCACTGAAACTTGGCGAAATTTAATGATACATGATAACCATCATGATGATGGTGAATGACCAAAATAATGACAAAAATGAAAGAAACAACCATGTACAGTAGATGGTATACCAACAAAAGTGATGCGAAGAATCAGTCAATAAAAGCGCAAACGTCAGTTAATCTCGAGAAACTGGAGAATGGTGGGTAGTAGCGAAAAGCAGATGGTGTGCCTACATACTAAATTTCAGAATGATCCTTCAAATGATAACAAAGCTATGGCTCAAAAAGTGACCGCTGCTAATTTCAACCCAAAACAATAGGCCTCAAGCTAAGGAGGAGACGTGTTGTGGAAAAATTTCATGTCGGTTGGAAAAGATATGCAACGTGTAGAGTGCGAGCAAAGTTCAAGTTAATAGAACAAAAATATGGTATGTGAGGCAACCAACGTACTTGAGTTGATTCTCAGCCATCAGGACCACACACACATCTTGTAGATCTTAAGATCTAGTCAAATATTTAATTTCAAAAAAGCCCGTTACAGGACACTGCAGCTATGGCATGAAAAATTGACCAATAAAAGAGCAGTCACCAGAAAATCTCAAATAAGCCTGAAACTATCATTGCAAGATATGAATAACATACTTCAGATAGCATTTGACAAGATGTATCAACATACCAACATTCACAGAGATCTCATGAAGCAAAAATTCGAAAAATGGCGTCACAGCGACATCTTGCGTCTAATTCAACCCCAAAAGAATAAGCCACGGGCTTTTCACAACATATATATTGTGGGTATATTTTATTTCGACGGAATGAAAAATGTAACCTGTAGAGAGGTTACAAACTAACAAACAAAAAACAAACTTCATGACAGAGCGACATAGTTTGCAAAATTTTATTTGGCCAATTAACCCTCATGTGATGCTTCATCACAACAACAATGATGAGCCATGAGAACTCTTCACAGTTTATATTATATAGTTCCAATAGTTGTAATCTCTGACATCTCTATTTGAAAAACTAAAGCGGTTAAAATAACTTTTTGCGTCTATGAGTAGACTTTTGAATTTTCAGTAACAAGAGACCCAACAAGGAATGTCAAGATCACATGGAGAATAGTTCTCAGTCTCCGTACCACATCAAGGTACACACTGAAGTATGGGGCTCGGCGTGCATCTTCAAGCAGAGTGCTGCCACCTATTGTCGCCGGGTTCTTTTTGACGGGGTTTCAATATCAGCTGGCTTTCTTTTTCTTCTACTTGAATCACTATGAAAACAATTCAAGAACAAATTGTGTAAACCGGGAATTTATGGTGAAATTTGCTTACTCGAAACGAGATTATTCTTTGAAATCAAATCAGGTTGTGGACAACAGCTTTGACTTCCGGTGTTTGGTTTTTGAAAAAAGTTAAGGAGATCAATTTAACAGAGGAGATGAAATAATATTTTAAACATAAGGCATCAAGCTGGTCACATTTAATTTGATTACCTGTGGCAATAAAAGACATTTAAGAGACATCAAGCTGGCCAAGTCCAGATTGAATAGCTATGACAAAGTAAGACAACGATATCAGAACACATCAAGTTGGTTACACTCAATTTGATCATCTGTGGAAACGAAAGGCAACTGGGACAAGGAAAGCCAAATGAGTAGANGTATGTTTCGAAATATCGTGTGTCTTTTAATTATGTCGCTAGGTCAGTTACTGTATCTATGTTCAGTAGAGAGTAGAGTTTTGTTCAGAAAGTATGAACGCAACGGAATAAAGACCGTGAACAATGAAAAGTGTCGTGTATTCAACAAATTCTGTATAACAGAAAACTTGCTCCCGAAGTACAGTCAGTTCAAACAACACAGTACATGAAACTCTGCACAATGAAATAGTATCCCTCACTTGTTGCCTGAGGTCATCATTTCTTTGACCTCGTTGATGTAGTGATCAGACACACTTGGCACGGGATCGTCGGACAAGAATGCTGCAAGGTATTCTGGTTTGACACACGGGATCCCCGCTTCCAGAAGGCGATTGAGGTTGACCTGCGGAAAATGACCACACATTGACAATTTATGGACATGTTCAAAACTGATGTCACCAAGTCAAAAAAATTACATCATATTAAAGTGTCGAGACTCCAATTAGAAACTAATTTTAAAAGCTCTCAGTGCAACCCACGATGATAAAACAGTAGGCCAGAAATTGTGATGCAGTCATATACGTGAGGTACGACTAACCCTTCTGGTCACATCACTGGTACTCTTGTGCTTGGTACGCCAAACACTTATCAGTCTCTTTGTGTTTGGAAAACTTGGTTACATTGCACAGTAAAAGACAAAGGAAAGCTTGCTTGACAGGCAAAGTAAGACTTGAAAATGTGAGAACACGCAGTTATGTTGGCAGTCTTTTGTTCAATCTAATTAAAGTTCTGAAGACATGAAACTAGATTTCAAACTGAAATAATAGTAAAATAGTTAAGCATACAAAGAATATGAAACTCAATAAACACATGAATACACATTTTTCCTACACGATAATAAGCCAACATTAGTTACGACATGCCACAAAAAAACTCAGTTTTAAGAAGGGTTGTACCGTGAATCTTTTTATTTCCTCACCTCATATTTGATCTTGGTCAGCTCAAGAAATGCGTGAGTCACCTGAGAAAGGTTATTGAAGGGAGGCCGTGTGGAAACTACCCTAGCGCCCCCTGCCTCCAGTAATCTCTTGAAGTTGTCATTCTTTGACGTGCACAGTATCACACACCACTCACGGAAAGCCCCTCGACCCGACAAGCCTCCGCTACCACTGCGTCGAGTCTCCTGCTCGATTCTGACACGCCACCTATGGGCTGACTGCGCAAGCTTACTGGCCTGATTCGACAGACTCATAAGCAGAGACTCTGTGCCTGGTCCACCCCATTCAAATTGCTCCTCCTACAGCACAGAAAACACAGTGCCTGATGCAACTATATCATTCAGCTTTAGCTTAAGCAGACTTCATCATTATAGTGCACTCACACTGGTAGATGTGCACATCGGCAGGAGGATTGTGGGTAAAGAGCCTCACTAAGAGAAGGGTTGTGAACCAATTTATCAAGCAGTATGTATAAAACAGAAAACCTATTAGAGCACGGTATACTGCACGTGTGCAAGAAGGATCATGATGTAGAAATGTGTCTAACGTCGGTAATGATTACATGACTGCGCCTCTAAATTCCAGTTATGATCTCTAATCCCCAGTTCCGGGGCAACAAACATTAAGCCCATGATACAAATTCTATACCTGCGCTAAACCCTAAACTCAACACATGCCAAAGATACTACATACTTGGGGACAGATTCCCCATCAGAACACATGGTCTGGGTCTGTAATTTGGTCACCAGGCATGAAGTATTTTCAGTGCATGTGTGGAATTTGTTCCACAGGGTTTGTATTTATTGGTCCAGGTCTGGGGTTTAGGGGGTATCGAAGCTACAATTTAAAGGGGCAATAGTCTGATATAACGTGCCTGCATTTTAAGAACCAGTTTGATGCCCGTTATTTAGTGGGGAAAATTGGTTCTCAAAATTCGGGCATGTTGTATCAGACCATTACCATTTAAAGGTATGGCCATGGAGTATGCTATCAGCTTTGGACAAAGGGAATGAAAAGTAATAACTAAGAAATATTACATTATAAGCCATGAGGTGAAACTCACATCAACAAATCTCTTCTCTTGATCACATGCTTCAAAGTAGGATTTGTGCAGAACCCAAGAACCAGTAGCGATGCAGGCCAAAAACTTTTCATTCCTTGTCGGCGAACCTAAGATGAAACAAAGAAGTTTCTTTTTTTAAATTCCGACACAATTCAACTATTGATCATTCTTAAGGTAGGTGGATACACAAAAAATACTTTTGACTGTTTCTTACATTTTTATATCATCCTAATCTTCAATTCTTCATTCACATTATACTGAAGAAAAATAAAACCATTCTGAAAATCCAAAGTTTTTTTATTAATTATATTTGACCAAGCTTCAGTAAGTCATATGGCTTAAGTGCTCACCAGCTCAGTGACTGACAAGTGGGGCAGAGCTTATACCAGGACACTAATTCTAATCTAAACCTGTCAACAAACATTGCGTAACCAGGCAATCGAGAATGCTGTACTCGCCAGCTGATATTGATGTTGTAGCAAGCAGGGCTTGGAATGACCAATGACAAAAAACGCGGAAACTTTTACGGCCCAAATCATGCCCGCTAACCAGCCTTGAAATGGTCAATGTGAACCTTTCCTCGCCAAAAATCGGGAGGACTAAAAAAAAAAAAAAACGTTACCACCATCAGTAGCATGCGTCTGCGTCCTTTTAGCTCGCCCGTCCACTCCCAACCCCACACATTTTTGGCTGCAGAGCGGTAGTATTTGTCGCCGCGCTTAACAATAACACGAGACGCCATTGAAAATCCCACCACGCTGTCCCAGGTGCCCCGGCAATGTTGACAATTTACGTTCCTCCGAAACATAAAGAGCAACTTCCGCTTTTCGAGGTGAACGTCGTCTGCAACGCCGCGGTAAGAAAGGAATTTGCCTCGGAAATTTTATATCAAATCCGATTTTTTTACGCGGAAATATTATAAAAAAAGCGGACAGCACATTTGAAAAAAGCGGAAATCCGTGTTTCCGCGGAAAATTGCAAGCCCTGAGTACATCAACAAAAATTGGAACAGAATGACCATGCATTCTGAACAAATTTTGGCCTCAAGTAGCAATCGAAGCCCACTTAACTTCAAAGCCGTTTTTCTCGGCTCGTGATTTCACGTTAGTGACAAGATTCTCAGGCCTATTTTCGCAACACGTGGGTCAATTTTTACGAAATTTGCAAATTTGAAATCCTCTAGGACTGAAGCAAAATCCTGTGCCAGGGTTTTTTGATACACGGACCAGATTTTTAGTTATTAGACGGAAAGTGACCAAATGACAGAAAGTGGCGTGTGTAAGTAGAATATTGCATAAGGAAACAGTTGATGATAATCCCTGTGCATTTTGATAAAAAATCGAGGTAAAATTGGATTTTTTGTAAAATAAAAATTACGATTTTTTAAAAAAAACGAACTACAATAAAAACATTTTCTTTCCATTTTTGTCACTTTCAGAGTCATTTCTAACTAGTAAAACCCCCTTTATACTTATTTTAGATAGGAACCTGGAGATTTGACCAGTGTATACACCTACCTTAAGAAAGATTAAATTTCTTTTACCAAAAGACACTAGTTTTTTTGTAAGCACGGTTGTGTTCTCTTGAGTGAGAAAAAGAAAAAAGAGCTTCCCCTAAGCCGACCCAACACTTACCTACAACCAAGTGTGTACAGTCTGCATCATAATACAATGAGTCCAGCACCCGCCCACCCAGCTGTTCCACTATGGCCCCATAGTGGTCTCGCTCCTGAAATTGTATTAAGAGGTGACATCACGTCGGTATATTCACGTATACGCCGCACTTAACAGGGTATTAAACAAGTGGTTGCATCAACAAACAGCATTGAATTTATACCACAATAATTTTTAAGCTTGAGAAGACCTGACAGTTGGTTATTGTTTCAGATCTGGCTCATCAAGTTTGCCCATCACAGAGGGTTAACTTCAACCACCAAATCATGTTGTAGCCGATTATTTCAACATTCACGGAATCAGTAGTTGCCCTTTGTTAAGACAAACGTGTTTAGAACACCACTGTAGTTTCTGGTTGATGGCTTCACAGACAGTTGTATTTGCTGTATAGATTTCGATCATCAGGTGTCGTAATGAAGTAAATTGCCAACACACAGAACTGTTTACCTGATGATTGAAAACTGTACAGAGAACATGAGCAATTGTCTGTGAAGGTGTCCAACAGGAAATACAGTGGTGTTTTTAATCAAGTTTATACAAGGAATGGATATGAATACAATGACACTGCTTTGGAATAGCAAATACGGTCAAGAAAAAAGCTACTTTTGACACCCGAAACTGGTTTATGGAAGTATTAAATACGATTTGTACTGACAAAAGGTGTTTTTTTGTTTCCATGTGTTTTCCAGAACATAATTTCCATTTTCCACGTGTTTTAAAGGGCGTAACTTTCAATTTCATTTTCCACAAGCCAGCTATTTTCTCACACAAAAGTAGCCATAAAGAGCTCTTTGACTGATTGTAGCCAGGCATAACAGACTGTATGAACAGGCCTCGCAAAATGGCGTGTTTTTATTTATCTTATAAAAATTTTGACACGTTTCGATTTACATGGAAATNTATAACGTCAAGTTTTCCATGATGAGTGTGTACCACTGAAGGTTAAAAACAAAACAAAACCCAAGCTGATTCTGGTCTAGAACTCAAAAAACAACAAGCATGTTACTAGACGACATTGACGAACATTAAGTTCTTGGTCTCGAGGAAAAATTACCCAAAACTGGATGCAGTGTAGCACCTGACTCAAAAACACACCGTTCGTACTTTGGCACATTCTCTCCGCAAGGTGGAAAGTTACACAACACTATCACATATTCCCTGTGAGACAACACCCACACACCTCACAAGTCTGTCTCAGAACACCATGCAATCTCATCTAAGGCACATATTCACCAATGAAAAGCTTATTGTGTCAAGACAATGAGGACGGAAAATGTTCCAAGACAGTTTACCTGAGGGCTCATTCCAGAAAACAGGAACACAGGTGAGGGCCTCTCCACCACAAACGGTTCACTCTCAGTCTCTACCATGATAACAGGCTGGGGAGACTGAACACGTACACCAGGCTGAATGACAGGGAAGGCTACAACAAGTTGAATGAGTAATACTAATACTAATACTAATACCACTGTGACAATCATTTGAACATGTAATATTATATCCACACCAAGTGAAATTTGTAATTAAATCCATCACAGTTCTAATGTGAAACATCAAACCCACGACAATTTGGAAGACATGTAATATTAAATTTAAGCCAAAACAATTAGAATGTGCAATATTAAAGTTACAACAGTCCTTAAGTGCCATAATTTACATCATGATAACAATTCAAGATGTCAAATTAACATAAAACACACTTACGGCTTGCTGTACAATTTTCATTTAAGTGATGCAATTAAAAAACAAAATAACAATATAATGTCAAATCAAGATTTGCTGTCTTGTTGCTAAGAATCACGCATCATTCTTAGTTAGATACACAAGACAAAGTTATTATAAGTATCAGTGCTTACCTAAAGATGGCGCCTCAGGTGTAGGGGTCCTGTGATCTGGCGGGCTTTTCACAGCAGGTGTTACAGATGTTACATCTTGAAACTATAACAGATATATGTGCCATTGACATTAGACATCACGGATGGAACATTATCATCTGTTACCCGTTACCTGTTTAAAAGCATGAAAATTTTGAGACATCCAGTTGAGAAAACAGATCAAGTTTGAGTCTAATACTGGAATAAAAACTTAAAAATTTAGCGACGTTGCGTCCGCATCTCACGGACTTCAGCTTGGCTAGTGACATTATCGTTATTCTGGCCAATTGGTGGCGTTTTGACCAGACACGCTCTATTACCTGTTTGCTGATGTACCGTTACGATTGATCGTTAGCCACCAAGATTGCACACAATCCCACGATTAGAAGGCAGATTCATTACTAAAAGTTAATTGAAATAATCCTGAAAACGATAATTATGCAGCCAACTTTTCCAATCAAGCATTCCCATCCATAATGAAAATAGGTTTCAGTCAATGGACCACCTGCCAGGTAAGAAAACAACCCACGGCATAACAACACTACCTGGACATAACACCTTTTCTGTGATTGGTCAAATGCAATCTGAGTTATCCTATAATCTTGATGGTGGAAATGAAGGTGACATGACACACGTGTGCATGTACATGTATAAGGACAGTATATTCTGCTGATCTTACATGATTGTGTACACTAATCCTCACCCTGAATTGAATGGTATCTGAGTCATTGCCACTCCTACGTCCCCCACCCTCCTCATCGACGTCCGAGTACTGTGCGTTAACTGGCGCTGGACTCAGTGACTCACTGTTCTGAGTGGGACTGTTGGCGCGCTCTAGTGCCTCAGCCAACTTGATTTGTTCAAGGCGACCTGTTGGGTCATCCCAGGTCACCTGCACGCTCTGAGACGCCTCCGTGTTGAGCATGAGGGCTGGTGACACCTTGCCTGTAAATGATGACAAGCATTTGACACAACTATGTGACATTTATAGAAAGTATTTCAAAGATGGACGGCATCCGGACTTGAGCACAATGGTTGTTTTGTGGAATTGGTGATTAATAATTTGGAAATGTTTCTGGGCCTAAGCTAGTGATACTTGAAAAAGAGAGCTGACTTTAAAAGAAATACATTCCTGAATTGGTAGCCAGCGAAGTGATTTTAATGCAGGTCTCACTGTCAAATGTACAGGTGTTATGTACATCTTTTGTGAACTTCTTTTGATGGTAGAAACCAAGTGCTATCATGACAGTGTATATCTGAACATCACTATGTTACATTACACCAGCCCAGAACAGTCCTTTAATACAAACAGGGACTCATTTGTTATATGAACCAATCAGATCTGAACAGTACCGGTTTGAAACACACAGCAAAATGTCCAAGAATGACCACCATTGCTATTTGAAGTTGCAGTAAACCTGTCGGAACAAAGACTTACTCTGCAACTTATGTGCTTTGAAGAAGTCGCACGACAGCACTGTCTAATGCATTTAGAGACCCAATAGCACTTATTGCGTGGAGGAATGAAAGTACTAGCTATGTAAATGTATGGGCCACGTAAATGTACAGGCTACGAAACTGTAACGGACACATAAATGTAATGGACACGGAAATGTAACGGACACATAAATGTACCAGCCATGTAAATGTACTGGCCACGTAAATGTACCGGCTACGTAAATGTACTGGCCACGTAAATTTAATGGACACGTAAATGTAACGGACACATAAATGTACCGGACACGTAAATGTACCGGACACGTAAATGTAACGGACACATAAATGTACCAGCGATGTAAATGTACTGGCCACGTAAATGTAACGGACACGTAAATGTACTATGTAATTGTACTAGCTATGTAAATGTTTCATGTATACCTGTACTTCTTGTGGTCCTTTGACGTTGCCGTGATGATGGCCTACTGCGTGAAGATGTACTTTGCTCTGATGATGTGTTTAGCTGGTTATTCCCTACAAAATAAGAAAGTTGGTTACTTACGATAACCGCAAATGAATGACATCACGTTAAAGATTAACCACGGTTCAAACCGGACTAAATCTCTGGGCCTAAACTCAAGCCTGTTCTCAGCTTTCTCATTTTTGTTTATAAGCGTAATTTAGATATTGTGTTACGCACGGTCATTAATGAACTACACAAATGAACTGTAAGGAGTAACAATAACCTGACAAATACAGTACACAGCACTCTGCTCATGTAAAGCTGTTACAGTACAAGGTACAAGTAATTGAACAAAATACCAATTCCCCGTCATGACAGCTAATTCTGTTAATAGCAAAAATTACTGGTCACGACTATTATGGCGACAAACTTTTGCTTGCAGAAAGGTTTAGCCACCTTACTAACTTTCCTGATAATTCTCCTTCATTCTCAGTCATGAGGGAAGGTTACTCTGACGATCGGCTTCAGCCCAGCTGTCATGAAGGGAAATGACGAGTCATTCTGTCTGAATACTTTTGGCACGTAAAGTAACATTCAGGTAAATGTAATGTGTAACGTAAAGAAATACTCTGGTGTACTTAAAATAATGACAATGTTAGTGTTCAATCAAGAGGTAGCAACTTTACCACTAGGCCACACCACCTGCACTGATCACCTGACTGATAATTAAACTATAACCACACAACTCACCATTGTTGCGCTGCCTACTTTTCCTTCGAGATGATTTTTGAGCTCTACAAACAGAAATAGAATTTCATACAGTATCCAAGAGAACATACCTCACAATGACCAGTTTACATCTAAAACAGTCTGGTTATTTTCACCTTTGGATGAAATACCAAAACCGACCTAGTAGTTGTTGTCGCTACGATATAGAGCCATCAAACTTATCACTGTTTAAGATTTCATCTGAACGACATCCAAGGAATATTACAAGTAGACAAACCGAGGTCACAGAAATGGTACAAGTTGATTAGACATCTATAATCATGAAGTACTATCCAAAATTTAGAATTCTGGTTAACAAGGACTTCTCTTCAAATCTGGAATCTCTAGTTTCACAATCCTAGTTCAAACTCACTTAGTGGCCTCTATAGCACTTTTAAGTTGTTTACTGATATCATTCATGGCCATATCGCCGGCGACATCTTCTGGCTGTTCGGCATCCACACACGCTTGCACCATCTCGTCGTCACTGTCGCTCGTACTTGAAAATGCTGGCTTGTCTTTTCTGGTGGCACCCTCTGCAGGGTTTTCCACAGCCAAGGAGACGGAGGATTCATTTTTGGTTGTTCCAATAGGCTTTGTTGGGCTATCCGATCGCGAGGCGGCGCTTTCTCTGTCTTTTCTTGGACTACAAGAAATATATATCACTTACAATAAACAGGAACTTGAAACAAACAAAATAACTATGAGAACAGCGTGTGCAACAACACTTTTATAAAAGGCAAAAACACCACGTTATTTTAACTGGTCTCAAGGTATTACACTTCATGTCTTGCAGCGCGCCACACTTTTCCGCATATTTTCAATTTGCAGCCAAACCTTTTTGTTAAAAAATCTCTCAACATAGTGGCAGTATCCTAACCCTTTAACACTGAGTTATTGTTGTTACAGCTACTGTATTATATATAATGTCATAACCGTCTGGGTATCTTCACCATTATTGCTCAAGGATTTAGAAACAGAACACCACCCCCAAAATTGTCCACACAATACTTGTAGTTTAGTTGCCATCACAACCCTCTGAATGCATTTCTAACATAAAGCAACCATTGGTCACAAGCCATCAATAGTTTACCAAGGAGCAAATAAACAAGAAAAGGCTTTTTGAAAGGAAGGACCTAATATGAATTGGTTCAAAACAAAGTTTATCTGATTGAAAAAACATGCTGCATGCACGGTTAATTGCTCTTCCATCAGGTAGAGGGCACCAGGAGTCAGCAATAGTATGTGACCTTTAGTCTTTGTTTTGCAAACATCTCCAAGAAACATAACCTGCCTTTTAACGGGTTCAGCCATGGGCACAACTTCCTGTTTGTTTCTGACCGACCTCCGAGTATTGCGGGCTGGTGTTTCCTGTTTGGTCTTCACCACAGCCTGCAAAGAGTGACATCTTGAATACATTATGATCTTGACCAAATACGATCAGGTAATACTAAGCTTTTGTGTGCAAAAGTTTGTGTTGTGCTCGCGTGTCCAGCTTCGGCATTGCTGACCTCTTGTGATGCGAATAAGTATCTTGTTCCAGTCAGCATGTCGCATATCACAACTCATTACAGCCAGCTGTTATCATTTTGCCAGCTATGAACAGGAAATAGTGTTTGTAACTGAAACAATAGCACTTTCAATGATATTCTCCTTATTTTACCTTTGCTTAATTATGAGCATAAGACAACTGTTACACCTCATTGATCCTGAGTTGAGCAATTTTTTATATTTAATACGAGCAGATAAGGAAATATGCATGTTTAAGCAAATGCAGAACAATAGAACAAAATTTGTTCACATTTGTAAGATTCGTAACACATAAAATCGTTCTAATACTGCACACTTTAAAACATGGAAATTGCCCTGCATGCTTAGATAATAATGATAACAACTTTTTGTGAGCTGCAAGTGAAGAGTAAAGCCAAAAAGATCCACTAGAGGTCAACACTTGTAACATACCAACTGCATGCTTGGGTTGAAGTTGTGGGGAAACAGAGCTTCATCGACTCTGGCCTGTTGTTCAGAACACTGGAACAAGCAACATGATGATGGTGACAATAGTTTTATTTAAATGAACGTTAATGACCTAATAACACTAATAACAAAACTGCTGAAATGTAAGTGTGGCTGCATACTAAATACGATGAATTTCACTTGAAAAGGCAATATTAATATTTTTGAAAGAGGGATTTCACTTTGTCCAAATGAAGAGGTTAAACACAAGCAAGTAAAAGTGAGACTTTCTATCTGTTATTCATGATGCAGACAGACAGGAGTTTAAAAATATGAAACCTACAATTAGTATAGACTACATTATGCTTCACATTGCCATAGAAAGAAATTGACAAAATTTGACAAGCTCGATAAATAGCGCGGNCAAAAACACCACGTTATTTTAACTGGTCTCAAGGTATTACACTTCATGTCTTGCAGCGCGCCACACTTTTCCGCATATTTTCAATTTGCAGCCAAACCTTTTTGTTAAAAAATCTCTCAACATAGTGGCAGTATCCTAACCCTTTAACACTGAGTTATTGTTGTTACAGCTACTGTATTATATATAATGTCATAACCGTCTGGGTATCTTCACCATTATTGCTCAAGGATTTAGAAACAGAACACCACCCCCAAAATTGTCCACACAATACTTGTAGTTTAGTTGCCATCACAACCCTCTGAATGCATTTCTAACATAAAGCAACCATTGGTCACAAGCCATCAATAGTTTACCAAGGAGCAAATAAACAAGAAAAGGCTTTTTGAAAGGAAGGACCTAATATGAATTGGTTCAAAACAAAGTTTATCTGATTGAAAAAACATGCTGCATGCACGGTTAATTGCTCTTCCATCAGGTAGAGGGCACCAGGAGTCAGCAATAGTATGTGACCTTTAGTCTTTGTTTTGCAAACATCTCCAAGAAACATAACCTGCCTTTTAACGGGTTCAGCCATGGGCACAACTTCCTGTTTGTTTCTGACCGACCTCCGAGTATTGCGGGCTGGTGTTTCCTGTTTGGTCTTCACCACAGCCTGCAAAGAGTGACATCTTGAATACATTATGATCTTGACCAAATACGATCAGGTAATAAGCTTTTGTGTGCAAAAGTTTGTGTTGTGCTCGCGTGTCCAGCTTCGGCATTGCTGACCTCTTGTGATGCGAATAAGTATCTTGTTCCAGTCAGCATGTCGCATATCACAACTCATTACATCCAGCTGTTATCATTTTGCCAGCTATGAACAGGAAATAGTGTTTGTAACTGAAACAATAGCACTTTCAATGATATTCTCCTTATTTTACCTTTGCTTAATGATGAGCATAAGACAACTGTTACACCTCATTGATCCTGAGGTGAGCAATTTTTTATATTTAATACGAGCAGATAAGGAAATGTGCACAGTATAAGCTTGTGTTCAATATGCAGAAAAATAGAACAAAATTTGTTCACGTTTGTAAGATTCGTAACACAGAAAATCGTTCAAAACACTGCACACTTTAAAACACGGAAATTGCCCTGCATGCTTAGATAATAATGTTAACAACTTTTTGTGAGCTGCAAGTGAAGAGTAAAGCCAAAAAGATCCACTAGAGGTCGACACTTGAAACATACCAACTGCATGCTTGGGTTGAAGTTGTGGGGAAACAGAGCTTCATCGACTCTGGCCTGCTGTTCAGAACACTGGAACAAGCAACATGATGATGGTGACAATAGTTTTAGTTAAATGAACGTAAATGACCTAATAACACCAATAACAAAACTGATGAAATGTAATTGTAGCTACATACTAAATATGATGAATTTCACTTGACCAAGGTAAAATTAGTGTTTTTGAAAGAGGAATTTTGTCCAAAAAAAGAGCTTAAACGCAAGCAACAAAAAGTGAGACTTTCTATCTGCTATTAATGATGCAGACAGACATGATATGAAACCTACAATTAGTATAGACTACATTATGCTTCACTTTGCCATAGAAAGAAATTGACAAAATTTGACAAGCTCGATAAATAGTGCGGATCCTACCTCCACAAAGGATAGATTCAAACAGGACAGATTCCTGGATCCCATCTGTGTGTCGACTATTTTGGCCAGAACTAATTGCACAAAAATTAATCACAAGTCACAACATCATACAACAGTTCACTTACCATTGTCAGCCAATGAGGGGACACTATGCACTTTCCCTGGTCCCTGGCCAGGCGGAATTCTTTGGTTGTGTCATTGGCTCTTCCCTGAAAACAAATTGACAAAACCTTATAAAATTCAGTACATAATTACTGTAATCACTACACTTCATCCTGGTGTATAACAAAATTCAAGGTTAAACAACAAATTACTATGATGTGAACACTCCCTACTTTATCTGCATAAAATCTTTCAATGAATTGCAGGTAAGAAAAAATTAAGGAAATTGGTTATCTTTGTTATCAAGGTTTGAATTCGTTAAATAACTTTTTATTAAATTTAACTTGTTAAATGCATTTATCGTCATTATTTTGACACTTGTCTCTTTATTTTGAAACCAGTCCTTAGGGTTTATTTTGCATTACTCATCTCTATTTATAGCCTCTAGGGCCTACTTTTGTATTCATACGTTTCTCTACGCGACTCCTGATTGGTCGCCCATATTTCCTTTGTTCTATTCAACATGGTCTCTCATTCAGCCACCTACCTCGTCATCTACAAGACCTACGTTCTTTCTCTTCATTTTTTCCCCACCCCCCATCCCGGGTGTCGGTTCCACTTTCTCTTTGCTTATACATTTCCTGTTTTGTTTTCATGTTCTGTACTTTTCCTTTAAGCCCTTCAGGCAGTTTTTTTGTTTTGTTCCCTCTTGCAGGGCTATTCATTGTACACGCCGGTGGGCGTTTTTTGCATGCCCATCTTGCAGAGTCTTAGTTAGTTTTATCTATTACGTCATAATAAATGACAATATTCACAATCCTCCTCTTGTTTTACTCTGCAACATATCTCGTGGCGTACCCCGGGCAAAATAGATAACGATAAAAATATTAATTGTAGTCCCATAAAGCTATGTTTTTAACATCTTTGATGATCACAGAATCTTTGTGCTGAAAATAATACCCAGCTGTTCGTAATCATGTGATTGTTTTTCTACAAAATCTGTGTTTTTTATGGAGATCGCAATAATTTCCATACAGTTACATGATTTTTTTCATGTGAAATGTGAATTGTGTTTATTTTTCTATTAGCTACCAAGATGTGTCTGGAATTTTCTTTTAAATTATTTTAGCCACAAACATCCAGTCAAAAATGAAGACGGCAACATTGCTTGAAAAATGGAAGTCTTATTTTTGACACCCGAGCTCTCGGGGTAAAGGACCTTCTAAAGGAATAATAACTTACAAGTTTTGTGTGAAAAAATGACAGTTGTGTAAATTAACGCAATCTCCGTGAAAACTCAAGATAGTTTAGAAAATAAGCAGTCACTTGAATACGAACATTTGGGCATTGCTTTCGTGCACATAAGACTGCGTGATCATAAAGTGTAATTTAAAAATATGTTTACGTCACCTAAAAAATTCTGTCCTTAATGTAACAATGTACCTAATCAGTCTCATCTACTTCCACACTCAAATTAGAAATGACTTCTAGACTTGAGAAGAAATGACGATTCATAATTACTTCTCACCAGTCTCATTATTCTGAAGGTGATTGGCCGTCAAGGGAATTAATGTTTTCAATACCAGAAAATGGCAAATAGGGGTTGCAAAATCAAAATCGAACTGCGCCAATTGAAGTGAGATGGGACGAAACAAACGTACCTGAAATATGAAGTGCGTGCAGCTCTTGTCGTAAGTCCAACGATAGTCGGCACCCAGTGAGGCCGCCATGTTGTTGTACTCGCTCTGTTTAGAGCTGAGCTTTTTACTGACGGCGATCACGACACCATGTAGTGGGGCACTGGGCTGGGACTGAAAGAATAAGTCATATGAGATAATATTAACTAGTTGATATGAGTATTTATTAGTATTACCAACATTTAAGTGAATAACAACTTGATGTGACTGTATTATTAATCTTTTTCAGGTTAACACATCTTAAAGGTGCATTTTGCCCTGTTAACTTGACTAAAACACAACAGGAGTATCAAGGCCATCTGTGACTAAAATACAACAGGTGCATCGAGGCAATCTGTGACTAAAACCCAACAGGAGTATTGAGGCCATCTGTGACCAAAACACAACAGGTGTATCGAGGCAACCTGTAACTAAAACCCAACAGGAGTATCGAGGCCATCTGTGACTAAAACACAACAGGTGTATTGAGGCAATCTGTGACTAAAACACAACAGGAGTATCGAGGCCATTTGTGACTAAAACACAACAGGAGTATAGAGGCCATATGTGACTAAAACACAACAGGAGTATCGAGGCAATCTGTGACTAAAACTCAACAGGAGTATCGAGGCCATATGTGACTAAAACACAATAGGAGTATTCAGGCCATCTGTGACTAAAACACAACAGGAGTATCGAGGCAATCTGTGACTAAAACACAACAGGAGTATCGAGGCCATATGTGACTAAAACACAATAGGAGTATTCAGGCCATCTGTGACTAAAACACAACAGGAGTATCGAGGCCATATGTGACTAAAACACAATAGGAGTATTCAGGCCATCTGTAACTAAAACACAACAGGAGTATCGAGGCCATCTGTGACTCAAAAAATCCTTCAGATCTCATTGGGGTTTGCCAACCCTGAAATTGTGAATTGAAAAGTGGCGCATGTTCCCACTGCCCGTGACTTCAGATGGTAATGGAAATGGAATCCTATCATGGTCAAGGATATGAGACCGGTTTTATGAGAGTAAGCTTAATTTGATATTAGATTTCAAGCCAGCTGAACAGGGTGTAATTTTTACATTTATCACTGTCACCATGGTTAGCTTATCTCAATTGTTAGTTAACATAAAACACTTGACAAGTAAACTAGTTCTTAAAGTGACATTACCGGTGAGAGAAGTAATGTTCTGAAATCAGCCATACTACTGATCACCTTAACTGCACTCGGGAAATGATAGAGTATTTTAAGCATATTTAAAATGTAAAGCCACCAGCCTTGATTTCAAATAATGTCTGGCAAATTTCAATGAGAATTGAATATTTATAGTAAAATCACAAAAACACAACAGATTTTATTGCTCTTGTCAAAGCTAATAACTTTAAGAAATTTTGTACCGTCCAATATTAATTTCAAAAATATGTTTTTCAGCCATAAAAATTAAAGAAATCAGCCAATCAGTTGCCCTTTTGTAAAACAATCAGCTTCTGCTACGCATAACACAGTCTTTCAAGACAGAACACAAAACTGGACTTTAACAGTTCTATGATACAGGTCTACACGGTAACTTCAAAAAATCAATTTTACAAGCACATAGCCTTGCGTCTAAGATTGTGGTAATGATGATGACACCAACATCAATCCATAATGACAACTTTGACAGTGCACACCACATCTGTCAGAGCTCACCAAAGGAATGTCTTGAGTGATCTGAGAGGTTATAGTCTTTCTCTCTTCCCCATCCGCCAGTGTGCTGTTCTTGATGGCTATAGCCAACTGCTGTCCCAAAAGTTCATCAAGGGGCTATAACAAGAATGTAGAAATGGGATAAATGTTCAATAATGTTTAGTAAGACATCATTTTGATCTTTTGGACCCACACAAATGCAATAAAAACGTCAATATTAAAAACAAATAAAAATTAGGCTAGATTTACGTAGCCCAGAAATTTTTTTAAGCACTTCAAAAATTATTACTTGCCTATGGACCCCACCAATCCTTCTTAATTCCCTGAGAGCACACAATGGGTGCCATCCTTGTTGGGGCACACATAATTTTTTAAAATTTCAAGTGATAAATTACCCCCCTTGATTACTTGAATCGGAAAATATTCAAGACCTACAAAGTTTTTGAAAACATGTCGCAACTGTGCATTTCTATTCTTAGTTGTGGGTCCAAATCATATCATAGCAGTGGCAGAAACATCTGGACAACCTTAAAGGGTTCTATACCACTTTAAAGGCACAAAATGTATACTTAGGAATATGTAAGTCAAAACAGACTTTCGAATGTTACATATCACAATGTAACTGGTTTCAAATTATTATTTCTCATTAGGTTTCTGTCTTCAAATTGTCACCCACCAAGTTCAGAAGCAATTTATGACCTAAATTAAACCTTCTGAAGCCACTGAACTAGAAAAACAAGATCAAATATTATTTTCAAAAAGGTATTTACCAGACTGCATTTACGTGCATGGGCCCTTTTTCGTGACCTTGCTTGACCTTCAGGAGTGTCTAGAGCTGACAAAAACTCCTGGAATGCGAAATGTAAACAACATCAAATAGCACAGACAAAACAAACGTTTATATTGCATTCTAAAAAAACAATAACATTCACCAGTCTCAACAAGCGCATGAAGGTCATTACGTGCTATTTATTAATGTGGTATTTAATAGAAAGATAACGACCCCTCAGTACATGAAGGTCATTACAGGTTATTTATTAATGTAGTATTAAATAGAAAGATAACGACCCCTCAGCACATGAAGGTCACTACGTGTTATTTATTAGAATGTGGCATTTAGTAGAAAAATAACGACCCCTCAGCACATAGAAGTAAATAAAGAGAGTTGTACCTCAACATCAAACGATGGTTTGTACTGGACGTCCTTTTTTAGGAACTTGCCTGGTGTGTCAATACCAGCTTTGGACCGGGGACTCGACCTCAGAGGGGTCTTGTTCTCCTGTTTCAGTTGCTGTAAACGGAACAGGGAAATACATTCAATGACTATTCATATGCCAAGTACACCAATTACAGTCACAGTTTTCAAAAACATTGACAATATCTTGGAAGTTATCGAGTTCATGGCAAAATTTGTGGCTCAAAGTTGGGGAAATAAAAATTATGGTCTTATCACCTAGTCTATCTAAAAATGAGAAAAAGTTAACCAACTAAACTAAAAAATTAGCAAACAGAAAAACAAAAATTACAAAATCTTTGGCAGGACATTAAACCGTTCATTTTGGGAAAACATATAAACTATTTGTGATCTTAAATCTAACTGTAAAAGCAAGCATAAGAGTATGCATTTGCAAAACGTTTCAAAATCAGGTTTAAGAGGCTACACATAGGAAGCCCCGCCCTTTGAAAGTATTGGCAACAGAGACTTAGATTTAACTCAAAGCAAGAAGACTTGGGCAACAATGGAATGTACTCAAAAGATAGCCATAACCACTTGTTGACTAGTCAAACACAAGATGCAAGTTTCACAGATGACAATTTTGACATTTCTATCAACAAATTTTACAAATGCTAGAAATGCAACGAAATTTTGTTAAAGTCGACTTAAGCTGCTTGAAACTTCCACTTTACAACAAATTTTAAAAAAGTTTAAACAATAACGTACCCGCACGCGATTGTTATCAGCTTTCATGGCCACTGGAGTCTTAAAGCTGGTAGACTCCACCTTCAAGGAAGTTGGAGAACGTTTTCCACTTATCTCCCCTTGGTTTTCTACCAGTTGTCGACCAACAGGAGGTGCCTCATCTTTGGCAGACTGTGAATTGTGTTGAACTCTATCTTCAACAGTGACAGGGGAGTTAACTCTACCTTGTGCATTTACAGGGGAGCTAACTCTACCATCTGCAGTAGCAAGGGGGCTAAGTACGTTAGCCTTATGAATATTCTCCTTTTCTTCTGCACGGAATTCTACTCGCGTATTTGTTGTGTCCATGACTGTTGTGTCAGTGGACTCGTTGTACAGTTTGTCGATGAGATAGTCATTTTCGTTACACTTTTGACCCGAGCGTGCACAGGCAAACAACCACCTAGAACACAGTAAACAGTAAAAGATGCATTTGTCCAAACAGATACAAGATACCATTATTCATCGAAAGTACCACGTGGGCAGGTTAAGATGCGTGTAATATTTCCATTGCATTCAAAGATAAAATTTTTTTTTGTAAACTATTGTGATCTCACTAACCTCTAACCTGTATAAACAACAATTCCTTCAATTTAGTTTTTAAGAATGTTTTATTGCACAGCCGGTACGCCACAATCGTTTTGAAAGACAATACACGAAATTTCACCATTAGCGTCACCACGAAATACGATCTCAGCTGTCAACTCAAAAAGCAGAAGTTGCTTAATAGTGTCGCCACCATCAATGTCCGACATAATTTCACAACAGGAAGGCTAAGAAACCTAGACATTCAGAAATACCTACTCAGCTAAGAAATTTAAAAATCAGTGCAACTATGTAGATTTTTGTGTTCAACATTTTGCTTTAATATAAATTTGTTTCTATGATTTGGCCAAAAACTGACTTAACCCATTGAACTTTCACAAAAAATCATGTTTCTACATCATGACCCACTTCACACTACTAAATAGTTGGTAGTTTTGAAAATTAAAACAAATTTTGCTTACAATAATTTAACACATAAAATGTTACCATAATTGTAACCAGGTTGACAAGAGCCTGAATGAAGTCAACATTACAGGTGAATACTAACTTTTCAAGTGACAATTTCATAATTCAGGCTAGGACTATTACTCTAAACTTACTTTTTATGCAGAGCAGGTAGTTTCCACTTGATTGCTGCGGCATACTTTGATCCCTCTGGTTCATTGACCACTAAGTGGGTACTGGCCAGTAGACCTTTGTTAGCACGACGTACAAAGTATTCTTGACATCTGAAATTCCAGGTAAAATGTTGAAGGAACAATCACCAGCAGCCATTGTGGTAGGCAGTAAGTTTCTGGTTCTTAATTTTATTCATTCTGACATTATGTAACATTTTTCATTTTAATGCTAATTTTTCATGACCATTAGCTGTTAGCCCATACTAGCCACTCTGTCATGTGACAACACTTAGTCACAAATACACCAGAGACATCTTCTGGCGAACCCAAACAACTCAAAATAGCAGTGAGTGAGACAGTGTATTCATCTCTAATGTTATATAACTTGCCTTTGTATCTATAAGTCAGCCACATTCGTTGCAGTAATTTCCCAAATTTTATTTGTCATTGCACATTGTGCTTTGTTTTCTTCAACAGTAAAGGCGTGGCAAAGATCAGGGAATATATTGCTGTTCTATATTCAGTAAAATACTCTTTTATCCATCACGACCGTCATTTGAACATCGAGCTGACAATGGAAGGGTTTTCAGAGAAAAATCAACTATTATTACAGTCGGGTGTTTAATGAAAGAGTTTTGATTACAGTAACCGCAACAATATCTCTTTCCCATGGGCTTAACACAATCACTTGTCTTCTGCACTCCTTTCCCAAACAGTGTACATGATACATATCTATCCTATTTCCTTACGTGGCACCCATGATTTCCGCCAGATTCATCAGACAGTCCCTCTCACGGCCGCTGTACCCACTCACAGACAGCACACATCCCTCCAGGGGTTTGGCACCAGCCTTCAGTTCCAGAGGAGCATACAAGTTGTTGTCACCAACAGGGAGGATGGTATCCTCCTCCAGGCACGATTCCTAAAAGAGTAAAATCATCGAAATGAGCAGAGTTCTCTTTCCTCTTCTACTTGGTTAAAAAATTTGAGAGGTGAATAATAAAGCAAAGTGATACAATAAAAGAGTAAAACATTATTTAAACAGACCCCTTTCAAGATTACGTCAGTATGTAACATAAAAACAATATTATAAGAAATTTCATTTTTAACTTATTTTGGTACTCCAACAGAATGGCAGTCACGAGTAAAGGACACAACTTTCACTTTTTATCAGCAAAATATCCTAATGTCAGTGAGACCTTTTGACCCATTACACTTATTCTGTATCTATAATGGGGTATGCTAATTACTCAGAGACAATACCTACAGCATATATGACATATGCTCAATATACAGAGACAAAACATACAACATACACAAGATATGCTCAACATACAGAGACAAAACATACAACATACATAAGATATGCTCAATATAGAGACAAAACTTACAACATACATGAGATACACTCAATATACAGAAACAAAACATACAACTTACATGAGATATGCTCAATATACAGAAACAACACATACAACATCCGTGAGACATGCTCAATATACAACACATACAACACACAACATACACAAGAGTATTATTAACAGCAAAAATTAGAAAACTTTTATCAGCGTTGACTTGTAACGAAACAAGAATTGGCAAGCGATTTTCTTTTCGTCAAACTGGGTTTACATGATTTGTACAGTATATCTGACATCAAATACTTGCCAAATTTTCGAGCATTTGCAACATCCAATCAAGCTTTTGAAAAGAAGAAACAGGGCGAATTTAGTAATTATTTTTTAACCAAATTGAAGATTTTTCACCATAGATGGTAAGTTTAAATTCTGCAATTACTATTGTCAGGACTCCTGTTCTCACCAGCCATATATTTGTGACCACCTCCTTGACAGACAACTTCACATCACAACCAAGAGAGGGCAACACTGCATAGTCGGCAATTGTGAGCGAGTTTTCAGACGACACTTGACCTGTAACACACAACAATTATAGTTATGATCCTTACAGTCATGCTTTTGAAGCAATTCAAAAAATAATTGCTATTTACCTTTTACTTTTAATTAGTAGCAGACGGATCACGTGTAATTGCCAAATCCCTTGACCACTAAACGTATAACCTCAATTTAGGCAAAAAGTATAGTTGGTTCTGGTTTGTACCTCTTGACTCTTTTTGAGATCTGAGGGGCCCGTTCCAACAAATCTGACTTAGCTAATATAAATCTTAAATTTCAGTAAATAAAAGTTAAATTTGTCTCAAAACCAATTCAAGAAAGAGACCTTAAGTTTGACTTAAGTGTTTGACATAAATTTTGTCTTAATTTTGACTAACTTACCAAATATAGAAGTTTCAAAGTTTGGAAGTTAGACAAATCTTAAACTTAAGTCAAAAATGAACTTAAGTCAGTTTCTTGGAACAGGCTTCTGTACTCACCCACTAAAGAAAAAACATCCAGCCATATCAATGGCAGCCCAAGTCTGATGTTTTGTGGAAAGCTGCACAAAATCACAAAAGCGAGTGTAAACAAGATGTATAACATCATGGTTTGCCAACCGATGAGTAAAAAACAAACCAGAACCCATTGTGCTTTATTGGCCTTAAGAGAATAACTTGGGCAACAGCCTATAACCAATTGGCACCATGCCGTGATTTGCATAAACGCAGCTTATCTTAAGAGTACCTCCATTCTCCTTGATCAATTCCGTAATTTCGTGGGTTATTTGTTGGTCAAAGCCATCAATGAGGAACGTCTTCCCATGGAAGAGTAGCCCTGACATTGTTGCCTCACCTGAAATGACCAAACTATATAAATAGCACACCAGACACTCGCCTTGGGTGCAACGAACAACAATGAGCTGGACATTACAGGCAATCTCAGGACAGTGCTTTGTAAACCTGAGATAGTATAATCAGGTGCTTCAGTTGTAATGTGTGGCGATATCTCGCCAAGTCTTGGATGCATGTGGCAATATCTCGCCAAGTCTTGGATGATCTTGTGTTTTCATGAGAGCAATGGGTCTCAGGAACGCAGACAAGACCTTGTCTAAGCTAGTTAATTTGATTACATAAACTGACCATCACTGTCCCAATGGTCAGCAAATGGGGACAGCATTCGTCCTATAATAATTCAAACCACTTCGCAGAACGTGCATAAGACAGACTAAAATTGACCCTTTTTCCTCTAGTGGTTAATTCAATTACCTGTGCCATGCGGGTCTAAATGAGTTTCATCATTACTGATGTTCTGAACAGGATCAACCTCCATTGTGCTGTTGTCACCTGCAACATAAAGACATAAACTGAGGTTGTAGACACCATTGACAATGTTGTAGACACCACTGACAACTGTTAAAGAGCACATGAGTTTTTGGTATTGGTAAACATAGTTTGTCAAAATGGGGGAAAGAACAACGACGGGCATTCTCACATTCATTTATTTATCGAATAATGTGCTCTGTAAACTTTCCCATGTGATCAAACGAATTCATGTATTTAAACAGTGTCACCAATGCTAACTGCTGAATTTCTAGTCGCCCATTGCAGTAAAGTGAAAATGAAACGGTACATTCAATCATTTTTTCACAAAGAAATATGTAATGGGAAAACTAACAGTAAAATTTAATCAATTCGGAAAGATTTTGGTTATGAAAGGATATATCAACTGTAACTTTCTAGCAGAAAAAAGATCTGTGACAAAGATCCTACAATGCAGTGAAATTATTGGCATAGATATGACAATTTTAGAAATACCAACAGTGGAATGGTCACTGATAGAAATATAAGCAGTCGATTGGCCACCTTGAGGGGGGAGGTATTGGGTCATGATGTCATCCATTTCTGGAGCGGGCGTGGCAACAGATGGAGCTGTCTTCTGAGTGGGCGAAGTCTTGGTATCATTCAATGAACTCGCTCTTGATAATGACAGTTTGGATCTAGAAATGTATGTTATTCATCAGTTCAGACTTACAGGCCAATATTGTAACGGTAAGTGATGTAAATCAAAAAAAAAAAAAAAAAAAATTGTGACAGAAGATGGTTTTGCAGCAGCTTTAAATCATCTTCTGGTTCTGTGACCAATGTTGTATTTGAACAATGCCTGAGAGCTCTGATATTAAAACACTTGACAATCAATGCTGCAAAGAAAAAGACTTTTCCTGAACAAATTAGTCAAGATGTCACGAATGCAGGAATTTCAATGCAGTTTGATTGAATAGATTAGCTGAACAACCTCAGTCAAGAGGCAACACTTCTCAAGAAGACAAGATCTTCATCAAAGTTGTGTGTTGTGTGTTTTTGACACTTCAGCAACTGCAATAACCTATGGACAATTAGACCATCAGTCACCTTTTGGCAGGTATGGGTGAGGTAGGATCCACAGGTGGTAAGGTGTAACACTGGTAGTCTGACTCAGGTAGACGTTCCTTCTCAACACAGCTGTCTACTAACCAACTGGCACGGACTATGTCAGGTCTGAAACAAAGTGTGACAAGACATGTTCAAATGTGTATCAGCACCATGTATCACAATTTAACTTCACATAGCAAACATTTTTAAGTCTGGTCTGCATGCCACCTGTTGGCCACATCACGTGATCTAATGAACATAAGTCTGAAAAGACTTCTGCCACAGCCGGGACTCAAACCCGGAACCATCAGCAGACACTCTAGTCTACTGAGTCATCGGAACCACTGGTCGAAAACAGAAATCCAATCAGACTTGGCAGTGGCCATCCCGCCCATAAACTCATGAGTGTATATGAATATGTAAATCTTGAACCGGAATGCAAACATAGATAAAAAATATATTTAAGTCTGGTCTGCCCGCCACCTGTTGACAATATCATCACCATGACATTTTATTTATTGCAACTGTGACTTCACCATCTTCAAAACAAGAAAAGAAGGAAAATGCCCCCATTTTCATAAAAAATGTCTTGACCAACTGTGACTTGTTGCTATAGTATCCTGTGAACAAAACCATAACAACGGCTAATTTAGTGTATGGTCTAGGTAAATGTCTCTCTTTCTCACAGCTGTGCTCATCGTGTTATAGGGAAAGACACTGATAACGAAGATTTTTATTACGGCACTGTGCAGGCGTTATCGCTGTCTAAAAGAATAACTTATGTTTAATAAAACCACAAAATAATGAAAGGAAAACAAACACTGGCCCAGAAATATCCTTTAAGTTTTAATTATTGGCAACAATGAAAATATGTTATTATTTTAAAATGGGTTAGCTGCTATGGTAACTAATGCAAATGATTTATGGTTTGCAATTATTCCAGATTGCAGCGTCTAGCAGAATCCCTTACCTGTGGCCATGACTGACTAATGTGTCTATATCGTCCTGGACACACTGACCCATGATGAAGTGTGTTATGCTCTCGCTGATCTGGTCAAAACGGGTGGCACCACCCTTATTAATAAGCTTGCGCAGTTTCTCCAGGCTGTTGCCATAGTGACCACTTAAGTAAATCTACAAGCATCAAGAAGAACTGCCACGATATTGAGTCATGTTTACATCTACCACTGTTCAATTTTAGCAATATTAATTTATACAAAGTTGTTGTTTTTGCAAACAAAAAACAGAAATAAGCACAACCAGACACTTTCCTTTGAAGTCTCATGTGACCTTCACCTGCATTACACTTCTGTGAGAATGGTTCAGGTGTCAATATTGTTTAACTTAAGCGAATCATTCAGCTAGTTATCAGAAGCTAAAATATTTTTACTAGAATATTCACTATGGAATAGCAAATACATTAAAAGTTTGTCTTAAGATTAAAGAATGAGAGTAAAACCAAAACATTGAATTTGTGTTTCAACAAATGATACATAATGTCAAAAAACTGTATAGTCGCCTTTGCTGAACATAACTTCCACATATTATCATATAGTCCTGCTCTACCGTTATCACATCAATTGTAATATCCAATTTAAATCATTTCACCCCGTTTACTGGCTGAAAACAAAAATCAACTTTGGCCATTTCTCTCATACGATAGGTCTCTCAGTGAAAGGAGTCCATTTCAGTCTGTAACCAACTTAAGTCACATACAATGCATACATGCCGCATTTTTGAATTTACAATTTTAAAGGTAATGGAAATAGAACCCTATCACTGACGGTAAAAAATATTACAAGAGCGATTTTATGAGGCTAAATGGCAAGGGCTTAATGTAGGCTTAACTATCTTTTCAATGTTTATACTATTGTCATTTCCCATATTTACACGCACACATGAGGACTATTTGTTAGAAGAACACTGTATCTTGTAAACTTTTATCTTCAATAAGTTTAAGCAACTATTTCAGCTCAATCATAAACGCCTCTTTGAAAGGTGTTACTGTAAAGAAAAATCATGACTTGTTGATTAAAAAAGAATAGTACAGCATCTGGTCTACTTACCGTTTTAACAGAAAAAGGGGAAAATCTACGCAATAAAGTAAGACTTGCAAGTTATTTGGCAACAAGATTAAACATCACTTCTGTCAGTTCTACGCATGCTTTCGCCAATGGTGAGTACAGAAAAACTAGTGACTCTACACATACCATGCAACCATCTAGGAACATCCCGGCCTTGATTTTGGTCACGTCCAAATTATCTAGAGCAGCGCAATCTGTTGAAGACCTAGGGGGTGGAGCAACATTGATGTCTGCATTCATCGTCGACTCGCCCATGGTGGGAAGGGAGGTGAGGTCGATGGATGTCCCCATACCCGTCTGGCGTAGCGCCGTCTCATCCACGCCGGAGACGTCGTTTGTGATCCGACTCATGTCGTTGATACTGCTGACATCAGCCAGACTCGGTGGTCGGCCTGAGGGGATAAGTGATTAGAATATAATAATAATAATAATAATAATAATAATAATGGAAGTAACAGCAACTAATCTCTTATTGACCTATAAAATCACAAAATCAGTAAAATTCACTACCAGCATACTAAGCCAAATGAAAGGTCACGGGTCTATTTGATCGAAGAAAGAAAGTGCTTCATTGCGTACAATCAACTTCATTGAATTTTAAATTAACCTAAATAAATTTACTCAAGTAAAGACAGACCATTCTTGTCTTTAGTGGGAGTAGATGACAGATGTCCATCAAGTTGATACTGTAATTCGTCCTTGCAGTAGCCACTGTCCAGGGATTCATAGAGCCAGGACGAGTGGACGATGTGAATCTTCCAGCGCTTGGCAAACTCATACTTCTGACCTTTGGGTTCATTGATGACCAGGTGGGTGCAGTCGTTGATTTTCATCTCACCTGTGTATCGTCCACCTGGCAGGATAAATAGTAAGGATTGACGAGTCTTAGGTTTCCATACAGTAAAGGTTGGCACAATAAACACAATATTAATAATTGGCTTAAGTATGACAGTCTCACTTAACTGCTATAAAAGATACATCTTATTGCCATATAATTATAGCACAAAGTTCTGTTGGAGTAGGATAGACCTTTGGCAAAGTCTGTCCTGTGTATTTTGAGCTCTATCGTAGCTTACCTTCACCCTCTATCAGTTTATTATGAACCCTTACGTAATTTACCTTGACTGTCAGTTTATATCCACAGCAACTTACCTTAATCGTCTATCAGCTTTTCATGAACCCTACCGTAGCTTACCTTCAGCCTCTATTAGTCCATTATAAACCCTACCGCTACTTACATTCACTGTCTATCACTTCATTATGAACACTACCATAGCTTACCTTGACTGTCAATCAGTTTATTATTAACTTCATGGTAGCTTACCTTCCCTGTCTATCAAATTATTATGAACTTTACCGTAGCTTACCTTCACTGTTTATCAGTTTATTATGAAATCTACCGTAGCTTAAATTCAACGTCTATCAGTTTATCATGAACCCTACCGTAGCTTACCTTCACCATCTATCAGTTTATTATGGACTCTACAGCAGCTTACCTTCACTGTCTATCAGCTTTGCCAGCTTGTTTCTCTCCTGTAAACCGGACACTGTGATCACGTAACCCTTGAAAATTCCGCACTTGTACTGCGCGAACTCTGCATCCTTGCCATGCACATGACGCAGTCTACTCTCCTTCCACACTTGCTCCACCCATTGGGTGGTCATGATGGATGTGCCGAGACTCGCAGCAACCTGTTTATGGACACAGTTGGATGCATTGGGTTAAACCAGCTAGTTCAAACGTTATTAAAAAATCACAGCTTAACCCACAGTTCAAGAGTGATCCGACATTAACACCTCTAACAATATGGTGGATGTCAAACACAAGTCACTCTGTCATAACTTTAAATTGTTTGCAATGAAATATAAAACACGTTACTAATCCATTTTTAGAAACTTCATTTTCATTACAAACACTGACACCCTATTCATACATTACTGCAGAACTTTTTACTTTCCAAATATGGAAAAGATCATTTGACGACAGACAGATCTACAACAAACCCTACGTACTCCGGGGGAAAATTACAACAGATGCATACCTATCAATTTATGATGGCCTTGTTTCAAGACAATAAAAGAACTTTTAAAGTGAGTGTACCAAAATACTTGCACACCTATTACTCTTATCAGCGACTTAAATAGAATACTTCAAGAGATTATTTGTTATTGTGTTCGCTGTTCGATGTCATTAAATTTCTTTAAAAATTGGGATTGTTATATTATCAAAACCATACCGTCTATGAGTATAAGCAGGCTAAAATTCGCCTTACCACGCATACAATATGGACACATATGTGGTGCGTCCTATTAACACAAAAATATTGGTCAACAGGTTACACAGCCTAATTGAAAAGCATGGCTGGGCATCAGCTTTCACTACGGTTACTATTAATAGCGAATGACGAAGTGAAAACTACTCGTACAGTATAATGAAGAGTACTCAGTGTCTCAATCAATAACTAGAAAACTGAAAAAGTATTTGATTAAATATGTTCACGCTTCACTCAACTATAATGTGAAAAAAATGTCATGTCAGTGACATCTCATTGTCTCCCAGCCACAGTCGTATTCTGAAGGTCATGAACATGTGTAGCATGCAGCCGTGCTTCCAACAACAAAAAACTTGACTAGTTTGGAAAACAATGAACAAGGTTGCAGTGTTTTGTTTCATTTTAATATTATTGTGAACATTATGCTGATCAAGCTTAATAACAACCCCAAGTGTTCCTCTTACTAGAAGTGAGAGGTTAGCATGTGAACTGCTGATGACTCGGGTCAACAAAAAATGTCAGATGATCNAAATGGCGGGAAAATTTTGCGACCTGGCGTTTAGGAATGCGAGCTGGATTTTGAAAATGCGACCTGGGATTTTGGCTAGGTCGCAAAATGCGACCTGGCGATTTTAATAGCGTCGAGCCCTGCAGTTTATTATGAAATCTACCGTAGCTTAAATTCACCATCTATCAGTTCATTATGAATCCTACCGTAGCTTACCTTCACCATCTATACGTTTGTTATGAACCCTACAGTAGCTTACCATCAACATCAGTTTATTATGAAGTCCACCTTAGCTTACCTTCATCGTCTATCAGTTTATTATGGACTCTACAGCAGCTCACCTTCACTGTCTATCAGCTTTGCCAGCTTGTTTCTCTCCTGTAAACCGGACACTGTGATCACGTAACCCTTGAAAATTCCACACTTGTACTGCGCAAACTCTGCATCCTTGCCATGCACATGTCGCAGTCGACTCTCCTTCCACACTTGCTCCACCCATTGGGTGGTCATGATGGATGTGCCGAGACTCGCAGCAACCTGTTTACGGACACAGTTGGATGCATTGGGTTAAACCAGCAAGTTCAAACGTTATTAAAAAAATCACAGCTTAACCCACAGTTCAAGAGTGATCCGACATTAACACCTCTAACAATATGGTGGATGTCAAACACAAGTCACTCTGCCATAACTTTAAATTGTTTGCAATGAAATATAGAACACGTTACTAATCCATTTTTAGAAACTTCATTTTCATTAAAAGCATTGACACCCTATCCATACATTACTGCAGAACTTTTTACTTTCCAAATATGGAAAAGATCAGTTGATGACAGACAGATCTACAACAAATCATAACCCTATGTACTCCGGGGGGAAATTACAACAGATGTCCATACCTATCAATTTATGATGGCCAATAAAAGAACTTTTAAAGTGAGTGTACCAAAATACTTGCACACCTATTACTCCTATCAGCGACTTAAATGGAATACTCTCAGTTTGTATGGAATTTTTCAAGAGATTATTTGTTATTGTGTTCTGTGTTCACTGTTTAATGTTATTAAATTTCTTTAAAAATTGTGATTGCTATATTATCAAAACCATACCGTCTATGAGTATAAGCAGGCTAAAATTCACCTTGCCATGCATACAATGTCGACACGCATGTGGTGCGTCCTATTAACACAACAATATTGGTCAACAGGTTACACAGCTTAATTGAAAAGCATGGCTGGGCATCAGCTTTCACTACGGTTACTATTAATACCAAATGACAAAGTGAAAACTACTTGTACAGTATAATGAAGAGTACTCAGTGTCTCAATCAATAATTAGAAAACTGAAAAAGTATTTGATTAAATATGTTCACGCTTCACTCAACTATAATGTGAAAAAAATGTCATGTCAGTGACATCTCATTGTCTCCCAGCCACAGTCGTGTTCTGAAGGTCATGAACATGTGTAGCATGCGGCCGTGCTTCCAACAACAAAAAACTTGACTAGTTTGGAAAACAATGAACAAGGTTGCAGTGTTTTGTTTCATTTTAATATTATTGTGAACATCATGCTGATCAAGCTTAATAACAACCCCAAGTGTTCCTCTTACTAGAAGTGAGAGGTTAGCATGTGAACTGCTGATGACTCGGGTCAACAAAAAATGTCAGATGATCAACAGGGTGAGCACATTTTGTCTCATGTTCTTTACTTATAAGGAAATGATGCATTTTTGAATTGATAATTTTCTCGAGTCAAAAAATAAATTAAATCTTAGAATTTTACAAATTCTCAGAAAGTAGAGCTAGCTATCTAACAGTATTTGACGTGTTCTAAGGCTACAGTAAGTTTTACACTCTATATAGTATTTTGAAACAAGCAAATCACAGAAAAAATACTTAAGATGTTCCAAGTTTGCAAGTATGGTTGGGGTAGTACGCAGTATCGGTATACAATTGGCAGCATCGTTCTCAGTACCGTACTGATTTTCAAATTATGGTACACAACCCTAATGACTAACAACGGCTCTCCTACTTACATGATACTTTTTTGACCCAACCTCGTTTGTAACCAAGTGAGTAATTTCTTTTGTGAATACCCCGCTTACTTCACCACACATCAGTTTGACTTTGTTGTGAATGTCCTCCTGAAACACAAAGTTCAGTTAATTAAATGTCTAGCACGATAACAGAGCAATACAAACACATAGACCTAATTCAACATTGTACAAGTGCATATATGTAGATAACATGCCTATTCGAAGTAATGTACCCAAATTCAATAGTCACTGGGTCAAAGGTATGCTATACAGAATGGATCCATGTTTAATGACACGTCAAAATTAGTCACATCTCAAAATTTTCAAAATGTCACAGGAAAGTCTCAATTGTCACAGTTTTTTGGTGCTTTTTGCAGATATAAGTCAAATCAATTTTGCTTGAGTCACGTATGCAAGACAAACAACTGCAAACCCAACAAACCACTAACAGCCGACTTGGATTAGCAAATTTCTCACATTTTGTCACTGAATTCTCAAAACGTCACAGAGTTTCAACCACGCAAGCTTTGTCAAAGAATGTCACCATGTCACAGGAAATCCATTCTCTGACATTAGCAGACAGCAGCGGAACAAAAACAAATCGGCACGATCCGATACGCCACTTGGAATACACAGCGGAAACAAGTTACACTCACCCTCACTGACTTGGCCAAGTTAGTACAACTGATAAGCAGCCCATTCATTGCCATATTATAGATGGGACGGCGCACTCTGGGAAGAGCCTATGGAAAGAGACGTGTATAGATATCCTGAGAGGCAGGAAACATGCAGAGGACATAAGTACAAAGAAAAATGTCATAGAATTGAAATTTGGGAAGTCTTGTTCAGTTCAACACATAGCTGCTCATGAAGGCCAGGGCAACAATATAGAAGGTAAGCACTTAGTAACTCAATTGAGCCATCAAATATTTTTCCCGTAAACACGTTTAATGTCTTTTCGACAGATGGCATGTCGTGGGAATACTGCAACCATATTTGGGCAAAGACGGTACTTTTTGCTTATATCCGACTATCACCCTGCAATTTCAAAGTCAAATTTGGATAAAAGCCGCATTTTTCGGCAGTTACTGTATGATGCAGTCTCGTGATCAGTCACAGCAAGTACACTTGCGTAACTATATTGCTGCCAATTAAAATTAAAAGATATCAGGGTCTATCAAAAATGTCTGCTCGCTGTTCGGAAACTATGAGACAAAATTGACAATTGTTATGTACATTGTGTTGCATTTAGTAGCTGGTGTTTCAGATTATCGAAAGGGTGAACACTACCACATCCATGAAAGGGTGAACACTACCACATCCATGAAAGGGTGAACACTACCACATCCATGAAAGGGTGAACACTACCACATCCATGAAATGGTGAACACTAACACATCCATGAAATGGTGAACACTACCACATCCATGAAAGGGTGAACACTACCACATCCATGAAAGGGTGAACACTACCGCATCCATGAAAGGGTGAACACTACCACATCCAGGATGCAAATATCAGGAGCATTACAAAGAAAAGAAGCCCACTCGGTCATTTCCAAACTCTTGGACGGTGGGCTTACGGACAGAGAAAACGGCAAGAAATGCACCCCCATTTTTTTCATAAAAAACAACTTAAGACCTGCATGTCATATCAATACTGTCCAAAAATATGAGACAGCAGAGACACTATGAAAGTCTTTTCTGTAGCAGTCTATACAATAATCATGGTGATAAAAAAATCTTTCCAATGAAACTGCAATTTCACGAGTTCATTGATATGGAGCTGGACCTAAGTAAGCTTACATACAAAGATCGGTGGCCGTACCTAAAATGACGAAGAACCGTACTTCAATGTAGGTTCGGCATGCAAAAAGAGTGGCCTTGATAAAAATGACAATCTTTAATCATTCGATAGACTTGGAGACTTCAAACTTATTGGTTTGAATTTCCAGTCGTTTCCAAGCCTAATCATCTGGTTTATGAGTCTTCAGTGAGTACAAGGCAAGATTATGTTAACTCGATTTGACATTTTCTGACTGGGAGGTGGTATACAGGTGATTATTTTGGTATTACTGCAAAGAGCAGACAACGCTTCATTATTTCATTCATTACCGGTAAAATTCTATTGAAACAAATTGAAATATTGAACTTAAAGCGTGACCAACTTCCAGTTCATGAGTGCGACTGAGCAGACGTACCTTGGCATTTTTGATTCCTATGTGGTGCTTACATTCTTTAGAAATGAAGACCTTAGTACTTTATTGTCAAGACTAAGCACGTAACCTAAACACTTCATTGACTTCAAAAGAATTCTATTGTAAGACATGAAGTTTTTTCTTGAAAGGATGATTCTTGATGATTGACTGGAATCGCGATGGCAAACCAGGATAGAAGCCTAAAGCAGAATATGCAAGGCATTTTTTAATGTATTTTGTACTACGGTACTACCATTTTTGAAAATGGAAATATTGCCAAGACCAGATTAGTATGTTACGAATTCAATGATCTTTGTGCTTAAATTCATATGCTTCTTTGCAAAATTTTTTGAAATGACTTGGAGGACTGCATGGTCCCCGTGAACGTAATTTTAAGTTGTACATTTTCCTTTTAAAAATTCCTTTTTCCTTATGTTTATTGGAAACTATATCATTTTAAGTACAACCATCAATTGAGGTATGTAGTTAGATTTAAAGTCGACCCCACTTGTTCACTATGACGGGTGTTCATGTGATTGTCGTAACTATCTTTCAAAAAATCTGGGCCCCTGACTTTTAGTCTCGGCTCCTAAGACTTGAAAGCTAGTGGCCCAGTTGGCGACTACCAGGGTTCAACATTAACTTTTTAAGCCACTTGCCCTTCGGGCAAGTAGTTGAAATTTTTACTTGCCCGAACAACAAATTCACTTGCCCCAAGTACAATCCCAAATAGCACAGTGCATGTGCACACCTAGGTAATGTGTTACCGTAGGGCTGCCTGCTCTGAGCCTCCTCTTGTGTCGTGCATGCTATGAGTTAAAATCAAATTTTAACATACAATAATGCCACGTATACTTTTATTTTCAATAAATAATTACATTTTTGAAAAACAGATAGACCGCGAAAAAGTCACCCTTCAGAAGTTCAGAGCGACAATCCTGAAGACCGTATTCCTCTTCTTTCGGGAGTCACCAGCGAGAGCCGGGAATTCATAAGAATTTCCTTTAGAATTCCCCCTGAATAAATACCAGGCCTTTAAAACTGCTGTGTAGTGTAGAAAATATGTGGTCAATCATTCACTCTTTAGGTTTTGTGCTTACCTGTATGACTTACACATCCGCCGACGAACGCGGTGCTTCCAGCTCGGTACATGGGTAAACGCCGGCAAAAATCACACGTCATCCCTAGTTCACTGTCTCGCAGGACAGGAAACCTAACTTCCCATGACGGAAACCATCCCCGCACTCCTTTTGTTTCATATTGTTGCTTTGATTCTTCCCGAACTCGTTTTTTAGCATCTGGACGGCTTCCTTGTTTGGACGTTTTGCCAGAGTGCAGACGATCAGTAGTATCACGTGACAACTTATTCAGAAACTGCAGGGCACGTTCAGAGAATCTAAAGGATTTGACCGCGGGTGTCATCTGTGCACGCTGCATCACACTCGTTCTATTTTCCTTTCGGCGCTCATTTGAAGACGGGAGTTTCTTTGACGGCCACACGGGCTTTTTCGATGGTTTTTAGGCTTGTGTCGGGGTTCGTTACTTTGTAGCAAATGTCGAGCAGACAATCTTAGGATCTCCGTGCCTATGCAGCTAGCTTTTTAACATGCCCATCGGGCAAGTACTTTTCAAATTCCACTTGCCCGACGCAAAATCTACATGTACACGGGCAATCGGGCAACTGTTAGTGTTGAGCCCTGGACTACGCAGTTTTAGTTAAGATACATCCCTGACTTTATATCATAAACACACTACTTAATTCTAGTGATGAAAAGTTAAATAGAAAGTTTCAAACATTATGGCATACAGTGCACTACAATTTATTCTGAAACTTAAAAATGTTTTGAATGATTAGAAAAGTTGTGGCATAAAAAATCACCATCACCATAACGACAAGAAAACTACAGCACTATTATCAAATCTGCCCATATTTCAACTCACTGTTTGGCTGAGTAGACACGAGAGGACACACTGTGGGCCATACAGTCTACTTTCCTTGGACAACAGGTGGTCAAAAACCTTGCCCTCGAATGGATCGATCACATACACAGAGTCTGCTTCACGAGAGGCCACCTTAAGACATTGCTGACTAGTCACCCATACTGGTTCCAGTCCGTTCTTCTCTAACCCCTTTAAAAAGGATATCAAATGAATGTTGGCAAAGCGGAATATCTAGTAATTAGCACTGCATACTGATTGAGAAGCTACGATTTGATCTGAAATCCATACTTGAATAAAATACATGATATTCTGACAATATTTGTAACAAAATTTGTGAGGTTTAAGAAATGCACAAGCTTTTGGGAATTGTGCTGCTAGACTGTTCAACCTTTTAACAAACACTTGGAAATAATTCTGTGTTTTATATTGTTTAATTGTTGGCATGTTCCTAGCTGAAAAAAGGACACTCATAAATCAACAGCTGACTAGTTATACATATATATAAATTTCTAAAACGTTACCCGAGGAGCAGGTACTTTTTGAATATCTTATAAGCAATTCATCAATAAGTATTCAAAGCACTATCGATGTTGAGTACAGGTAGGTATACCTACCATTCTTGTCTGTGACTCACAATTTCCAGTAAATCGCAAATAATATCAACAAATCAACACGACTTTTTAAAAGGTACTTACTTCAAATGCTTCTGTAAGCTGGGGCGTTATCTCGCCACATTTCACTACCTTCACCTTTAATTCTGCCATTTGAACATCACATCAGCATCTAAAACACAAAGTGTGAAATATGGTAAAACACCACAGCACTCGACGCTGCTTGACGACAAGTCACCAAATGTGACTTGGAGAAAATCCCAAGTTGCCAAACAGGTACTCATCTAGCGGTGTGGACAGCACGGCCAAGGCAGAAAAACGAAGGCCTGTTTCAAGACAACCTCGGCAAAAATGATGGCTAAACGAAAAATTCTGACATTCACGATTAATAAATTTCATTCAAACCTACAATCCATTGTTTTAATTCAATAAATTAGAGACTATTGGCGTCTATTTTTACTGCAAATGTCGCAGTGACGATACGTAAATACTGGCAGCCATGTTTTTGGCGGAATAACTTCCTGTTCTGCGACGTCAGGGTGACCCTCATACAGAATCCCCCATATGGCCAGTGTCAAGAAATATTGCATTCAGCACTATCTTCCCATGAATGGACAATTAATCTTTGAAATTGAAGTATACAGAACCGAAGTTCAAAGGATTTGCTGTACCCCTAATGCTAGTTGCCGACGCGGAAGTTTCACGTTTGTAATCGAGAGTATAGTGGTCTTTTGGATTGGAGGAACAAGAGGCACTTTTTCAAAAGTTGATCGCATGGCGGAAAATCGTGCACTAAAAAAGCTTATAAAAAATTATGTATCAGTGATAATTCGTGACAAAAAGATTACAAACTTATAAATAAAGATCAAGGTAACAATTAATAACAAAAAATTGTCTTATACTTAACTTTGAAGTCTGAAATCAGGTAATTTACCAAAGTGGGTTTTACATGGAGACAGATATCATGGAGCTCCATGATCTACTTTTTGATTGTCCTACCTAAGGTCACAGGCACTCGAATTTCCCGATGACTCGTAACCATATATAAGAAACATAAAGGTTGGACATTAAAACCTTGCCAAGCCAAGGCTGCTAACTTCAACTGTCCCAAAACCAAATAAAATCTGTGTACATTTCCCTCAGACTGGTATTGCATAAACCTCTAAAGCCTGATCGTTCCCTGATCTCATTAAATTATCCCTGTGAGTGGTGAATTGGCGACGAATTTTCAAAACAATCTCAAAACTCTGAATTCAAGGACCTAAAATAGTTAACATGGCGGATTCCAGATGTGCTTTAACTCGTAGGCCTGTTGAAAATAAAATTTCGAGTTTGAGCAAGCAACCCCTATGCCAATTTCAATGATTGAGGTTATTAAAATTAACCTTACACGTAAGAGTAATTTGTTTCTTCTTATAGTTCATTTTAACCCTTAACCTAGAACTTAATTGCAAGAACCGGTGTATCCTGTGTTTGATCTTGACATAATGTGCTAATCTTTGTTGAAGCACAACAAACACTCGGTTTTTAGTGGACATTTCCCAATGTCTGACCACACGTTTAGTCGCAGTAAATCACCATCCGCAAATGCCGTATTTCGCAGTACGCCAAAGTTAGAAGCCAGCAACCCGTGGTACCACAGTTGTAAACAATGTTGTTTCACATAATCAGACTTTAAATACATTCAAACTGATACTAACTCATGTGAAGGGCACTCAAACAACATTCATGGGGGCACGAAACAGGGCTTCAGCATTGCTTCAGGAGCGTCCGCTGAAAAACCGGATGCTCGAAGGTCGTCTGCCATGAATGTCCTACGTCACAAAATAAGGTACTTGAATTTGTGATTTTAGCATTTTCTTGACATTTTTGTCGTCAAATCACCACTCGAAGCCAATTTGAAGTGATCAAGTGAAAGAAGATATTCAAAGATTTGTTCGATGCTAGCTTCGTGGAGTTCCATGCACATTTGCGTAGAAAATTCCGAGCAAACAGATTTTGAGTGTCTAACCTTTGTGCTTTCTTAGTATTGAGTGACATCAGTCGTCAGTGGTGATTGGGTAACAGATAAACTCATATCACTGCCTGTGCCTAAGCTAAGGTGTCCATCTATGACTATGCACAAAAGGTATAGTCCGGTTACCTATTGTCGTCAGGCTCCAAAGGTCGTCCGCCATCTTGTTTCGCGTGCAGCGCAACCACGCGGGACTTAGCGTTCCAATTTGGAGTGCTCGTCTGCACGTTAGGTACTAACTTATCGGAAGAGACACGTATCAAAGTAATGAGACAAAAATCGGTGAGTTTACCGATTGTTTTTTAAAACCACTTAAAAATCAGTAGATTTTACTAATACACTTTTTTGTGCGTTTTCAGAAGATGTTTTCGAATTTAAATTTTCTTCCGACGGG